>JAPQRN010000015.1:16025245-16038355 GCA_037367275.1 Coranthus polyacanthus
GAGGATTTCTTTATTTCCCTGTATATATATATATATATATATATATATACCTATATATATATATAGATATATATATATAGATATATATATATAGATATATATATGAATACATATATATATCTATATATGTATATATATCGGTATCGGCCAAAATGAGTCTGAAAATATCTGCATATTGTATATATGCCCTAATCCGATATCATTTGTCCCTAAAATAAACACAAAATTACATAGGTATCGGCTATCCATATAATTGTTATTTTAAATATCAGTATAAGCCCAGAATTCCCTAATCAGTTTGTCACTATCCTATATGCATGTCATGATCCTTTAAAGTAACACTTTAAAACTCATATTTTAAATTTAGTGGATTTTTGACCTTCATATTTGTTGTTGTGTTAGTGTAGTGTCATCTTTGACATTTTGTTTTGTTTTCAATGACAGTACTACTTGTTTGTTTTAGTATCCAGTAAACAAACAGGGACACCTAGTGCCCAAATGGTGGCAAAACTTCTCATTTTCAGTTTACAAGGAGCATTACCAACAGGTGCAATGGGACCAAAATGCTCCTGGACGCAATTGGATAAACCTACAACCAATCACAACAATGAAATGTGAACGAAACCCTAAAGAAATTAATCTTTCTCATCAATGAAGGCTTTTCAATGGAGTTTTTTATTCTTTTAGAGAAAATATATTGTCCCTTTTATTTAATACTGATGCTATAGTGGACTAAAAAGACCATTGCACCTCAGTGGCAACCATCTTGATGATTTAGAAAAGTCAGTGGCGCTCCTCTGTCAGTCATGGTATCAAACCATCCCATATCATGGTTGCTCGTGACCCGGCACCATCTTGGTCATGTCTGCTGGAGCAAATGAAACATTAGCTAGGAATTTTTATCAGTCCTGATTAACAGTCCGCATTGAGAGTCAAATAACTATTTTAAGCTAAAGAAGTGAGAAAACAAAACCAGAAAGATATACCCGTGTTAAGTTTAGTTTTCCCAAACATAGTGTAAGGCTTCAGGCATTCAAAGAAAGTCTTTTTTTGTTTTGTTTTTTTTTCAATGTATCTGTGAAAAAACAAGGGCATTTGTTGATCTCTGCAACAGAAACTCCCTGCACACTGATCTGTATGTCTGTCTCTGATAAGCTGATGTGGTCTATGTCTGTTCTCAGGTACGAGAAGGTTCCTGTGATCCTGGTCGGGAACAAGGTGGACCTGGAAAGCGAGAGGGAGGTTTCATCCAACGAAGGTCAGGCCCTGGCAGAGGAGTGGGGCTGCCCTTTTATGGAGACTTCAGCCAAGAGCAAAACCATGGTAGATGAACTGTTCGCTGAGATAGTTCGGCAGATGGACTACGCTGCCCAGCCAGACAAGGATGACCCCTGCTGCTCCTCTTGTAATATACAATAGCCCCAGGGCCTCCAGGAACAGGCCGGGCAAAAAGTCCACTTAGAGGAGGTTGCATCGACTCGCAGCAGAAAGAGACACTCTTAGACATGCACACACACACATGCACATGCCAATTAAACGGAAGATAAATTCATGGTTGAACGCGACGGATTTTAACTCTATGGAGCATAAAATCTGCAGTGACACAATGATTAATGGCATGTGAGTAATGAATACATTTTGAATGAGAAATGCCAGGAATTTGCCGCAAAAGAAATTGACAAACGACAAAAAGGAACGTGCCCTCGCCTTATGTTACTCTCTTTTGTTGCTTTAGTTTGTTATGTTCTTTTAAGTTGTGGGGAAAAACTCTGGAGTAGGCATCAGCAAGAAATCACAAATCAGGATCTTAACTGTTTAGGTTCTTCTTCAGTCCACCAAGGTAAATGAGTGCTTACAAAATGGTTTTGTTCGTATTCCAGGTTTCACTCAGAACATCCAGATGCATATGAAGTCATGACTCAGTTGCAGTAGCTAATGTACACAAACCCAAGAGCAGATTTCTGGGATTTCATTGTTTTTTTGTTTTTTTTCTTAACTGATGGGTATTTATGTAGACGCTTTCTCGCAGCTTATTATGTGAAGTGGTTGTTGGGAGGTTTTTCTACTCATCACAGGGCTGAACCAAAAGGGTGACCTGAAAGCACCTTCATTTGTTTTTGTTTTTCAGTTTAAAGGAATGGGGAGAAAATGGTGAATAAGTCAGTGTCTTTCTTGAAACATCGGTGCAGTCATCTCCTTCCCGTTTTCTCACTTTGAGATATAATAGCAAACATAGCAGAGTCTTTCACATATCGTGTGATGTTTTGTTTTCCTTGCTGGAAGACTCTTGACAGCGGATCGCTGAGTAGTAATATAACTAACTGCTTCATCCTGATGGGACAAAAAGTTCATCTTTCAGTGTTTGAATATCTCTACCAACCATCTCTCTGTTCTTTTCAGGAATAGGAGACATTTAAAGTGAAGATGCCAACATTTGTCATACTTACCTTTGTTTTTTTGTTTGTTTTTTTTTCTTCTCCGGTATCAACATGAAATGGGGTGCTCAAGAGTTTTAAAATCCTGATCCCATTCTTTATGTGCTCAGAGTGTTCAAATTCATAGTAACAAATAGAAATGACGATGGCGACAATAATAAGAACAATTAATGGTAGTGTAAATATTTTGTATTGAAAAGTGCCAGCTCCTATGAAGACACTGACTCAACACATGTGGATTTGTCAACTGTATGCATGGCTAGTAAACAAAAAAAGGACTTTTATTGTTTGAGATTAATATAGGCTGTGGAAATGTGCAAAGCAAACACATACACGTCTGGATTTGGACACTGTTTCAACTGTACATCTATGTTGCCACGGGAACCAGACTTTTCCCGTGTAACCATTTTCATTGTTGATTTTCTATTTTTTTATGTGACCATTTACTCTTTATTCCCTCTCTGGATGGTGACACTGTTACATTTGACACCTAAACAATAAAAGTGCGTTCAACACTGGACTGAGCCTATCGAGTTGAAGTGAAATGAGGAGGTGGTGGTTGGGGGGGGGGGTGGCGCAGTTAAAGGAGTGCTGCTGTGCTGGTCTGTGAGGTTTCTTTTACAGCTGATTTTCATCTTGTCTTTTCCTGCTTAGAATTTTAAATTTTAACGATTTTTATTATATTTGAAAGAGGCCTTACCCCCTAGCAGTGCTTACCCACTCCCCTTTACAGAGCTGCACACTGGAATTTGCACATAACATGCATACTGGCACGATATCAAACTTGACACCACTTGGCCTCTTCTTTCACCAGCTGAGAACTAATACCAACACTATTGAGATGTCTACTGCTCCAGATGAGAATGACCTTGCATCTACCTTTCTTCTGTTTGATGCTGCGCTGCCTGTCTGGGTCTCATATTGTAGAGGTAGCTAATCTCCATTCAGTCTGTTCTGTCTGCTTGGGAGCTCGGCATGATGCTGTCAGCATCTCCTGTTCTTGAAGGGTCTCTCCTCCTGTTTAAGGGGATTCGTTCTGCGCAAATCTGTATCATCAAGAAGACAGCTGTGATGGTCTACCTGCGTCATGAGGGGCCTGTATTTCGGCAAATAAACACTTTCTTCTCTTTTATTCAGTGCTTACTTCTTGATAGCTATCAAAACTAGAAGGGCGCTGAGAGAGTGCAGACCTCCTCCAAGGCCAACAGTTCTTCTCCTTCTCTTTCTCCTTCTCCTCTCCTTCTCCTTCTCCTTCTTCTTCTTCCACAATATAATCAAACCACAAACCAACCACAGATTTTGACCTATGTTTTCCTCATCTATTTGTCAGTTAGTGTAACTAACTGGTCTAATTCTTAACTTAGTGAATAGTTTATTTATTGATTGATTGATTTTTTTTTTCTTCAGCTAACTGTTCTAACTAACAGCTCTAAGATAGCCTGGGTCTCTTCAGTGTTCAAGAAAGTGAAAAACATTTCCAACAATTATGGATCTGCATTGAGGGGTTCATCCTCGGCCCGTCCGTCCTACCCTTCCATTAAGTTTCATGAAAATCGATGCTGACACGCAGACAGACAAGTAGGAGTGGGACATTTAACCTTATTTTGAACTTAAATTTGCAGCATTACACTTTCATTTTGATCCCACACCTCCGCCTTGCTGTCCAAAATCTCATACTCATACATTCACAGACTATTGGTCTGGTTCTCTGTCCCATGACAGCTGTTTACCCTGGTGAGAGAAACAAGTGACAACTCAGAGCTCAGTAGGGCGACATCTAGCTGTCTGCATTCCTGGGATAGGCCGGTTCTTAAAGTGCTGAACATAAACTGCAACTTCCCTGTTCTGAGACCGTTGTTCCATCACATGTCCCACCTCCTCTTGTGTAATTCTCTTCTGTCCTGAGGAAAAAAGGCCAGAAGAAACTAGCATAGCGCTCATTATGAAAGTAACAGCAAAAACTATGACAGAGCTGTAACTGTAAGCACTGAACACCACTGAGCTACTACAAATTGTTACAGTACTGTCATTCTGCACACAGGGGTTCTAACACAGAAAAGCTACATTATGGCCCAGGAAGCCCCAGGCAGCACTGTCTTTTTCCCAACACACAGTGTTTTGGTGGTTCACAGGAATGTCAGACTCAAACAAGATGCCCTACACGGTAGCTTACATGCTTCTGCTTCTGCTCATATTTTTCTTTGTGCAGTGGTAGATACCAATTGGCTCAGAAAATGGTTCATCTTTTTCACTTGGCAGAGGCCCGTAGAACAGAGGTCAGCCTGGAAACACGGGTGGGACTGTGGTAGCACTCAAAGAGCTTTGACACAAAAACAGGAATTATGATTTCATGCATTCATGCATTTGTTGTTGTTGTTGTCTGTGTCGTCCGTGTTTATGCTCGGAAAAATAGCTTTCATAAAAAAAAAACAAACAGGAAAGTTGCATTTTGGAAAGAAATCTCAATCTGGAATCTGGTATTTTGTATTTTTTTTTATTCACCTTTTAACCTGTGTGGAATTAAAAAAAAAAAACGAACAAGTAAAGTTTGTATTTTGAGCTGTTGTATTGTACTGTTGCAGTCCAGTGACTCCTCATTTATATTCTGGACTGCTGTCTTTTCTTTGCTGATGTACTGCGCAGAGCTGTTTTCAAGCACCGGCACACAAATGAGAAATCATTTCCTATTCTGTACCCATGAGCTTTGGCAAATGCAAAAACTTCATTCTTCAGGAACTGTGAGAAAACGCTTACTGTTGAGTTTAAGAAGATCATAAAATAGGACACTTATTATGCAGGTGAGTATGGTCATTTGTATTTTTGGAAATTCTACACCTGAAGTTTTAGTAATATGTGCAGAAACTAGTGTAAAAGAACCTTTTTTTTGTCTTTCTTAAAACTGAAGGTATAAGAGATAAGAGAACCCGGTAAAATAAAGTTCAGTTCCGTTTATGGTTTATTATTATTTCTCTGGTTTTGGCTAACATGGATTTAAAGTTAATCCTTCATGTCACAGAGGGCAAGGAACCAAAAATGTAATTTGAAGATAAAATGGTTTTAAAACATTATTAACAGACAACCTCCTTGACGTTTCGGCTCTGCTTTCTCCTTGGTTTGCCACCCGCCTAAATTTAGAGATTGTTTTGAATCGCTGATGCGGAGTGGAAGTGGTCTTTTGGGGAAATGTCCAATTAATAGATCCAGGGAAGTGTGTGCCAGCAGCTCCTCTGAGGGGCTTGTCATCATCCACCTTCAGCCACCTGATGTTGCTTCGTGTCTGTATGTGAGCGAGTGGAGAGTTAGGCTCCCGGTGCTGTCTTGCTTGCTGAGGTACTTTATCCACCCCGATGAGACCGGGCAGAGGGCTGAAGGACGAGATGGTGTGGTCTCAAAGGGGTTCATTAGGGACTATCCAGCAACATCATTTGTGTTTGTGGTAACATATAATCAAACCCACTATCCTTGTTGTCCAGTGAAACAGATCTAATCAGAATGGATCACCAAATGCTTTACTTGAAGGAGCCTTACAGTTGCAGTGCAGCTTCAATTTTTTGGGGGATGGAGTTTTCCCCTTCCCTTTCCTCTTGCAGAGTTGAAACAAGAACGACTTTCAAAGAACTCAAGGTAGCATCGTGATATGTTGAGTTCTCAATGGGGAACAGACCGGAAAATATAAAAACACAGCTTGAAAACAACCCCCTGAGTTTCACAGTGTAGGTGTATGAATTAAAGAGGTGCTGACTCATTGTTACCTGCTCTCGGCTCTGTAGGCCAGGGGCTCAGAGGCTCAGACTCTGCAGCTGTGACACAGCACACTGCGTTTGTTCCAGCTGAAATCCTCTACATCAGTATGTCAAATGTCAAGATGGGGGTGAGTCACGCCATCCTCCACCCCCACCCTTTTATCCCCACCGCTCCCAGACTATAGCTCCGTCCCTGGGGTAAGTGTGTGGAATACAGCGGTCCAGTTAATGTCTGCTCTGTGCTCTTTTAAACCAGGAAACATGAGTACATGAGGCTATTATCCTAAGAAGTAGAGGAACACCCTGCTAGCCCAGCAGTTTCGAAGATGAAGGAGATTCCAATGCACAGGCCAAACAAAGGAGCCTTTAAATTGCTTTAATCCTCTCATTGATCACTGGAGCATTAAAGTCTCAATGTGGTCAAGACAGGAGCTGAAACGTGTGGAAATGAGGCTTTAGTACCTGTACAGCACAGAATTGTGAAAATCAATAGGATAAGCTGTACAAAGGAGAAATCATGCATAAAAAGGAAACCTTTTCCTTTCTGAGAGAGACACAGAAACACATGGTATCATTCTTACACAGACATTAATAATGTTCATTATTAACCTGCATTGTTTGCACTGACTGAGAACATGGAGAAAGATTTTTTTTTTTTTTTTTTGCAATTTTGCAGTACCTGAGCTGGAAGTCGCTGCCACTGAAAAGAGCACTCCCACTGCTTTTCAGCCCACACTCTCAACTCTTTCAGATGTTTCATGCCTTTTATAATGGAAACAATGTCGATGTGCAGGAGGGGAACGAGGGAACAAACAAGCCAAGCTAGGACCGTCATAAGGCCTAATAACTAGGTGTCATGGCAACCAGATGGAAACACATGAGTTGTCAATTTCACAGTCTAATTTGCAGCTGTAACAGAGGAGAAAGTGTGGGGGATGATCTGCGTAAATAACACATAAACATTCCTATACTTAAATTGTTTTTGTGCCATAATACGTGATGCAATTTTAAGTAAATGAGACCCAAATCAAAAAAAAAAAAAAACAAAAAAAAAAAAACAATGTCAAACGCAGACTATATGGAGGTATTATCCTCAAAGGAAACTGGAGAATGTGGTCTCAGGATAATTCAGAGAAAGTGAGCGCCACAGAAATCTCAAACTGGACTGGACAAAAAAAACCAAAAAAAAAAAAATCTCCAAACCTAGACACTGCCAATGTGGAGTGAGAAAAAGAGTCCCCTTTAAATTGGGGCAACCAGCGTTTTGTTGCCAATGATAGAAATGTTCCAGAAGTGAGATTATTCGTCCATGCTAAGCATTTTATTGAAATCACAAGGTGCGGTACGTTTTAAAAGTAGCAGAAAACACCCCGCGCACCATAACGTACTTAAGAGGAAACTCTTCAAAAAGAACCATCATGTATTTCACAAATAGACTTGTAGAATGTGCAGGTGTCTGTTATTTTATCCACATCCCACATGCGTTTAAGTGAAGCATGAGTTGTTGTCCGCAATTATGCATGCCTTATTGTGCTCGTGTTTTTTTTTCTTCTTCTGTTTAGATGAGCACTAATGCACAGGGGAATATATTGTTATTATGTAAACAACTTAATAGTAATGAGCCAAGCCTGCAGTTCTAGTCAGTGACCCGACTGAAATCAGCCTTGTCTTCAAAAGTGGTGAAGCTGTTCTGCATCGTTTGTGTAATTGTTTTGATGTTATGCACACCTCTCACTTGACCAACATAACTAGCTTGAAGGAGTCTACAGTCTCTAAAAAATGTTGGTATTTACTTCTCGACAACCATGGTGATATTGTTCTACACAGATTTCAGGAACCAAATCCATACCATCT
The DNA here is from genome assembly GCA_037367275.1 of Coranthus polyacanthus. Taxonomy (NCBI): domain Eukaryota; kingdom Metazoa; phylum Chordata; class Actinopteri; order Kurtiformes; family Apogonidae; genus Coranthus; species Coranthus polyacanthus. The sequence goes on from JAPQRN010000015.1 coordinate 16,033,278, forward strand.
GTCTCCATTATGTAATCTCCAGACGTTATATATTACAATTCTAATTAGATGGATTAACACAACAGCTGAAAGAGACTTTTTTTCTTTTTTTCCTCTTTAAGTTAACATAAATACAGAAACAGCGCAAGGAATCAAGGCAACGCGGCGGGCTATTTTTATCTGAACATTAAAATATTTTCATATGCACAACCAAATACAGCAATATGACGACGACGTTTTTCACGGGCATGTGATTACAGACAGAGAATCAATCCACAATGCGTTGCTCCCCAAGAGGAAATTGTTTTTATCCTAACTTATTCAAACAGAAATGTGGCAGTAATAACATTGCCTTAATCTCACTGCCTTTATACATCCAGTAGCAGCGGAGAGAGCGGTTTGTTTTCGGCACTGCCTGTTATCTCTGTTTTTTTCTTAATAAAGCATGTGGTGAGGCTCCCTCCTGCTGATTTCCTTTTCTTGTGTAGGTGGAGGACTCAGCGGGAACTCCGAACCCACAGCGTTCATATCTAGGAGGAAGCCTCATTCCTGAGCCTCAAATGGGCTCCGTACAAAACAGATCGCACCCTCTGCTTGATCAGCTGTAACAACACCCCCACCTCTCTCTGCTGTACTATGACAGAACAAACAAAGTCAAGTATCTATTTTGGAAAGACACCAAGATTTAAAATATCTTAAGACACACGCAGATAACGACGAGTCCAAGGCATTATCTCTCTGGATTGAGACTAACAGGCGAAAATGCGATGCTTTATTTAGAAGGAATTTACACAGTGGGATATATTATAATAGGTTAATAATTGCTCTTTAAATATAAAGTGAGACAGTTATAAGTTTGAGGATTTTTTTTTTCTCTCCTTGGTCACATTAAAAGCTTTTTAAATTTGCTCTCCTCTCTTGAATTGCTAATGGAGAAGAGATAAACAGCAAAGAGCCTGCTTGAGTCAAACACCTTTAAAGCCTAATCAGCTGTGTCATTCAATCAAAAATAAAAATGAACACAAATGATGCTGATTTGGAGGCGTCCCGCTGAAATCTCAATTAAGGCCGACTAAGTTCTGATAATTGTTAAATATATACATACAGCTTATCACCAGCCTGCTGCACGCAAACACAAGCACACGCATGAACTTACACACAGTTTCCTCCAAATGTAATACAAATATAAGCAACTGGGGCATTGGCAAACGCAGTTCAAACAGAGCAAGCAGAATGATTTTAAGTAAGTCAAACCAACCAGGGAAGGCAATTAGATGGTAGTTAGTGTGTTATACACACAGCTGTGTGTGTGTAGTGTGGGGTCAGACTCACTCAGACTGACTGAAACAGTGGGGGTTGGAGAAATGTAAAAGTCTAGCTCCAGCTCTAATGACCCGGTATTCAAAGTTGGTGGGAAACGGTGACAGGACAGAAGATGTAGCAGCTGCTGCTGAGACTAAAATAGAAGCAAACTCTCATTTCTAACTTCCACTTCTTCTTAAAATGAATAAATCCTCGGGGGAGGATACTGTGTGGAAATGTTTTTTTTTTTTTTTTAAATGTGTTTTGCATGGTTGTCAGTTATGTTGAATGACTGACATAACTGAATGATTGTGCACCTACGCCTGTTGCCGAGGGTAATTGCCACGACTTGTATAAGACATCTTCACTGGAATTAGTAACTTATTATTACAGCGATCATTTCTGACAAGTGGACACCAGTGCTGACTTGTCCGAGATCAGCAGTGAACTGATATTTAAATTCAGAGCCACCATGAATTAAAAGCACAAGGGATGAAATCATAACAGAGAATTGTACATTGTTTTTGTGTTATTTTGAAAAGTGCTATAGACAGTTTTGAAGAGTTAAGTGGACTGGGTTTGGACTGGGATCTATGTGACACATCACCTATATTACACTTTCCTTTTATTTCAAATCTGACCTGCATTGGTGTTTTCTATTGTTTTTGAATTTATTTTATTGTTCTTATTGTAAAAGGGTATCCTATTCCAGCTGATAGTTATTATTACAAATGGAATCATTTAAAAATATACACCTAGTGGATACCACAACATATGAGTAGTACTCCAGTAATATCCTTAGCATGTGAGTTTTCTCACCCTTTAGTGATCAGTGTGAAGTTCATTTACTATTACATAACTGGATAAGAGATCACTAGGAACATGGCACAAAATCTTGATTGCTTACATAACTAATCCAAAACAGCATTGTCTCCTGCCTGCTTTCTCTTTTTTTTTTCGCCACAGCTTTCACTCGTTTTCACGCTCTAGCTGAAATGTTCATCTTTGCCTCAGTTCCAAGTCAGAGCCTCCAGAGGGCCTCTGAAAGCTGCCAAGACGCCGAGTGTGATTTCTACATCTTCAGTCCCACATCATGAGGCGTAGGAGACTTCTCTTCCTGCCAGTGAGAAGGTGGGCGAACAACAGACATGAAATAGAGACAAGTAAAAGACATTCTAGTTTCAGCCCCCCCACCACCACCACAGCGCTCCCTGTCCCTGCGCACAGCTACACGGAGGAGTAGGCGATGTGAAGGCACCGGTCTCAGCCAGAGCCCCAGGCCACCCTCCATTAAAAAGCAGAAGAGGAACTCTGAAGAGCAAACCACCAGGGAGTACAAAGCCATGAACAGACAGCAACAAGACGAAAAAAAAGGTTCTATGTTATTATAATCGCATCATGTACTCACAGTAGACTGACCGCAGACCAACTGATTTCTCTATTTGGGAGATGTTGGTACAGTGTTGAAAAATGTATCAGTGTTCACACAGTTTCAATCCCCAGGCAAAAAAAACACGCCATCAGTTTCACCGTGATACATAATTTAGTAGTGGGACAATCCACTAGTTGATTAGCATTTCAGACCTCTTGTTGGCTATTAAAGAGATGGAACAAATTCTCTACTTGGATGCTGTCTGTGTTTTTCTTTTGGGCAGCAAAAGCAGAAAAATCATGCCAAGTTTATGTCACTGCGGTCTTTTGCCTGGTGACAAGACTGCAGCTTAAACAGATTTCCAGCTAGTGTTGTGTATAAAGGAGAGTCAGCTTTTATTTGCAAAACTAAACAGGTTTTATTGTGTGTTTGAAGTTTTTAAGCCCTACTAACTTCGTCTTTGCCTGTCACTCATGTTTCATGACAAATCAACGTTCCCTCCAGTGGACTACGAATTAAAAGATCCTCACGCTAACGCTGAACTGGAGAAGACTGGTTTCCACCGCTATGCACCTTAGTACCGGAATGAAGTGCAGTGCAGTTTGAACTATCATCCAGCTAAGTGACTTTATAGCTCCTCTGTTTTAACTAACACTATTTCTGTGTGTGTGATTGTTTAAAAATGAACTGTGTTATGAATGTATATGATTGTATGAGACTCGGGTCTCTCTTTCAAAACGAGATCTTGTCTCAGTGAGACATCCAGAGTAGATAAAGAATAAAGAAAGAAAGAAGAAAATGCCCAAGTCTTCATGTCATCTTTCTCTTGTGTAGCTGACCCTGAACTCTAACCTTCCTGGACCAATACCCAGACATTTATTATAATAACATTAAACCTGCATTCCCACTTACATACACACAACCAAGAGGAGACGTTGCACAGGGTATTACCCTCTCCCACTCCTTAATATTAACAACACATAGAGTATCTGCTTCAGTCCAGGCAGGTATTTGTTTGACAATAGGCTGCTGCGGATGTCAGTGTTGCAGTAATACATTCCTGCATTTATGCCCCGTGGTTGTTTAGCTTCTTCACTCACCCACTGACATCTATTCTTTATACCCTCTGGAAGGAAACTGTCCTTAATTCTTAAACACCCCTACTTCAGCCAAGTTATGGCACATAATAAAAATACTCAGGACGTACAGCCGGTTGTCCCCGAATTAGAAGGTTGGCGGTTCGATCCCCAGCTCCCGTCTCCCATGTCGAAGCGTCCTAGGGCATGAATACCAAGTCACTCCCAGAGGCTGTGAATGTGTCTGTGCGAATGGGTGAATGAGACACAACATGAGAGCCAACAAGGTAGAAAAGCGCTGTAAGTCCATTTACTCTGTATTGAACAATCATTTGAATTTTTATATGGTTTTATCAAAGAAATGTTCAATGACCTTGATATAGAAAATGTTAAATTGACATCTCCACTCTCTCTGAAATCAGAACGGGAATCTCTAAATATGCAAACAACATGCAATATGTTTCCTGTTTCCGTAAAAGTCCAAAGGCTTCACGTTCCCGCTCACAGTTGTATAAGTTGCACTCTAGATCGCACTTGTAATCACAAGATGTGGTAGGTCAGGCCTGTTAAATACAGATTTTGAGTTAGCACAGAGAAACTTCATTGAATGTGAATGATGAATGTGAGCAAGAAAAAAAAAAACTCTGCACAGAGATAGGGAAAGATTGCAGTAAACTAACATAAAAATAAATATTTGTTTTCGAGTGGAGGGGGACTTTTAAGGGACTGACCTCTTCAAATTCAGTAACCCACCAGTTAGGTCAGTTATTATAAACTAAAGCTGTGCAGCCAAACTTTCTTCCGACCCCTGCTGATGTTCACGGGCCACTTCACTGAACCGCTGGCATCCCGAAAAGGAATGTTCCAGCCGTGGCCGCTAGATGGTGCTGTTGTTCTTTCGTGGTCCGGTTGCCGCCGAGAAGGTGGAGGTACTGCACCTCCTTCATTGTCTGAGTAAAGGCACCGGGAGTGGATCCACCGCTCGGTTAAATGTAATCCCGTCTCTCCAGGGCTCACTCACTTAGTCGTCCGCCATGGCGACCGCAGAAAGCCTCCTCTCCTGTCGTATGAGCAACATCTAAAACTCAACTGGGCTGCTTTTCATTCTCTGCGGACCGGCTGGACGTGGATGTAATATCTCATTTCAGCTGGGAGATACATACGTGTGGAGAAGCCCGCATTTGGAGAGAAGGGGTAAGAATCCTGCAACCCAACTCCTGCGTGTGTGTGTGTGTGTGCGCTCTTAAGGGAAGTGATTCAACTTGTTTGATGAGATTAGGGTTAAGTCTTTGGAGTATCTTTGCCGTGTTGTTTTGTGATCCTGTGGGTTTTTTTTTTTTTTTTTTTTT
>JAPQRN010000015.1:16038455-16048803 GCA_037367275.1 Coranthus polyacanthus
AAATAACTATCGCCATGTGTGTGGGGGAAAAAAAAATTTTAAAAATCATATGCAGCCAGAAAACTGCCCCGTTTGTCCTCCAGTGTGCATTGCACTGATATATAAACGATGCGGTCGCATGATCGTAGCTGGAAAATGCTCTGGTGTCTGCGTGATATTCAAATGGTCTAAATGTCGCCGGAGAGAGTGCTGCGTTTTCTTTTAGCCACTTAGTTTCCACAGGATGTCCAGGTGAGTCCAGGCGGTGCAATGTCACATCTACTGTACGAGCTGATCATGTCCCGAGGATTACAGCAGCCTGCTCTATTAACCTACATTACATTAACGTGTGAACACACCGCAGGACCGTGTGAAGTGAGCGCGCATGGGTGGTATTTCATCATTTTCTGCGCGATTGTTCAAATCTGTTCTGCATAGGCTCGATGACACCTTCCAGTTGGAACACGCATCGTGTCCTGTTGACTGTCTTCTTTGCACTTGAATGAACAGATGTCGCGTTGCCAGTAATTCAGTTGGAACTTAGACTGATTCACTCAATGCCAGCCACACCCAGGAGAATCACGTTTCTTAACACAGAGGAAATTGAGCTGTTTTTCTTTTTGTTTTTTTTTGTATGTATGTGTGTGTGTGTGTTTGTTTTGGAGCTTGCCACAGGTAGACAGCTGGTTGTGTCTGCCTCTCAGTCTGTGGCCTTTCAGCTGTCACTAAAGGATTCCAGCTGTGCGGTGTTGGACCACACTATGGGGCCCCTGTGTGCCCCTGGACACAGAAGAACCACTGTTATTAGCCCCAGAGACTCGATAAGCCAACAGACACAGCTCCATATTACACATTTGTGGGGAATTTCAAGCAAACAAGTTCAAAGGCAGGGCGATTTACCCTGAGAAACCCTCAGGGGTCTGTAAATGTCCCTCTGGTGTTACATCCTCGTCGACTGTGCTTTATGTCACTCTCTGGGAACGAGGTGCCAGCTGCACGACGGGTGACTGTTTTGTGTGTTTGTTTGCAGCCGGAGTTACCTTTTTTAACGAAACACACAGACCCACGCTCATGACTGGCTGATTCATGATCCCTGGTGCAGGGGAGGGTGCATGTTGGCTGAAATGATTACTGTCTACTCTTTCACTGTCCTCTGTCTCACTGGTGTTTTGTTTGAAGTGTCTGGTTACGCCGCATGTATGTGCAGGTCATGAATTCGCAGACTTGTCTTAGACACTTGCCAGCAATCGTGGCAAGGACCAACGAGCGACGACTGTAGGATTAAATGTCATAAACCACTGGGGCTGAGTTGAAAAATGTGCCATTTCCATTCACGCCCCCGGTGACAGCATTAGGTCTGGTTTTCATCAGCACAGGAGAGTGTTAGTAGACGCTTTAGCTGGAGGACATCTTACATCTCACACCCACCGCTCTGTGATGACTGCGTACAGACAGGTGCAAATGTTAAGAACACGCTTTCTAAACAAGGTGGCCCTAGGGTCAAGGTTTCACAGCTGATGTTACATTTAAGTCCCCTTGTTAATACCCAATCATCGTGTTTAAGCATATTAGTATTGTAAGCTGTAACGTTTATGAATAACTTCATAGTTAAGAAGTGGAAACAGCTTCCCGAATGGAGGGATTTTCCCTCTTTCTTCTGTTTTATTTCAAACTGAATAGTATGTGTTTGATTTTGGTATTGAAACATTGGTCAGATGAAGCTATTTGAAGACATGGCAATCTCTGAGAAAATATGATGGACATTGTTCATTAATCTCTGATATTCTAACAAACAAACAACTAATCAATTCCAAAAAGCAACAGAGATATATTGATAGTTTGTCAGTCTTGTACCGTCTTGTTTTCCTTCTCACATCCGCTCCATCGACAGCCTGCAGTGTTCGCCTGGAAACTTTTTTTTTTTTTTATGCCGCTCCAAAGCTTTAGGCAGATCATCATAAGACAAGACACTCTGAATTTAATACATCCACTGTCCTTGGCCTGTTTTCTCCATGCACTCTGCTGGATTACATTATCCAGTCCTTTTGAAATGCCTTATTCAGCTTTAGTTTCAATTGGCAGCAGTCATTCACCTCCGCAGCATCTGAACAACTGCCCACTGGCCCCAACGCTCTGGTGAACCACTTGGTGAGGTCTCGGGATGACATCAGCCTGCAGGAATGTGCAATGAAGAGAGAATTAAGCAGGACAGCAGGGCCTTAAGGGATCTGGCTGTGGATACTTGGGGGTGGATAGTGGCCTGCTCATGTGTCAGCCCAGAATGAATGAGTCGGCCACTTTGTCCAAACACAGTCCTCTACCTGGGACAAACACAAACGTAGACACTATAGCAAGATGTGCTGCTGTAGGGAATGTGTCAGTGTTATTTTCCAGTGCATCTTTAGAAGCAGCAGATAAATAGCTGGACTTGTTTAAAATGGGTACCGTATAGTATTCTGCCCGATTGCGCTCACATGTAAATCATATTTTCTTCACTGTCCTTATATGAATTTGATCGAATGCCCTTGAGACCAATTAAAACTAACTAACCACGCGTCTCCGGCCCAGTGCTTTGATTTTATGACTCCTCAAACCAGTTGTCATTGTATCGACTCTTTGATCCTACTCACTAGCCACGTGAATCATTTGTCAAATCAAATTAAAGGTACCTGATTTGTGCTTTGAAATGCAGAACATGCTTGGATTTTTTTTTATACAGTAATTAGTTCTCCCACAGGCAACAATTATCAGCCATTAGTGGAGAGTGCAAATACTGCATTTGCAATTCTCTGGTAGTGTGACATGGAAGGTTGTCTAGTCTGCTCCCCGGTGCACTCACTGTATTTCACCTGCTGCTCTAATGATGCTCGCAGTATCTCGCTGCCATTTTTGTAACATTATTCTGTGTTCATATTCATGCAGCTGCAGGGGGACGAGGATGGGCTTGGACACATGTCTGTCTCCTGACTTTCTGTCTGTCTTGGGTTCTGTGCAGGCTGGGGAGTGAGCAGTGCAGTGCACGATGGCAGAGCCAGACCCAGAGCCAATAGCTTCTGGAGCCGGGCAGCGCCTTGGAGCCCCAGAGACTCTTGGCATCAGTACGTTGGACCCGGGGCACAGACCTCCGGCCATGCCCCCTGGACGACATGTCACCATCAGGGTCCGCATGCTGGATGACACAGAGGAGCTCTTCGACATCTCGGTGAGTTGCAAATGTCTTCTTGCTCAAGTGAGTGTCTAGATGGGAATACTAATTTTGGAAACAGTTTTCTGTTCGTCATTGAAGCAGCGGTCTGGTAACAGGTTGGCATGGCAACTGCTTGATGTTAAGTTATTGAATGCATGGAAAAACTGTAAGGATCGTTGTAGTGATGTCAGGGATCCTCCACATCATTGCAGTGGTACTTACTCACTGATCCTGCTTCTTAACTCGCAAACCGTCTCAAAACACTTTTACAACTGTCATTATTCCAGAACTGTTTTTTCTTCCACTGTGACTTACTGACAACCAGTTGGGATATTATCCAAAAACCATTACAAATGTTGTTGTTAATACACTTTTTTTTTTTACGTTTGGTGCACTGAGGGTAATTTTTTAGTCTATGAAGTGAACATAGGCTGATACGCAAATGACAGAAGAATACTTTTACGTCTGGGCAGAACTGCCTTATGAATTCCATTCATGATTTCAGGATTTAGAGGATTACGTTTCTCATCACAGAGATCTAAATTCAGACACTCTGGCCTAAGCCATTTGCACAGATTACGCTAAATATTACGCAAATCTTAGACATTGAACCTTTAACAGCTGCAAATATGCTAAATTAGATATAAATAATCCTGATTAGAACGACACTGTGATACATTTTACACTTTCCCTTAAAGAAGTATAATGGGAAAAATATTTATAGATGTACTTGTACTTTCTTGCGAAGAATAAAATAAGCATTAAAAAAAGATGTAGTGTGCATGTGCCCATCAGCATTCCTCTCTGTTTTCACAAGGTGTCCTTAGACTTTGATTTAATGGCAGAAATATAGGGTGGAGTAAGTGAGAAGACTGTTATTTGGCTTAGAATAGAAGATCCAGCCGCAATGTATGACCACAGTCCTCCCTGCCTGGAACAGAAGGCTGAGATGGAAGACGGAGGTGATAGAGGGAAACAAATCGAGCAGCAGCCGCAGAGGACCAATCCAGTGTGTATGAATGAGGCTCGATAGTAAAGCTGCTGAGTTTTACTGACAGTTAGTGAGTGCGCAGTGCAGGCTGGATGTGTCCCTCTGGCAGTGTCCCAAGGCAGTATGGGTTAAAGTGTTTCTAAAATGAGCAGTGAAGCTCCCTGTGCATGACTGCTAATCTTAGTGTTATAGTGAGTTGTACTTAATACTCGAGCCTCGCCCGTTTGATTGGCCTCATTTAACTCAAGTTATTTTGTGTACTTTGGGACAGCGGACTTGTTAAAGCTCAATTTGCGATCGTTTTAAATCAAGATTGTCCGTAAGACAAAAGCTGTGTGTGCTATATGTGTCTTGTCTTTTCTCAAATTGATCTGTTTGTCATTTCAAAGTGGAATAACATCCAGCCACTGATGTCTTGCCTCTGATATGTGGTAGAGCAGGTGAGGACGGGATTTTATTTAGCCTGCTTCAGGATTCATAATCTGTAACAACCGGCAGTGAAGCTCTGCTCTCAAAAGCTGTCTAAGGAGATATCCACCTCAGAGCAACTAGTACATTTTTATGGAGCTTTAGTGCCCCAAGTTATGATTGTAAAGAGTACTCTTCCTTCCAAAGAATACACACACACTGACTCTGTGTTTTTTTAGATGAAACTCGTCAGATGAGTGTATACAGCGGCTTTGGCCTGTCTTCTTTTGAGTCTGTGTCTTCTTGTTTTGACTAGCTGTCAGTTTTCATACAGTTTTATACACAGATTAAGGAAGATCTAGTGTGTTTAAAAAAAAAACAAAACAAAACACTACAAGGATATTCTGGTTATGTGTTTGAATAAATGTTGCATGGAGAGGTTATGCATGCTGTTTATGGCCATCGTGATATGGTTTCCGTGTACTTTTTGGAGAGCTAGATACAGCATTTTTTCACTGCAGCAAACAGGCTGTGCTGAAACAGGCTGAAGACGCTGCTCAGGGAAGGGTAACAAAAGGCCCCTGCTAACAGAAAGCTTTATTCAATGCTCAATTTAACACACATTATTGCCTCTACCTCGAGTCAGCACTTGAGATAAGAATCTCAGTGGGCTTGATATTGTTTTGCTCAGAGGTGTCCAAGGAGTACATTTTCCCAGTCATCACCTCACAATCAGAGTAAAAACATCTGTTATCTTTTTAACAAATGCAGTGCAAAACAAGGAACATGCTCAGTTATCACAATTGTTTTCTTTCGTGGATTGTATTCTATATATTTCAGCGCTTTATCAGTATAGATATGTTATGCCTCAGATGTATTTAGTTCATAAAATGGGTCACACCCCCACAAGAATTTGATGTTGTCCAGATGCTAGGAGTGAATTGCTGAGCTTAAACAGTGACTACAACAAACTTTTTTGGTCATACATCAACTTAACTCAGAACCCACTGATATTCATCTTCCCCTGCAGCAGAGAAGTGAGATAACTGCATGGTCGACAGCACACGTTTGTCAAGCCATTATCTAGTCGTGTATTGTTGTAGTAATGCTCAAGAAGTGATGTTTCATCGCCGATGATTTTAGTCAAAGTGACTCAAGGCAAGAATTTTTTTATGTCTCTTTAAGAAAACATAAAACGTCCAACCTCACCCAGTAAGTGATACCGAAGGCTTGAGTTCCTGTTCCTCTGGTTCAGGTTCAGAGGGGTAAGTTTCCACCTCAGCAGGCAGAGTATCAGATGGTTGAGAAACAAAAAGGGGCCATCTAGCCATCTCGTGGGTCACATACCATGCTGTGGCCTACTTAACACACTGGCTGTGAACACACTGATGATCTTTGGCTGCACAATCATGGGCAACTATAGATGAGCAGACGTTGATCCAAAAGCACACTTAAAATTCAAAATGTCAAAATCTCACTCTGGTCTTTTCTTTACTGATTTGTATTAAATGCACTTTAAAACAAAAAAAGAGGTTCCTTCTGTTTTGTTTGTGTCGAGTTTAGTAACGCAGGAAATCCAAATTGTAGCCCTCAGTCTGTCTTGTGGTCCTGAGGCTAACATGGACTGACACCGTCTTGCTGATGTTTTGATACTTATGCTGGCTGATGGCGGGTAGAAGCTCTGCAGAAGTTGCCTGCGAAGAGTGTGATTGTAGCGTGGATTTAGAGGCTGGGGGTGGGGGATGGTATGACGGAGGCAGAGAAGGGAGAGAGAGAGGGAGAGGAGAGTCATGCGTGTTCCTGTGAATGAAGGAAGCAGTCAGGCTCCATTAGCCAAACCTTACTGGTAGAATACTAACCAGTTCAACCCTACATGGAAAGTCCCACTTCCCATGTACCCGTGGACAGTAGCAGCACAAGCATTCGCTGTTATGAATTCAAACACATCTCTGTCTCTCCCTCTTTCTCTCTCCTGTTGCACTATTAATTCTGCTCTTTTTATAATGAGCCTAAGAGAGACTGCAGTCTGTCCTCTCCTGCTATTGCTTTGTCCATTTCAGTAATGGTACAGCCCCTGCTAAAGGCTACGGTGCAGAGAAAAATCTCAAACTCATTAATTACAACCCCGCTCATCTCATTCTGTGTTCATTTGTTTTCCATAAGAGATGTGGAAACTTTTTACTCTGCAAAGCCTCATTAGACTACAATAAGTTATATTTTGCTTCCCTAATTAGAAAAGTTCACAGAAAATTAATAGACAAATTCAAGTAAAGCTCGTCAAGTCTTTCGCATTCTTTTTAAAGCATCAGAACGGGGAGAAAAATGTTGCTCGGAATGGTTTTCTGAACATAGCACATAGTCATTGGGCAGCACTGTGGAGTAACTAGTTCCATTTGATGGTGTTACATAATTAAATTACAAAATGTAATCTGCTACAGTTATTGAGAAAGATATCAGTAATTAAATTACTTAATCAAACATTAATATATCAGTCATAATGTTGGAGATTATAGAAGGACTTATGTCCAAATATGTTTTCAGTAATAATGTAATAATTTTATATTATTAGCATTATAATAATGTAATAATTAAGCAGTTAAAAGTATTCATTGCTGAATTATTACATTTCTAAAAGAAACTGTTATCAGACACAAATCAATAGATAGACATGTCATTGTATGCTCTTCCTAGCTGTGCACAGTTGGTGTTAAACTTACAATATAATACGCTGACCCACAGTATTTAAACCTACTTCTTCAGTGCATATGCAATGTAATACCAATGTACCCTTTCCTGGCAAAAAGCATGTCTGAGGTGAAACAAGTGAGTTGTAATGCCTTTAGCTACACTCTCCATGTGAACGGCTGTAATTCACTCAATCTGACCATGCTCTCCATGATCCCAATGCATTATGTCTGGATCCATAGTTTGTCACAACATTTCCAGCGTTTTTTTTTTACAGAGGAGTAGATACAGAGGCGTAAAAAAACAAGCGAGATATGAGATTAAATCACAGAGAATCTGCCACTGTCCTCGGCTTCCTATGCATGTGACCAGTAACCTTTAACCTATTTTGAGCCACAGAAAAGGCATTCATATTTTCTTTACCTCATTCCCATAACGAAAGCATGTTTACAACCAGAAACTGCACAGAGAAATCAGGGCAGCGAGGACCACCCAGACTAAAGGGAGCTGTATCACAAAAATAAGGACCTGTATCCTTTATGCAAGGTTCTCACACCCTTCCAGAAGGTTTACAATCATCCCACCACTCGCCACCCTTTTCCACTATATGCTGTCACCCGTTCACTGTGATGGGAAGCAATTAGAGCGGCTCCGGTGTGCCTTGTTGTCAGCTGAATGGCATTGAGGTCCTGACTTAATGAGCAGAAACATGATGAAGGGCTTCTTTCAGCTCTGTCCTCATCTGCTTCAGTATCGTTGTGGAGGAGGGATGTTTCTGTGGAACTGTAGTCACCTGTAGATCAATGCTTAAATGCACGCCACAAGTCAGGGATTAAAGAGGCATCAGTTTTTCCAGCCATGATCTGAATACTAATTACTTAATTCATTACATTTGCAGAGATAATGCAGAGCACTGATAATTAGGGCTGGGCGATATAGCTGAAAAATTTAACACGATAAAATGTTTAATTTCAGTTGATATCGATAATTGTTGATCATTTTTAATGACTGATTTTTAATAAAGCCCAGGAGAAAAAAGCTGTTGAATTTAACCACTTAATTCATCAAGGCACACGGGTAGGAATAATTATTACCTGGAAAAGCAAGCAGCGTTAATGAGTGAAAAAACAAATAAAACATTATTTTCTGATTGATTTACAGCGGTTATGTTCTAAAGCACAAATAAACATGGCCAAACCAGCGCATAACCCTACGGGAAACGTTCGGGATAAGCGACGGGTTGAGGGATTCCTGTGCGTGTCCTTTACCCAGAGTTTTGTCTCTCAGACAGAATGACACCAAACTAAGAGTAGTGCAATAAGTGGGCAGAGCACAACGAACCATAGTCACTTTGTTTTTGTATTGTATGTCAAATAGAGATATGGTCCACGCCCAGAAATGTCAGAAACACAGAAAAACAAGAGGAAAACAGAAAATACAGGCGGAGGGCAAGGTCTTTGCAGGTAAATGCGCCACCACACAATTCTAGAGTCACAGGAGCGACATTTGAGAGAGATTGTTATTGTATTAGTCTATGTATTATTTCCTTAGGATGATGTCATATATTTTGCCTTAAAGTCACATTTATTCAGTCTGACATTTTCCACTCTCATAGAACAGTGAATGCAGGACGGTGTGTACGGGGTTGGCGTGTGCGCTTAATCATTTTGTGATGATGGTGTTTTGGTCTGGAAAACAGCTGATAGCCTGTAACTCTTATTCTGGGTGGTGTTAAAGTTTTTCATAGCTGCTACCGTTTTACCAGCTTATATGGCATTTACAAATGGTACGTCATGTCGCTGTCATGTAAGCTACCACTGCTAGTAGGCTTAGCTATAACTTAACAAGTCTGGGTAATATTTTCTAGTGAAGATTAACATATGCTGCAGCTGTGTGTGACTAACAGCGATTTGTCACTCATGTTTCACAGGCAGATGCTACTTTTCACCAGCAGACTGACGGTGCAACTGAACATACCTGTTAAATGACTGGCTTTGTGCGAGTCACTCATATCATGCTCCATTATCAGGGGATGCAATTATCTAAGTGTGAACCGGGGAGGGAGCACGCTTAAGGTCATGTAACTGAACTCTGCGTATTCGTTATGTGCTTTCATGGTGATTTGGATTCAGTGCATGAATCATTTCCATATTGCTATTGATGAAGTGTACATTGGTACATAATGCTGTCATTTTATCACCCAGTCCTACTGCTAAATGAATCACGTGGGTGTGTAATGACTCTGTAATGATTAGAGGTGTGGTAATTTTACATTTCATAATAGAATTGAATTGAATTGTGAAGCCAGTGAATCTTCAAATCTCTACTTGTATTGCCATGTGCAGTAATATAGAAAACTGAGTATACGATACATTGAGATGCATCAAATTGTTGACAGGTGAATTGTAATTTAATCAAATTGCGAGGCTAGTGAAGACTGACACCTCTAGTAACCATTCATTAAAAGTATCAGTCGTACTGATTTAAAACTTTGGAGTTGGCACCAAAGGAGCTGCAAAGCCAATGGACTCCTCCACAGATTATCCATGCACTGTCAGGGATCTGTATTCCACACGTGCGCAGGTCTATGTTCTTTATTTTTTTTTTTTAATTGGGAGGTTCTGTTCTATATTCTGCAGTACTTTGTGTGCTAAGAAGCAAAGTCATCCCCGGTTAGCCAGGATTTGCCTCGCTGAAATGTTGGAATTGTGTTCATTTTTTGGCAGTTAAAATCATGAATTAATCAGAATGCACACTATGTAGCAGCATTAGAACCAAGACATTAATACAAATCGAGCTCATTTATAATATATAGGGGAGAAATTCTCTTCTCCAATATTGCCTCAGCTTGGTGGGACAGGTCTATGTAATTGAAATTCAACCCACATATTATTTGTACACATTATGGGCCACCGGAGGTTCTCAATATCTCATGTTTCATGTTGTGTATTTTCAAATATGGCATGTCGACTGTTAAAGAAGCAGATCTCAGAGGGAGGGGGGGGGCCAGTCTAGTCCCGAAGCGGTGTGCTAAATCCTGTTAAACTCGGAGCTGTGGAGGGGACACGGTCTGCTTCCTCAGCCTCACAGTGCTGAAG
>JAPQRN010000015.1:16057640-16080770 GCA_037367275.1 Coranthus polyacanthus
CCCCCCCCCCCATCAGCCTGTGTGCGTGTTTGTATGTGAGAGAGGGCAAGGCAGAAATTAGAAGAGAAAAAGATGTTATTTGTTTGTGCGCAAGAGAGAAATCTCAGTAGCTTCAGCTGAGCACATGCCTCCTGGAAAGGCATTGACCTGACAACACTGCCCACCCCACATAAATTGGGAAGTGTTGCATAAGTTACCACAGAGAATAGCAAGTGAGAAGATTTCATCTGTCCCGGGGCAACAGCACTGCCAAACTTGTGTATCTCTTACCAGGTTCTGTCTTATTTTATTTACTTCACTTTTTAAGCATGTTTAGACCCCTTTTGAGCTTCACACTGGGCATCGCAACCGTTGAGCTTTTCTCCGACTGTCTCTATTGATAGGTGATGTGCGGAAGTCCAGCAATAAAAGAATCAACGCTCTGGCAACTGGGGGCCAGTGTGGGAATGCCCCTTAATAGATATCAAAGGATTTGTCCCATGGGACGTCTGCTTTCACACAAACAGTGGGGGTTGGTCTGCTTTGGGCTGTTCAGGTCTCTGGAGTGTCTCAACAGCAGCAAGTGAACGCTTCAGAGTATCTGTCATCATACGGGCTTGCTGAATAGCTATCTATAGCATACTGACAGAGTTGTAATGAATCCATCCAGGTTTGGAAAAAGAGGGTCAACAATGTCAGTTCACACACTGCGGCTCGCATTGCGGTATGGAATGGTAATATTTAATTTCAAAGTCAAATGTGACCAGAGATTTATGTTCTGTAAAGGATACATATCTAGTCCCATCATCTTGGTTCATATTCTGTAGATACACGTGCTTTAAATGACAAGAATTACAGACTGATTCGCAAATCATCTTGTTTTTTTACAGTTCTTTTGAGACACAAGGCTTGTGGTTTGAACGTGATTCACTTGACTTAATTCATTAAAATGCATTACATAGTAATGTCTGTCTGTTGACTGTCTGTCTGCACATTTGTATAGGCACATCTGACCTCTTTTCAGCATGGAGACATTATGGAAGCATTTAACCCAGTACTGATATATGCAGTTAGTTAAATTACATTTGAATGGCTGTTGACGTACTGTTAATTGCGCAGGAAAATTTTAACCATGAGGTTCAAATGACATTACTATAAGTAGTAGATTCGAAGTTTTAAGAGCTACTAACAGCAGGATGGCGGCTTGCGGGTAGTGAGTTTTTCAAAATTGTGATTGTGTAAACTATTTTATTTATTTACACATTGGAGACAATGCAGAGACAGGTAGTACACAACCAAAAGAACCAAGATCAGAAAACTAGCTCTGCTAACTCAGGATTTACCCAAACTGCAAGTGGCAAATTCATATGAAAAAGGTAAGTTTGAAAAGCAGAAATGCCAAAAATGTGTAAAAACGTTTAAAGTCATATTGTAAGTGTTACATTTGATTTTTTTTGTTTCCTCAAGAGAGCAACGTCATTCTGTTCCAAAACTAACTCTAGTTTCAGTCATGGCTTGATTAAGGCTGCACGGTTTGGTGAAAAAGCCACGTTGAGATTATTGTGGACAATGTTACGGATGTTGGGATTTAAGTCGGCAGGGCGGCGCGGTGGTGCAGTGGTTAGCACTGTCACCTCACAGCAAGAAGGTCATGAGCTCGAACGCAGCGCTGGCCAGCTGGGGCCTTCCTGTCTGGAGTTTGCACGTTCTCGCCGTGTCTGCGTGGCTTCTCTCCGGGTACTCCTGTCCAAAGACATGCGCCTTAATAGGTTAATAGGTCACTCTAAAATGCCCGTAGGTATAAATGTGAGTGTGAGTCTTACAGAGGAATGGAAAATGAGTGAGTGATTTAAAAGGATTTGAGTCTGTTTGATTGGTTATCAAGGAAAATGCACAGATTACTGGTCATTTTTTTTAACTCAAACATGCAAATGAATTACTATTAAAATTTAAAAATAACTTGTACTGAATTTAATTTAGCACGTTTTACACATTACCTCTCTGGATCTTTCAATTGCAGCTTTTTGTGATTATACCCTTGCGAGGGGCAGACATTGGGATTGTGATTTGATTAATTGTGCTGCTTTAGCTTTAATCCATGTATCCATTTGCAGCTTAGACAAATAATGACAAAGGTTATACAATTTTTAACCATTCCTGTGAACCGATCCTGCTTCAAAGCTCGGCGGCCATGCTGCCTACAGCAGGTTACCATGGAGATCCTCTCCACTTAGGCTGAAAGCTTGGGTTGCAGTCAGTGTTGGCTTGCTAATGCCACTTGGTGAGACAAACCCCAGGCCTCCATTCAAACTTACAACACTGCTTGAGCTTTAAACCCTGTACTCAGAGGAAACACTTGCCGTATGCTCACTTCTCATCTATTGTTTATGCGTTGTTAAATTAGTCAGAGAGGGTCCTTTTAGTCTTTGAGAACCCTTGAACCCCAGCACTCTGAAGCATGACTCCACTGTCCATTTTCATTGCCAGATTTGTGTGTGTGTTGTGTTCACGATCTTCACTAGTCAGTCAGACTAAACCTACAGCTGGGTGTGTTTAAAAAGTCAGGGTGAGCAAACAGGGTGTGGTGTTTGCACCCTATATATTTTAAATTCCAAAAACCATGGTTATGGTCACAGTAATTGCAACATTATTACATCTAGAAATAAAGTTAAACACTGTGTCCTTGAAAGAGCACACGCCACACTGTGGAGTGATTTAAATGGCAACATTTAATGTGATAATTATTACTCGGCGTTTAATCTAAACCGCACACTTCCCTTCAGCTCCAGATGATTCCACCATATTTTTTCAGACATTAGGAATCACAAATTTCTTTACGTTGCCATGGTTACTGGTCAGGCGCTGTCTTCCAGTGAGTGAAATTGGTATTCTGTAGTCACAAAGGCCTAAATTCCTGCTGGACCCAGTGGCCTGCAGACATAAAGCAACAGCTGCCTTCACCGAGGCTGTGGCTGCTCTCACATTTGTTTGCTGGCTTGTGTTTGTGCCTGACTTCCACCGACAACCTTAAATGTGAGATTTCACCTCAGGACAACATGCACATTTGTCACACTGTGGAAAAGTGGCACTAATGCTCCTGCCACAGGGTGGTTCAGGAAACGGGCTGATTGTTTAAACTGCGCCACATTAAAATCAACGCTGTATAATGCGATAGTGATTGTCGGGGTCGAAATGACAAAAATTGTGACCAAACCGTTCAGGTTCAGGTCTTTCTAAATCATAATTAGCAATGTCAGCTCTTCCATTTTATACTTTAATCAGCTGAGACTGAATCACTCAAAAATAGCCTATGGTAAATTTGAAACACTCTCTCTCACATCTAGGCAGAGCATTTCATAAAACTCCTTAACTGTAAAAACATTCACAACACCCACAAGATTGACTGATGAAAACGTGCTACCGTCTCTCTAAGGCTGCGTGATATGGCGATATACAGTGTATGTATTTTGTGACGATAGAAACACGTCGCATATCCTTATGTTGCAAATCATACTCGAACTTTGCGTTCTTCCTCACAGCACCGATGCAGGCTGGAAATTTGCACAAAGGCGACATAAAACCGAGGAGGAGAGTGAACTTGACAGAGAAGAGGGTAATTCTGAACTAAGAAATAAAAAAAATAATCCAATGCGATGAACTATAATATGGTTCATTTAAACCATTTGTTAATTGGTCTACTGTATTGTGATGTATATCTTTACTGTGATATAAAAAAAAACATGCTATGATCGAAGATTTTGGCCATATAACCCACCCCTATGTCTCACCATGTAACCCCAGGGAAAATAAGATGACAATGACTCCAGTACAGTAGCGTCAGAGACATCATGGGCAGTTGTTCAACCTGAGAGCGCTTTGTTGGCTCTTGACCTTAATCCTTGTCCACAGGAAGTGCAACCTGGTCTAAGGCTCTTCCTTTTACATCTGCATGATTTAAGATTAGCTCTACTCTGACAGGACCATTGGCCAAGTCATGTCTATGAATTCTTTAAAACGTTGAAGTATTGTTTTAACTTCTTTACTACCATTGCTGGGTTGTTGTTTTTTTTCAGACCTATTTGTTATATTCTGCTACATTTGCTACTGAATGTTGTCCAATAGTGGATGCTTTTAAACAGGCTGATTTTGTTGCTGAAGGTTGTCACTAGCTTTAAAAAAGAAGCCACAGCGCCAAGTGCTCCCGACTGCGGAAAGAAATTCAGCCGTCAGGTCACAGCTATCATCAGTACAGAAATTCAAACTGCATCACATGGCAGAGAGCCTCTGGATTTGTTGTGCCGAGGGCTAAGTAGTTTAAGGCTAATCTCGAGCAGGCCAATTGATTGGCCTCACCAGTAAAGCAGCATACGTGCAGCTGTCATTATTTATTACTGGTGGAGATTATTGGTAAAGGAACATGCAACAGGAAAAGAACCGACAACAAACGCATGGAACTCAAGAGACCTGCCTGCTCCATCCCTGGAAAGACTCTCTAAAAACACCCATCCGAGCTTCCTAGTCTCATCTTCTTCGCTGCGTCCAACGCCGTGGTAGAGTCAGTGTGGAGTGAGGTGGTAGTGGCGGCAGAAAGCTGCTTGCACAGCCTTTGATACCGGCTAAGTGGATGCTGTCTCCAGTGCTAAATCACAAGGCTTTTTTTCTGCACTGTGGTAGCTGAACTGATGCTCTTTATTTTTTTTATTTTTTTTCTTCTTCTTCCTACACATCAAGTGTCCTGTTATATGTCAGTGATTGCATTAAAGCTTTATGGAGCACAATAGATTCGTCAATTTGAGTCAGAACCCGTGGGCCGAGCTGTGATTAATTAATTAATTCACTGAATAATTGAGAGATTAATCAGGGATGAAAATAAATACTAGCTGCTGCTGCTGCTGCCATTGGAGTGGGTGTTATGTGTCATCATCTATCGCAAGACCGAAAACAATTAGTCAACTAATCCATTATTTGATCACCAGATATTTCATTAGCAGCTATATTTGACTGTAAGTTTAAAAATAGTTTAGGTCATTTCAAGCAGAGATGCCAATATGGGGGGGCTTTTGAACTCTTGATTATTTTCCTGTTTTGTTGTTCTGGGCAAAATTTAAATAATTTCAGTTGTTTTTAAAGAAAAAAGCAATGCAAGTACATGCAAATGGAAAGTGCGTAGATTATTGCTATCGTATTGAAACTGTAAACCCGTCGAGCCAGGATCTACATATTAATTACGCGTCTTAATTATTCTAACGCGCCATATTTAAATAACATCCCATATTATTGCTTTGCTCTCTCTTCTGATCTCTCCAAAAACACACACACACCCCATAAGAAGACATCACAGTAATTATGTAGATCACTGTGTCTGCTCCAATTTTAGGAAGCTACCGTTTATAAATGCAGGGTGGCGTGTTCACTTATACTTAATTAACATACCTTGGATATTAATTTTTTTCACAAGATTGTGTCCCATCTGCTTCGTACTTGATAAATGTGTCTGGGTTTGCGATGTGATGATATACCTGGCCAACCTCTGAGCCGGTGCCCAGAACTCTAATTCAACAGCTGTTTCATAAATTTAGATTGCTCATATTGTCTGATAGTCCCAGTGTTGCACATACTTAGTAAAATTGCACATATTGGCCTCAGCCTCAAACACTTCCGCACACAATTATAGAGGCGGTTGTTTCATGCTGACGGAGCTCACAGAGTGTAACTTTAATGTAGCCTCAAGTTGTGTACAGTAATTGACTTGATTCAACTCTTTAGTAAATTCCATTACAAGACCATCTGACCTGAAAGTTAAGCAAGACATGGTCGGAGCCTAATGAATCGTTAAATTGATCCAAGTCATGAGTAAGTACCTCTTTTGACATATTTTGTATTCAGATTATATATGAAAGGCTTGTCCCTTTCTTGGCCTGACCTTGTGGGAGTTGTCTCTCACAGTTACACTTAATTAGGCTCTTAATTAACCTATTGATTGCCTCCACTTTCACAGTTACAGTGCTCTACAGTATTCACAGCTACTACGTCTGAAGGTGGCCGGAGCTTTGACAAACGAGAACACGTGTCTGTCTTCCTTCAGCTGAATTGCTACGTTTTTGTTTTTTTTTAAAGCATCTATTTAGTTTAGATGTTAATTGTTTCGTGACAAATTACGTCACATGCGCCTTCCCCAACATGACATTTATGCGAACAATGCTCGAAGACCTGCTTATAAAACCACGACGGTTGTCGCAGAGCGCGGTGTTTGAGGAGTCGACAGTGTACGTCCAAGATCAACAAACGCGGGAGAGAGGTTATTGAAACAAGTCACTTTGTATTTAGCCAAAGACATGGTACTGTTTAAAGCGGTACATGGGTTTTAAAATGCTACTGCAGACTGTAGATTTTTATGCCTTTTATGCCCAGTGTTGCTGGACAAATGTCTGATTAAGTGTCACAATTTGAAAAGTGCATACTGGGATGTCAATTTCAAAACTCCCTCTAAAGAATACTTTACTACTACTACTACTGTACTGGAAATAGTAATGTCATATTGTGCTTTAATTGCGCAAATGGACAAATCCATCTGTGGTTTTTATTCTGTCTGTAAGAAAGATCACAATTCAAGATGCAGATGGTGATGGTGATTAAAAACATTGTGATCTTCTGGACAGCTCACACGCCCCTACTTTCAAGTGTGCAGGATTCATTCTTATAATACTGAATATATTATTTAAGAAAGAGCCTTTATTTCATTCTTGATTTTTTTCCTGTGGTAATATGGTAGTTATACATGTATTATTCATCACCTTTTATCCAGCCAAACTAATGCAGAGTTTCTGCCCAAATGTGAAGTGACACATCCTCCCTCTGAGTGACAGTAATCTGTGGCTCCAGGACTGCACTGGAAGTGAAGAAACCAGCATGGGCCCAGATTTCGAAGCACTCTGAAAGGGATTCAGGCACATGAAGTGAAAGGAGGCCAATTTTTTTGGTAATTCCAAAAAGCCTTAACCCCCCCCCCCTCTCGCCCTCTACTCTTTTTAACGATTCTCCAAGTTTGACTCAGACATGGAAAAAATGTGCGCCGTCTCACATTGGTGTAGATTTAACATAATACTACTAGGACTTAGTATTTGCAAGCATAGCAAAGCATAGTGGCAGAGGCTTGGTAGAACATCGACTGCTGCTTTTTTTTTTTTTCACTGTCACTACTAATGATCCAAACCCACAAGTTAGATTTATCTTCTGATTTATGGTTGCCAGTGGGAGGTCCTTGCACAGAGCTCTGTAGTGTTAGTTATTCAGGCGCACAATGGTCACAACAGGACACTTAATTATTCTTTATGCAAAATCAATATGTTTCTAGCAGCCCAAACATATGTAAAGGAGGGCAAGCAGGGAAAGTGGAGGAAAACTGTCTAATAGAGGAGGCGGAGGAGCTGGTGGTAGATGTTGAGGGTAGCTACCTTCATCTGAAATTCAACCCCTATTGAATCCAGAGGACATTATTTTCATGGTTGTCCTCACGGGGCCTTGAGGCTGGACTGCTGTGACAGAATGACTCTGACAGCTGTGGCCACCCAATCATCACTATTCCTTTCATTTTCTGTTGCTATTGTTCGTCTATAGCTTGGGAGTTTTTTGGAGAAAGAAACAAAAGGGGGAAAAGCAGGGGCAGATTGGATACTTGACCTTGATTTTATCACCTAGAATAATTCCTTTAACCTAAATACTGCCCGTGGATGTTTGCTCACTGACTATGAGTCTGTGTTAAATGTCCCATGGTGTGTTTTCAGTGTCATACAGCATTACTAAAGCTGTCCTAATTACGTGCCCACTCTGCTGCAAACATGTGCGCGGTCACACATCCGTATGTGTGAGGAGAGTTTGCAGGTAATTCGACAGGATTATCAGTAGGTTTGCCTTCCCCGACTATTCTCTCTTTGTCAGCTTCCCCGCTGTAGTCGAGTCACCCTGGGAACCTCTGCAGCGCGTGACCTGAATCTCAATGAGGTTTAGCTCCCACTGACCTCTCCGTCCTACCCTTCCCTTACAGTGCATATACTGGCTCACACACACACTCACACACTCGCACACATTTCAACACATGCAAAAATGCATGCGTGCACTGTAAGGTATTTTCAGATAAGCTGTGCGTTTGATTCATTGCGAGGCGGGGGATTCATCTATTTTCAACAAGAGCCTGACAGATTCAATGTGTCCTGAAGTCAAGAAAGTCAGTCTGAGAGGGTTTTCGGGGGAATCGCCTGAAAAATCAACACTTTTATATAGAGCTAAGCTCGTTTATCGTCTTATCTGATAACCACTGCAGATCGGCGGATCCCAAAAAGTGACATTTCCCCACTTCTCCATTTGCTTATTCCCATCTTCAAATCATCCAGTCTCTTTGATCGCTGACCTTAATCAGCTTCCTGTTGATGTTGCTGA
Source organism: Coranthus polyacanthus (assembly GCA_037367275.1). Taxonomy (NCBI): domain Eukaryota; kingdom Metazoa; phylum Chordata; class Actinopteri; order Kurtiformes; family Apogonidae; genus Coranthus; species Coranthus polyacanthus. Next base: position 16,066,056 of record JAPQRN010000015.1, read on the forward strand.
ATGTCACAGCGGAAAACCTCCCGCTGTGAGTCGACTGCTCTATTATTTGTGAAGGTGTAACGGAACCAGCGGGGGCACCATACTAGCATGGCCCAAGAAGATAAATGTTTAAATCCCATCATAGGATCGGGCAATATGATGCAAGTGATAGAAACGTGTCCACCGGTAGAGATTCGGCAATACTATACCAGCAGGGAGCTAGCCCCTAAACCTGTGATGTATGATAAGATTGTTTAATATTGTGAGGATGATAGGACTTGTGATAAATATACAAACCTTACCTCATGGTCGAAAACAAATTGACACCAATTATTCTGAGGGCAGCTGACTCCTACCTGGGGCTTCATCTGATTGGCCAAATGTTCTCATGCTGAGTGTGAACGCATGGCACATGGAATTTTTTTTTTTTTTTTTTTCTCCTCGTTGCATTTCAGGCAGTCTTTTTGCCATGTATTTACTGTGCCTGTTCGTATCGCATTGAAGCACATGATCACATTTGCACACTGTTGTTTATTTTTGCTGTTTTGCTTCCCATTTGTGACCTTAAAGCACCCAGTTTAACTCATGATTATTTTTTTGTTGTTGTCGTTCGTATGGAAATTCCAAATAAAAAAGGAGGAAATAGTCAAATGTGATGAAGTACGGTATTTCTTAATTGAATACAATGATATCAAATGATACATTCTGTGATAGAAGACGTTGGCCCAGATCGCCCGCCCCTATCCGGTCTGACATCCTGATTCATATTCCTTTTGTTCTTTGTGCCTATCTGTAGCCTCAAGGCATTGGCAGCCTGTTTACCGCACATGCCACCCACCCCACCCCACGCACACACCCCCACAGGAGAAGTTTGGTGGTCACTGACTGGGCAGTGCATTGTGGGTGAAGTGGACCATACCAACAACTCCTGCAGGGGGACAGTACAGGGAATACACTTTATACCTGACCTTTATTTTTGTATTTATTTATTTTGCTGACAAGAGCTTGCTAACAAGAGGTGGGGGGGTTAGGGCTGGGGGTGGGGTTATTTGGTCTACCCCGAAGAGGAAACTGCAGCAGACGTGTGTGCAGACATTGCTGTCATCTTTATTTAGCCTTCTCCTGTCAGCCAGAGCATGCGGAGGTCAGTGTAGCGATGCGAGCATGCTAGCACTCATACACATGTAAACAGTAGTAGCATCCTATGAGCCTATGTTCAAGCCTAATGAGCCCAGAAAGAACCTCCCCGCGCGTCTGCCATGAACTCGGACAGCTGTATCAGGATGCTTCTTCTCACTTGGGAATGGGTTTCTGTTATATAAACTAGCTCCAGTGCTTTTTTAGATAGAGGTCATAAAAAAAGGGAGATATGTGACATTTTCTTGGCTCTGTGGATGATGAAAGAAATGTCATCTGCTGAACAAGATGTTTGCTTAATGCTGTAACCTTTCAGCTGAGGGAGAGGCCACACGACATGTACAGAGATGGAAACACGTGTGGCAGCTGCACGTCAAGGAGAACACGTCACAGGCTTGAAATTGCTGCGTAACTTTCCAGCAGCTGTATTTTCTTTTGCCTTTTCATAGAGAAAGTTCCTACTCATTGAAGTCATTGTAGCTTCGCTTCACTGACCTCATTTACTTTAACTAGCCAGGAAGCAAAATATTCAGCGACCGTTAATGCAGTACATGAAGGATAACATTTTCATCACCAATTAATCTGCTGATTAGTTTCAAGTTTAATCAGTTGATCGAGTCAAGTGTCAGATGCCTGTTATAATTCATCTTAGCTTATCTAGCTTCAGATTCTTTGAATCTTTTTAATTCTGTTTTGCACCATAGGGGGTGAAATATCCAAATCCCTTCCTATCTTTCGTTGAGGAACATCGATTGTAAACGTTTCAATCATTTTCTCACACGGTTGTTGACAAACTGACGGTCCCCGGCCCATCTTTGCTCCTAAAGGACTAGGCCTTTCCTGGATGCTGCTTTTCTATCAAATCATGATTACAATCACCTGTGCAAATCACCTGTTTCAAATCGCGTTGATTTCCCCTGCACCTACTTTTTCTTGAATGTGTTGCAGCCTGAATGTCAAGAATGGATGTATATTTACAAATGAAATAAAGCTGACGCATGAAATATATTGTGTTCATAGTGTCTACAATGAAATACAAGTCAAAGTAAATTAATTTAACATCGCTGCATTCTTTTTTTTTAATTTACATTTCCCATACTGTTCCAACTATTTCATATTTGGTGTTTTAAAAGTTAAAAATTGAATCAGTGTTTTTGAGAATCAATACAGTGTCACAAAACCTAATATTGCAATACTTAGGTGTACCGATATTTTCTTACACCCCTAATAAGTAAAAACTGCCTTCATTTGGCTTGTGGCTGAATTTCAGCAAATCAGGAAGCTCTGTTCTACCACAAAATTAATGCCAAGGTGTCTATATATTGTGTTTGAGTGTCCACATAATTTACCCATATCATTATATAACCTGCGTTACACAAGTTACACGGTGCAAGTAGACTCTAGAGACCTCTGAGTAAAGAGTGTGTTACAGTGAGTGCCTGCGTTATGACGACAGTCAATCTCTGCAGCTTGTGCTTCATTAACAACAGCGTTCTTATTGTGTCGGCTGCAGCAGTGTCAAATGGCAGCACCATAACTCCAGTCTGCAACAGCTGCATTTAATCAAGTACTGCCCGGCTCTAATCAGCCTCTGCCTTACCCATCTCTGCTTGGCTCGTGGTCATTTTACACTGACAGCAGATTTATAAGGCTGGGTATGAGAGCGTGCCAGTGAGACAGGAACACTCTTTAGCCTTTACTGTGTTCAGCTCCGTTTTTTCCCCTGCTGTTCTAGTTCCTCAAGCCTCTACAGAGCAGTTTGGTGAAATGAGCGCAGAAAACATGCAACAAAGAATTCATTCAGGGGTTGGTACGACTGCTGGCTGCAGCTTTTTTATCAGGCAGCAGTGTGTCTATGGGAAGGGTGTGTTTTGGCTCATGGCCTCTTTCCCTCCAGCCTTCTTGTGGATTCCCTCATCAAAGCCATCACCATATGGAAACAGCTGGTCGTCAGTGCTAGGATGCCCTCTGCACCGCATGAAGCAGCCTGGAGAGAGATAGTAGTGGAAGGAAGGACATACACAGGGAGGAACAGTGAGGGGGAGGCTTGTTTGGGGAAGATTATGCATTCAGTTGTGGAAGTGTAAACCCTCTCGCTAAGCTGGTGCAGCATTAATAGGAACACAGACTTTTGCCTTTGAAACACTACATAGATTTAGAGACAGGCAAACGCTTTACTGCCAGATGAAAAGAGGATATTACCAAGTGAGTTGTTGCAATAGCTTGTGCCTTATAACTGACCACCTTTAATGCAAAGAGGTAGAGGAGAAATTGGAGAGGACAAACGCCTAGAAACATAGTCAAAGGCAGCCCAGGATCTTTATCCAAACCCATGAGAACTGCTTCTATAAACACTCACTTTCTGTAGCTGTGATACGCTCCGCACTGGTGCAAACCAGTCACGAGGAAGCAGCCGGGCAGAAATCCTCCTGATGTGTGCCTGACAGAGTTCTGTGTCTCCTTAGGGCGTCTGTAACAGAGGAAATATTTCCGTGGAAATCCCTGACATTTCTTTGACCTTATATGAAAAGGTTTCTTTCTGCTTTTTTGAGGTTTTGTGTGTTGTTGTCACATTGCAAGTGCCTGGCCGTTAAGTTGATCTTCAAAGTGTTTGTTTGTACTCCAGTGAAGACGGAGGTGGTCAGAGGGACTGTCATCCCATTCTAATACTGTGGCCGCCTAAAAGAGCGCCGGTCCATTGTAAGTGACAGCAATGGCACTGAAAACCCAATCAAAGACAGGGTCCAACCTCCCTGCTGCAACTGGAGGTTTTTTAGCAGCCAACTGAGCCTTTGAGGGCCACAATGGAAAAGAGGGAGGGAAGCAGAGGCCAGTGTTGTCATCTATTTGGGTGACACTAAACAGCACAGGGTTTGACAGGTCTACAAAGCAGAGCTCTCTTTTGTTTCTGACTTCTCTTTTGTATCTCAAAGTCCGTCTCAAAGGTTGTCTCAAACTCCGAGACGTTGTCATTAAATTGACTAAAAGGGTTTAAGAAGTCCAAATGTTCATGCTTAAAAATTGAAGTAGGTACTCTACAGTGTGTTTTTAACCACTTTTTTCCCTCCCTCTTTTCTTTTTCTCATTCACAGCAAAAAGCCTCAGGCAAAGTGCTGTTTGACCTGGTGTGCTCTCACATGAACCTCATTGAGGGGGACTACTTTGGCCTGGAGTTTCAGAACCATCAAAAGATGATGGTGAGTTGGGGTGAAAGTAAAACAATGAGTTTTATCCTGTCCACTTCAAAACATGTTTAACATGAGACCACATTTCTGTGTTTTTCTTTTATCCACAGGTTTGGTTAGATCATATCAAGCCGATTATCAAGCAGCTCAGGCGTAAGTGTTTCCAAGTTGTTTACTGATACAACACATCTTCTTTCAAAGCCTCTTTCTCATTAAATGTTTATCTGATTTTTCTGTACAAAATAAGCATAAACATCCATTAAGAGCCAACTGTACCATGCTACATATGTTATGCAACCTAGCCAGGCCCCTGTAGTAGCTGTATTTTGAGATGTCATTTATTTGTTCTACACAGGGCCGAAGCACATGATCCTGAGGTTTGCCGTGAAGTTCTTTCCTCCAGACCACGCCCAGCTTCTGGAGGAGCTGACAAGGTGAGCTCCTGCCCACATATTATAACGCTTATCTCTCCATCGCTTATCTCTCCATCGCCTGTGTCTTCCAGTTGAAAGGATAAGTAAGCATTTATACACAGTATGTCAACGTGAATTACTTTGGATGTGGCCAGAAAGCAATTGTAGAAGCATGAATGAAACATGTGCTCTGGTTCCTGGAGGATTTATTCCCTCCTCAGCTACGCAATTCACATGTCATGACTGCCATGTTTCTGATTTAGCCTCTGGAGATTAGCATGGAGTTAATGATTTTCTGGTTTCTGTTCTTCTGGAACCCGCTAATGAATGGCATGTTTTCACAGTCAAACAGCAGAAATAATAAGATTCCATAAAATAAGGTCCCTCTGTGTCAGTTGTGTGTGTGTACAGTTTAGTGTTCATTAAACTTGATGATATCAGCACCGAAGACCTAATATTTAAACTGGAAATGCATGGAGTGCATCCGCAGACGGTTCACTTAAAAGTAGGGGCCATCAACGTATCTGTTCAACTGAATAATGTGAAAACTGTTTGCATTTTTCTGTCCAGGTACTTGTTTGCCCTCCAGATCAAACAGGATCTTTCCTGCGGACGTCTGACTTGCAATGACAGCAGTGCCGCACTGATGGTTTCCCATATTATCCAGTGTAAGTCCTCCGTGACTGTTTCCTCATTTAGCTCGAGACTAAAGAGTCAACACATCAGAAGTGTTCATGAAAACACATTATGCATTTTTTCCTCCCAGAGCTTGTCATCAAACATTGCCATATAGCGCTCTGTGCACCATTGCAAATTGATTATCCGTGTGTTGCTATGGATACCTTTCAATCTGAATCTGATGCCTGAACATAATGTTGCAAAACCACTTCAGAACAAACACACACCACGATGCCTTGCCAGGAAATGCTTAATATTCTCATAAGCTGACATTTCTGTGCCACAGTCTGTTAACATAGTCCCAATAGTGACAGAGGTTGGTCAAACCTTGAGTTAATATATACAGTAAGCATGAATGTCATGTCAATAAGAGTGTAATATTTATGAGATGGTTGTTTTTCGAAGACAGGTTTTTTCACAGAGTTCCAGAAACTTGCTAAATCAGTGTCATCGATACGATTGTATTTGTCTCACATTTCTACATTGGTTGCAAGTACACAAATTTCACTGCTTAAATTACAAGAGCATGAAACGTGTTCTTTGTTCTCTCTCACTTTCAGCTGAGATTGGGGACTTTGAGGAGAGTCAGTGCCGGTCACACCTCCTTAATAACAACTACATCCCAGACCAAATGCCCCTGATTGACAAGATCATGGAGTTTCACTCAAAGAATATGTGAGTTAATCGGCCTGAGCTGGAGTAATCTTGATAAAAGGCTGCGAGCTGTGTACCTTAAAGCAAAGCTCAGATCCGGTAGTGTTTCTTTTTAGCTCACATCACAGGGTCACTGAAAGTATGACCCTGTACAAATAGTTCTTTTTCACTCTTGAACAGGAAAAAGTTGTTTCAGACCTCATGCTTTTCCTGCAGGGAAGTTTTACTACGCAGGTGAAAGCAGCCATTGAATGAATGGGCTCCCTGTGCATGTCTTTACCTCGTATCGACTTAGAAAAGCTGGCCTTTCTAAGTTGTTTTATTGCTGCTGGCCAGAGATGCATTTGTGTTTGTGTGAACCTTTATCGACAAACACTGCATTTCCAAAAATGGTAGTTTTGGAAGTTTTCCTTCAAATGACTCACACAGCCATTGTCAGATGAGTTAGTTGTTTAAAAACCTTTTCCTGAGTTTATTCTCAGGTGTATTTTCGTGTTTTTCTCTGCAGTAAGGTCTCTTATTGAACTGTTTTACTCAGTTCTTTTGCTATTATCTGACTAGTTTAATAGCGCTCTGCTGTTAGGAGCACATTACTGGAAACCAAATCTCCTCCCACAGCCCTCCCTCAAAACTCCCTCATCGGTGCACAGCTTTGAACGCAAGCCAAAGCTTTACCAACCCTTGCCTTACCGCTATGTTACTTTGGGCCAGTGCCTAAGTTGGACATTCTGCTGCTTTTTGAACAGATCCCCATTAGTTTTGACTTGCTCCTTTTCCCCCCTGAGGCTTTCTTAGTGTAGATGATAACTGCAGTTTTTCTGGCTGCTTGCCACACTAGAGTTAAACCTCTTATTAAGAACCACACAGAGGAAACGGGAAGGCTTATCTAGTGATAACAATTATGAAAGTTAGTTAGCATTTTCTAACCCCTCCCTAACCTTCCACCAGCAAAGCCCTTGCTCCGAAAAAGACACGTATCAGATAAAAATGAGAGAACTAGATCCACTCAGACATGGTCTTTCACCTTAATTACTGAGACACACAGCAGCACGATAAGCAAGGATTTAATTTATTTTCCTAAATTTGCTGAAAGGATAATGAATGCTGTAGCTCGTTTAGTGTTAAAACCTACAAGTACAATTAGAGCTTCAATTTAGCCGTGTCTTAGATCACCCTACTTACTCCATTACGCCTTTTTCAAAGCTCATAAGCTTTTACTACAAGATCTATTTATAGATTAACTTGTTTCTGGTGTGTTTTGTGTCACCAGAGGTCAAACACCAGCAGAATCAGACTATCAGTTACTCGAAGTGGCACGCAGGCTGGAAATGTATGGGATTCGCCTCCATCCTGCCAAGGATCGTGAGGGCACGAGGCTAAGCCTGACTGTGGCACACACTGGTGTTCTGGTCTTTCAGGTTGGTTCCCCTGGTGTATGGGTCAGCTACTTCACGATGTCATCAAATGACGTCTTTTTGTTGTTGTTTTGACTGAGGGACTCCTTGCTGCAGAAATGACATGCTGTACGTTTAATGCTCTTCTCAATCACTGCAGGGTCACACAAAGATTAACGCTTTCAACTGGGCTAAAGTGCGTAAACTGAGCTTCAAGAGGAAACGTTTTCTCATCAAACTGAGGCCAGATCTAAATGTAAGTGATGTTGTTCAAATATGTCAAATGTAGAATCCATAAGTGGTTGATGTTAAAAATGACTGTATGCTTTTATGTGTCTCCCAGAGTTCATATCAGGACACACTGGAGTTTCTGATGGCCAGCAGGGACTGCTGTAAAGTCTTCTGGAAGATCTGTGTCGAATATCATGCCTTCTTCCGCCTCTTTGAGGAGCCTAAACCCAAACCCAAGCCTGTGCTCTTCTCACGAGGCTCCTCCTTCAGATTCAGGTAGAGACAGTGTGCATCACAAAGCTGCTCTCTGCAGGCACACAGCAGCCTCTGCCCGTCACTTCACAGCCTACTACAGCTATGCCAGAATCGCTCATTATTATCTACCTGTACTTGTCTCTGCAGCGGTCGCACACAGAAGCAGGTGATTGATTACGTGAGGGAGTCTGAGTTTAAAAAGATCCCGTTTGAAAGGTAAAGACTCCGAGCAGGTTTGACATATTTGGTCAGGCTGAGAGTGTTTCAGAGTGTATAACACTGACCTTCAACATCTGTCTGCCAGGAAACACAGTCGGGTCCAACACAACAGTCGGGCCCAACACAACAGCCGCTTGTCGCCTTTGCCTTCTCCACGCCACCACGAAGTGCCGACAGAAGTGAGCGTCTAACTCTTTTCAATTCCACAGGCTGTGTCACCTTATTTCATCATAGTCATATTGTTCTTTTTACACAAAGAAGCTTAATGGTACCGTGTGGAGGTGTCTTGTCTTTTTCTTCCAGCATTACCAGCTTTCAGTTAGTATTAATAAGCAAATTAAAATATAATAACTTAATGAGTAAATTATAGTGCTGTCAAATCAAATGAAGATTGTGATGACTTTGAAATATTTAAAGCGTTACATTTTCTTTACATAATTAACACAGCTGTGTTTTATTTACTCTCTGTGGCAGCTGACCTGTAACAGACTGGTCTGCCTCAGAAACTGGCTGAATATAAAGGAGGACTAGGCCGAATTGGAGTGAAAAAGATGAATCGTTCTGAACTCAGAACAGCAGAATCTTTCCCTGTTCTTTTCTTCATATTGGCGGTCTATTGCGGACCTTTTTGAAATTCAACCGGCACTAGAACATGAACTGGAATTATCATTTTTATTAGAGCACGTAAGAAATTATTGACTTCTAAGCTACTATTTCGTTTTAATAAAATTAGAATTACACTTATAATATATAACTAATATATAGGCCTGGGTTTTGTTATTATTTCTGTTAATGCATACATGAAATATGCCTTTGAAGCTGACAGTCAGTTGTGGTGGTTTTATTGGAAATCTGTGATCAAAGTGAAAAAGATGCCCTTAAACTATAGTATTCAAAATGAGATATGCTACCTTTGTGCTGATTGTACATGAATTCAATACGTGGATTTGCATGTAAATATCCATTTTTTTCTATCTTCAGTCAACTGAAGATAGAAAAACAGTTGATTAATCGTGATTAATATCAGTAAATTGTGTGATTAATTAGTTATTTTATCTTTTAGTTCCTTAACTATCTTTCTCTTTCTGCCAGAGTGGTGCTCCCGGGGATAGAGTTGAAGCTTCTCCTCGGTGTCATTGGAAGGAGTCGGTGCTGGTGAGTGCTGAAGACCCCTCAGCCTCACGAACAACCAGGGCGAGCCCTTACCACCAGAGGAACGGCCATGAGGACAGAACCGGGTCTGGATCCAGGATGGAGGAAACAAGATGCTCAACCCGACAGACTCACCCAGAACCTCCAAGTACAGGTCCAGCATCTCGGGCTGTTAAAGGCGGCAGTTCTTCCATCCTATATAATGACTGCACTAATGTTGATGAATATAACATGGGCAGGGATCTAGCTAGTAGGTCAAATCACAGCTATAGGGAACAGGCCATGCTTCATCATGGGTCTGGATCAGAGAGCGTAAATGAAGCCCAGCAGGAGCACTGTCTCAGTAAGATGCGGCACAGGGAGTCCCCTTCCCCTTCTAAAGTTAACATGAGCTATGAGTCATACCAAAGAGTGGACCAAATATGTGTTAACAGCACAGCGGTGGGGGTCTGTGACCGCAGCAGAGAGAGGCAAAGCAACAGCCCTTACACACTGCCAATAATGATGGGTTCAAAGACTGTCAGTGTCAGTCCGGTAATGGACAACTATCACCAAACAAGTGAGCAGAATGGCTACAGTCCTGCTCCCCTTCACTGCGATGAGGGTCGGTGTTCCCCTGTCCCAAACTGCTCTCCTCGCTTAGAGAAGCTCCGCAAAGCACGTAACCACTCCGACACAGACGCAAATCAGGGAACATCCTCACCTAGGCAAGAATCACGTCCTGCCCTGTCTCGGGCTGAACGCATGGCCGCTCTTGAGCGCCGCATGGTGGCTAACGGCCTCTCTGCGCCTGGCAGAGTAAGGGCCGGGCCGAGACAAAGACGCTTAGGGCAAACAGGTGCCACGCATGTTGGAGCATTTCAGATGAACGACGTCTCCACCACCAGTGGCTCAGAGTCCAGTGAGTCCGAGGTTGAGGCCACCAGAGGGAACTCAAGCAGCCCCCTGATGTTTAGTAATCCAGTGGAGGCCAAGTCCTCTTCCCCGATACCTAGAAATAAGTTTTCCTTTGGTAGCCTCCAGCTGGATGAGGAGGCTGATGAGGATGGATCCCAAGCCTTCAGTGATGAGGAGGGTGGACAGATATTCAACTGTTAGCGCGCAGGGCTTCACACTAGCTGTGTTTCCATCAGTGTATTTTTATGCACATTTTGAAGTATTGCATTAGTATGACAGTATATTACGGCCCAGGGTAGGGAGTATAATATATAGAGGAAAAAAAAAACTTCTCTTAAATGTATCACTTTAATATCAGGAAATATTCATGTTTGTTTTTTTCTTCTAAATTTACGATTTTAGCCTAAAAAATATAGCATGTTCTCTGAATACTGCCACTACATAAATTGGCTCTAATACACTCATACGTTATAAAAGCTTGATGAAAAATTTGAAAAAAAAAAACTTGCTCTCTTTGCAGAAGAGTTTTTATGCTCACTTGAGGTGGTTTTTGCCTTTGACAATAAACGATAAATGTGGCCAACGGGAGATGGAAACACCTTTAGTGAATAAGCTCTGAAGTAGCAAAGAGATAACTCACATGCCTAATCAGCCATTTTCCCATTATCTTCCTGGAAGTTCCCATAAAGCGTGAAAACATGGCCAGTAGTAGCAAAGGTGATGTGAACGGATGAGCAGACCAGATTATTCCTTGGTCTCATCCATGAAATAAACATCACAGCCATTTTAGGTGGAGAACAGCAACGCCGTGCTCTTCTTCTTCTACCCTTTTTATTACCGCAATGCGATCCACCTTCTGATAACAATACACAGCCTAGTCTATTCACTCCAAACCTGTTTATGCACTTTGTATTTTCTTTCATGTCTAAAGTTTGCTTTGAACATCGCTTGATACTTGTATCACGGCTACTGTCTCCATTAGAGTGTTTTGAAAGGGTTTGTCTGGTAGGTGAAATGGAACCTGTGTTGGTTGGGTGAGATTATTACTGTCAGGAGACTCTTACATCTCCACACTGCATGTTCATAGTAGTCTTTTAAGCACGGCGCTACCTTCAAAAAAGGCTTTGCTGAGTCTAGCTTAAGTCTCTCTTTCAGTGGGAGGAGCATTTGTTGCAAGATTGCATTAAGGAGGGAATCTGTTCAGGGTTTTGTTGTTTGTTACATGAAGAGGCTTCATCTTTCAGCCTAATTGTATTAACGTGTCCACATAGAAATATGCAAGTGCCATGGTCGGATTTATCACTGAAAGAAACTGCGGAATCTGAAGCTTGAGGACTGTTAGAAGAGAATGTATCTTTCTAGTAGCACATTTTACATCATTTGACTTGACTAGACATGCACAAAGTCTACACATTGTTTTCAAAGAGTTGCTTGATGTGCTGCTCAGTTTCTGTCTCCAATGCCTTATGACCTAAAATGAAATACACACATCATGTGTAATTTATGTATAGCAAACCTCAGTCTACCAAAAAAACCTGCATTGTTAACACTGCATTTACTGCCATTAGTGGACAATCCATATCGAATATGGTTTATGTTTACGGTGTCATCCGCCCTTTACCAGCTTGGAAGAGATTTCATGTTTTAATTACAAAACTTACAGACCCTAAACGCAGAAACTGGGATCGAAAGCCTCACAGTTTTATTTGTGAGGTTTATCTAAATGGTGTTTCAGTCTGGCAGCAGCCAGGTCAGGCTGAGGTGACGCTGAAAATCCGTTGTAGCAGTAGTTGAGCCACTCAATAACAGTTTATGGCTTTTTTTCCCCCTTTGCACTTGACTCCTGCTTGAGTTTCTTACTCACAAAGCAACATTGTCCTGAAAATTCACTATTGTCAAGACTCTTAAGAGTTTCTCTTTACCACAATGCCACTGCACTTTCATTCTTAGTCTCCTTCTCAGTTGTCTTTCGCACTTGTATTCTCATGTTTATGTTTTTGTCACATTTGCTTGTTTTATGTGATTAATAACGTGATGATCCTTTTATCACATTTCTGTTCTTTCTTTTTCTTTTTCTTTTTTCCTTTTATTTGTCTGATGTAAGCAGTCGTCTGTCGGCATGAAACTGTCATACTTTGTGTGTTTTCTTCAGCATGTAAACCTGTTCTGTTACTCACTCTGTGTGGTGGGGAAAAAGCAGCATTACCAGTATCTGGGTTTCCTTTTCTGCAGTGATCCAGCTAACAGTTAATTATTCCGGAGGAGATAGAAGATCGGGTTAAGGATGACAGGAGTTTGGGAATTGAAAGGAAAACAGAGGCAGGTTTCTGTGTGTGTGTGAATGTGTGTGCTGTAGGTGTGAAAGGCAGTTTAAGGGCAACACCGTGAAGCACCAAGTCTCTTGGCTCATCCATCACTGTCGACTGCTTTTGCGGTGCTCTTAGACATTTTTAGCATAGACGTCAAGAAGCACATCTATGGTGAGATTGTGGTTTAAACACTTGAGTCAATATCTATTCTTCATGAACCTTGTACACTACCAACTTGTTTCAGAATCCTATTTTCTGAAACAGATTGGCACAGCAAAATCCGAGAAATGATGCATTTACTCTGTTACTGAAAGTTACTGGATCACTGCAGCGTAAGGGGACCCGCTCTAGTGCACAAAGCTCTCCTATAGACCTGGAATGTAAAAGGGCCACATTCTATGGAGCAGATTAAGAATATTAGTATGTTTATTTAACTCAAATCCGTCAAACATAAATCACACGTTTGGTCACGTCTCAGGTCTTTAGGTCAGACTTGTGTGCCTTTGCAAGCACTGGTGTCCTTCAGGCTGTTTTTCCAATGCATGTTGCACTTAACCAGGACTGCAGCGTGATGAATATCACACTGCTCTGGCCTGAGTCTTCTATGTATGTACTGTATGTATTCTTATGTATTCTATTGTATGTTAGTCTTCTCATTCACATCACTGTAAATCCTTCTTTTCTATGACATTGTAGAATTCAGTGTGGCACTATTTTTAGTGACTAATCTAAATATACACCGTTTTCCAAGTCTTTCTAGTCACTACAAGTGAAATGAATGTAAATCTAATTTGCATTTATGGACTATGACGTGTACATACCCTGTCATGATGAATTGACTCTGTAACTACAAAGATACATTCGAACCAGTCTCAGGAAGATGTTTAGCAACCATACGGATTTTTAAACTATGTTTCATTTCGGGTGAGGCGTAGACGATATGAATGAATTGACACTTTTCCCCCTGTCCCTCACTCGGTCTCCTGTTAGTGTCCCTAGATGCTCAAAGGGTTTTGACCTTTTTGTGCTGCTTTTCTCAAGAATTATACTCATTTAAAAGTGTATACAAGTTATACTAGAGTCAATAAAGATGACCTATCTGAAGTGAGATTTCTGAATCTTATTTCTGAGATCGTAGCATCAGTGCCTGGTGATAGTTGTAAGTAATAGTCATTTCCTCCCCACATCCTTCCAGCAGCTTTGCAGTGTGTTGTTTCTTTTTCCGCGCTGATTTGTAGCAGTCTTGTAGCACGTACTCGTCTGTCTTTGTGGTTTCCAGTCCCTCCCTCTGTAGTGTGCAGACAACATCTTTCCCAGAGTTTTGCTGGTTAATTGCAACCATGAGTTTTACTGGTCTGCTTTGCATGTAACCACCGTTGTGTTTGTGCTGACACACCAGAGGACAGCAGAGAGTGGTGCAACTAAAAGTGTAAGTAAGTAAGCTCAGTGAACATCATCAGTGGAGATGACATAACGTAAGCTTATCCCTCTTGGTCACCCTGCAGTTTGTGTCTCAGCTCGTTCAGTGATGGAAAACTACACGTAGCACAAAGGCAGCCAGAGCTGTCTGGACTGTGTAGTGACTCATGGATGATTTTGACTTTCTGCAGGGGGATCCCCCCTGTTAGACCTCATTATGTTGCCCTGTGTGGCTGATGACACAGATTTTTTTTTTTTACACAGCTACCCACTCATTCACTATCAAAAAAAAACAATATGTTTGAAATGTACCTTTCTGTGACTCATTCTGTAATTACAGTTGTATGTTTTCTTTGAATTTGGCCTCATCTGATATTTGCAAAAAGTGAACGGCAATGCTAAGTATATTTTTGCCTTGTTTTGATTTGTTGTGCTGATGCAAACTAACGTTCTCTAACGTTGTTGTTGTTTTCTCCTCTCACTGCGTTTGCTGAATGACCGTCTGTAGGTGTGGTGTCCAACAGTCCTCACCTCTCTGGACACTCCCATGGCATGGTCAATGGTCAGAAGTCACTGGAGCTGTGCAGTCACAGCCCTGACGGACGACAGCCTTCCCCGCTCACCAGCCCGCTGCTCAACGACGCCTGCAGCATTCGCACCGACGATGAAGACGAGGTTCGGAGAAAGGTTTGTGTTTTAATGTCAGTCAGTCAGTCTGTAACCGCTTAACCCTCTGGAGGGTCGGGGGGGGGGGCGGGAGCCGCTCCCCGCCGACAGTGGGCGAAGGCGGGGT
>JAPQRN010000015.1:16081458-16097021 GCA_037367275.1 Coranthus polyacanthus
CCCCCCCCCCCCCCCCCCCCCCCCCCCCCCCCCCCCCGAAGCTGTGTTTCGAAGCCACTGTCAGATACTCAAAATAGCACTGTCCTGAATAATTCTCCAGTGGGACTGAAGTGGAGTATTTTCCACTAACTGTACTTGAAGAAATAGGCTAGACAGGGAATACAACCGGCGAGGCACCAAACTCTGGTTGCAGTTCATTGGAGAGTTGAGTTGTACATGCTCACTGTCTCCCCTCTGGTTATGTTTTTGCAGAGGTTTCCAACAGATCGGGCGTACTTCATCGCCAAGGAGCTGCTGACCACAGAAAGGACGTATGTGAAGGACCTGGAGGTGATAACTGTGGTAAGACAGGCCACATCGGTTTGCCAACATGCTGCTCTATTGTTTGTTTTCTCCCATTCTGTCCTCTGGGGAGAAAACATTGATTATTCCAGTTAGCTGCTCCATTACAGAGCGCCCGCCAAAACACAGAGTCAGGCAGTGACACAGGGATATTTTGGCAGATGCGATTTCATTTTTTATTCATTCACCACACTCGCTTTCTGAAATGCATTTATCTGTCTCACTCAAGGCTGTGAATACTAAACTGTGTTTGTGTTTAGAGATAGATGGATTTAGCTGCTTCTTCCCTCTGCATGTGACTCCTTATTCCTGCCTGTTCCTTTAGATTTTACTGGCAGGGCATATGCATACGGGTACCATTTCATTTGATAAAATCTTAGAGGAAATGCAGCAGAAAACAGGATATTAAATGTGCGGTAACTCTCCTTCAACAGCAAACAAGTAGGATGTTCTTACGCAACTGCGCAGAAGCCCTGGTCATGTCTGATTGCTCGCAATCGTGGAGAAAATGCGTCGCTCTTTTTCACCGGCATTTTTAAACACTACAGCTTTTCTTGTCTTATAATTTGCAGAGAAGGCTCATAAATATTTGGGCTGGCTCGTGTCCTTGTTCTTTTTTCAGCTAAAGCGCCGTGTGTGCTGTCTCAAACTCCCTCTTCTTCCCACACACTGGTTGGTGCTGCTGTAAAGGGTGAAGTCATCTAAACAACAGCTGGTGCCCCCTGGTCTTCTTCTCAAGCCCTCCGAGAAACACTTACTTTTCCTGAAACCCACTTCCCTTTCCCATCACGTCAGCTAAAAAAATCTGTCCGCTGTGCCCAAACACACAACATGCAATGGTTGGCTTCAGCCTGACTTAACAAAACAGTAGTTAAAAATTGACTATTGACTCTTCATCCATCCTCGAGCAAGTAAAGGACAATGAGTGACAAAGCAGATGTGCAACATCATAAAGACACAGAGAGAGTTTGGAAACGTCCTGGAAAAATCTGCCTTAACTCAGAATTAATCTGTGTCATTCCTATGAATTTATACAGTCTAGTATGTGCAGTGTGGAGAACTATATTTAACTTTTTTTAAAAAGTCTACACCATACAATATGGACTTGAGCTACCTGATTTGCTGAAGAGATAATAAAAAACAACTACTCAATACATGATTTGTCTTTTTTCCACACCTGTTACACCCAAATCAACTCTATTACATGGTCACTTTCGTTAGTTTTGAACCATAAAACAGTCCCTAACAATGTGAAAATAGTCTGTGTTATCTGTCTTTATGATTGTTATAATGTTTTCAAACTCAAGAGGTTCAGCGAAGTGAAGGAGTTCATCTCTGGTGTCTAACTTTACTTCATTATCATCGGCAGAAACGCACAATAAAAATGATAAATTAGGATTTAAATGTCATGATGTAAAATATTTCACACCATTCAAAAGCTTGAATACTGATGCATTTGTTTTTATTAGTCTTTTCAGAGTGCTGTAGGACAAGACGAGGCAACTCCGGACTCTCTGAAAACCACCATCTTCTCCATTTTCGAGCCGCTACACAAGTTCCACACAGGTTTTCTCAGGGAGGTGGAACAGAGGCTCGCTCTGTGGTAAGCCCCACACCGACACACACACAAACACAAACACACACAAACACACACACACCCGCACACACACACACACACACACAAACACACACACACACAGTGATATGCTGGCTAGGTTTTGGTCCGGTTCATCACAACTTCTGCCCCGTTTTTTAATGAGTTTTATTGGCATTTAGTCCGAGAGGGCAACCCAGTCCCTTTAGGTGACCTGAGGAGCTACTGTCTCCATGGCAACAGTCATGCTGCACCAATGCTAGCCTTTTCTTGCCTGTGGGTTTCTGCTGTCTGATCTCCTTAATGATGTTATACTTTATCTAACACACACACACTGTGTATCACACACTGAGTCAGACATGCAGACAGCGATGCATAAAGCCTGTCAGGCTGACAGAATTTATGGCCATTAACTGCAGCCGTATAGTATTTTGTATTTCAAAGCCTGTGTCAGTATTTGTTAGAACTCCTAATTAATGCTGAAAGTGATATTACGCTCAACTCTGCTGATAACAACCACCTTTAAATGTGTATGCAAATTACCCAGCATTACATGTGTCTTTTTCTACATTTGCATATTCAAATATTATCAACCTTTGCTCATGTGACAGTGCTTGGAAAGGTGTCTGTCTTATTGTTTTACAGTCTCCCCAAAGGTATATTAAGCTACTGTTAAATAAAATACCAAATTAGTAAATATTCTGAATGAAAATCCAGTAATGGCAGCCAGTTGCTCATCAAGCCTGTATTGAGGCAAATCATGCTCAAGGGAGACCCCTGCTGGTGGATTTCCAAGCCAAAGTTTAAAAAGCCCTTCTTAACTTGAGTGAGTTTTTTTCTCACTTAAGGTGAAGCTTCTCTGAATAATCAATGAGGATGTTTTTTTTTTTGTATGGCTTAATCAATTAACTCTCTGTCTGCAATGGTTCTATAACATGCCAGAGATAAAAACGGCTGATGTTTATCTGACGCAGGGAAGGACGTTCCAATGCTCACATTAAAGGAGACTACCAGCGTATTGGAGATGTCATGTTGAAGAACCTTCAAGGCTTAAAGGTAAGCACCGCTCCACGACTCTTTTAAACCTATAGTTACAAAAATACATAGTTATCGATACGTGTCTGCTCTGTTTAACTCTGTCGACAGCCCCTGACGGCAAACCTGCATAAACAGTCTGACGTTCTGGTGGAGCTGGAGAAGGCGTGCAGGGCGTCACGTAGGTTGGAGGGTCTCTGCAGGGACTTTGAGCTTCAAAAGGTCTGCTACATCCCCCTCAATGTCTTCATTCTACGGCCCTTGCACCGACTCATTCACTATAAGCAGATCCTGGAGCGCCTGTGTAAACACTACCCAGCTACTCATGTGGACTTCAGGGACTGCAGAGGTACTAAAGTCACACTGGTGTCCCTACAGGCACATTGAGTCAGTGGTGGAAGAAGTATTCAGATCCTGTACTTGTGTAAAAGTATTAATCGCACACTGTGAAAATACTCCCCAACAAGTAAAACATCTACAGTTAGATGCTTAAGGTTGAGCTCATTTTAAATACTTTATATACTGTTGGTAGTTTAATGCATCATATTCTATAAGATCCTCATATGTTTGTAGCGTCGCTGTGAGAACCACGAATCTCTAAAAAAAGTCAACTTTTCACGAGCTCAGGAAAACCGCTATGTTTTCAGCTTTCTGACAATGTGTGAAGGAGGAGAAAAGTAACTGAAGCTGTCAAATAAATGTAGTGGACAAAAAAGGTACAATATTTGCCTCTGAGATGTAGTGGAGTAGAAGTAGAAAGCTGCATGAAGGAGAAATACTCAACTAAAGTAGATTTATCTCAAATTTATGCTTAAGTACAGTACTTGTGTAAAAGCACTTTGGAACATTTAGGTCTTTTGGTCAGCACAATAATCTAAGACCTTCTAACTTAATTTGCTCCATAGCTGCTCTGGCAGATGTATCTGAGGTAGTGGACCAGCTCCAAGGAAGCATAATCAAGATGGAGAATTTCCAGAAACTTTTGGAACTGAAGAAGGATTTAATGGGCGTTGACAATCTTGTTGTTCCTGGTCGGGTAAGTTCAAAGCTCGGAATATTAAAATTCCACGTCACTTTTACCCCCTGTACTTGCGAGTGCATTTTTTATTTTTTTTTGCATACATTCTCTCTGTATGTTTCTAATAAATGTTTTTATTTTTTTTCCTCCTCAGGAGTTCATCAGGTTAGGCTGCCTCAGCAAACTGTCTGGAAAAGGCCTCCAGCAACGAATGTTTTTCCTGGTAACACTCACTTTCTGAGTTTAGGTCATATCACTAATCTAATTATTTAGAGGAGTGATGTCAGTGGAAAAAATATTGATGCTTTTATCCTCGCAGCTATACATTACTCAGATGGTGTTGGCACATCTATTGCAACTACAAATGTTCTTTGAGGGGGAAAATAACACATGTTGCTTCACAGGCTTTTTGTTATGCAAGTGTGTCGCACATGTTTTTTATGGATTCGATAAAACAGTACGATATGCAAGGATTAAAGATGAATCTGTGTATTTGTGATTGGATTTTGTTTTTTAATGTTTGGCTGCGTTTATAGTTGTGTAGTTGATATGACCAAGGGTATAATGGTTTTACATCTTTCATTCATTTTAATTTCTTAGTTTGATTTGTATGTGATACCGTACATAGGGCAACGCACGTATCTCTAATGTATCTACTTGACTATTTTGTATACTTCAGGTTCAGTTGAACAAAAACAGACTCGTGGCTTTTGTTTTGGCAAACTGTCACATAATGACATTATCTATTTTCTCTGTCCCTTTCTCTCTGCATCGCCTCGTGTTAGTTCAATGACGTCATTTTGTACACGAGTCGAGGGATGACAGCGACTAATCAGTTCAAAGTGCACGGGCAGCTGCCTCTCCATGGCATGACAGTAAGTACTGTGTCTCTTTAATGAACACAAGGTGCTTCCAATGACTGTCATCAGTTTGTCATTACTACAAATAAGCTCCTCAAACGGCTAAAGTGCAGCTCTTTCAGCGTTTGCCTCCACCCCGATACACCCGCACACACTTCCAGGACAACTACAAACGTCCTTCTATCTCACTTCCTTTTTATCCCCCCCTCCCTCCTTTTCTGTCTATTTTGGTCCTTGCTGTCCTAGATACTGCTGTTCTTGTAATGTTTTTTCTGTGTCTCTCTGTTCAACTTCCAGATCAGAGAGAGTGAAGATGAGTGGGGTGTGCCGCACGCCTTCACGTTGGTTGGACAGCAGCAGTCGGTGGTGGTGGCAGCAAGGTATATAAAAATTCTGGTCACAGACACTTTGTATTTGACCCTAAAATCAAGCGTGGAAGCGTGCGCATTTCTTTTTCTGTTGAATTGAACTCCAACAGTCAAAAACTAGTAGAAAAACATGAGAAAACGTGAGACATTTTCCTGCCACGCATGTTGTTTATTGAGTTTCTATGAATAAATGTTGGCTGAGCATCTGCGTCATTCATCACAAAACCTGGACAAACAATGATCAGGCTTGATATTTCTAATCATCAGTCTCACCAAGCCACATCATGAAATAAGCCTCGATGTGGCTTATTTCCTACTGTTCATGGTACATGCTAAGCAGGTCATCCATTTGTGTGTTTTGTAGTTCTCTGACAGAAATGGAAAAGTGGATGGAGGACATAAAGATGGCGATAGAGATGGCAAAAACCAGCAATGGGCCCTCATCTGACCTGCTGACCAGCAATCTGACCGACAACAGTAAGTCACTACATAACACACTTACGTTACGTTTTCAGTGCTTTCCAATAGTGCTGTAGCGCTTGAGATTGGTCTCAAGAGCACTATTTGAAGGTCTCAGTCTCGGAATTGACCGTATTTTTACGTGGTCTTGTCTCGGACAAAGAGGACTTGAGATTTTCTTTGGACAGTCAAGACCAGTCAAGACCATAACTGCGAGGATATCACTAAAATGCCCGTGGATTGTCTGATTTATTTGTCAACGTTACTGTGATTTGATGTAAAACCTTCTTGCTTCAAATGCAACCAATAACTTAACTCATTTCTAATTTGAAATTTTAGGAAAAGAAGATGTGGCTGTCTGGAGGAGATGTCAGCCAGATTTTCTGTAATAAAATTTGTCGACCTGTAACAGCAGGACCAAAAGTAAATACACAGCCGTAAATTCTGGAATTCAAAGCTTTACTTGGACGGCTGGGATCGTGTCAAACTATTATCAGTACTTGGCGATCATAAAGAAGGTAGTGTAAACACAGTAGCAAAGCTAGCTAGTTAGGGTTAGCAATCTGCCTCTGTGCCACAAATATTAGCTACACATATTAGCACCTATGTATACACTGTGTGATTCAGGGTGCTAGTTTCAGTTTCTTGCCAGCTATTTGACAGGGATGGGACAGAAACTGAGGGGACAGGTTATGTGGTGACAAATGACTATTTCTAAGTTAAAATGTTAGGATAAACAACAAGGCAGGCAGGACATAATGCCCTTGCTGTGTACCTGCTGGGGTGTTGGTCTTGGTCATTACTTGGTCTCGGTTTAAGTATCTTGACCACAATACTACTGTCCAGCAAAATAAACTGAATAAAACTATCACAAAATATTCCGTTTTTGAGTCTGTAAAAATGTGGCGGTTCCTAAGCGTGATTGTACAAATGATTAGCCGCTGAAATTCCACATCTGCGTTGACATGTGAATGATCTCACAATGTTTGTGTTTTAGCGCCCTTCTCCCTCATCATCCTACTCATTGTCTAGCAGTAACAACCTCCTGACTTTCCCAGAATGCCCTGAGGACTCCTCGGTGGAGGCCGAGTCTGAGGACGACATGACAGCGTCGCACACCTCCCTGGAAAGGCCGGCCCCTCACCGTGGTAACACCATGGTGCACGTGTGCTGGCACAGGAACACCACTGTGTCCATGGTGGACTTTAGCATAGCTGTGGAGGTACCAGCTAAACCAAACCTCAGCTTCAACCTCAGACCTGCCCCTCCCCTCCTGCCTCACTGTTTTCTTTCTCTGTTTTTGAGTGTGTGCTGTTTCTTAATCCACTTTGACGATCTTTCAGTGGGAAAAGTATCCTCTTAGCTTACACTGTGAGCTCATAAACGCAGGTTTTTATTTCTTATTTTTATTATGTCAAACGTTTTATTAAACGTATTAAATTTTTTAAAATAAGAAAGTGATGTCCCAGTTTCAAAACATTGAGGAATTTGTCATGCAAAGTGTAAAAAAAAATTTTAAAAAATCGACCTGATTTGCATCCATAACGTTTGAGCTCATTTTTAGAACCGACGAATAATAACCTCAACTTTAACAGTGCATGTTAAAGCTGTTTATTTTGCAGCCCTTTTGAGGATATTGTTCCCACTTTTCCTTTCTTTGGCTAACTGTAGCCAGCGTGATGTCCTTATCTAATCTAAAAACTGTGGCTTTCCTGCGTGGTTCTACCCTGTTTCTCCTTCCCTGGCACTTGAAATCTCTGATCGTCTAAAAATAGAGCGAGAGCAGTACGTAGATGAACTAAACGTCCTCGTCTCACACTACCAGAACGGATCCTGTTTTGGGAAGTAGTCTCTCTGCAAACCCGTCTGTGCCCTGATCTAGTTCTGCTCTTCCTCTGTAGTTGTAACAACGTCCTCTTCACAGCCTTGCCTGGACACACCGTCAGCCTCCGTGTTAACCCCTGCCACTGCATGCCTGTGTTTCACCTACTCAGTCTCTGTGTTTCTGTCCTTCCCTCACCCTTTCCCTCCTTCCCTCCCTGTCTGTTTTTTTCTCTCTGTCTCTCTCTTTTCCCCATGCGTCTGTGCGTTCCTCCGTGGTAGAGGACCCTAGTCCAGTCAGTGAGAATAAGGCCCCCCCGGTGGGGCCCCCCAGTGGCCAGGGACCAGTGCCTCTGTCTGTTATCTGCTGGTACCGTGTTCAGAACCTCTCCTTTAGTGAATCCTGCAGAAGTCTAGAGGTAAAGGAATCAGGCAGAGAGGAGAGGCCCTGTGTATGGGTTTACTGTAACTGCACCATAGGAGGCAAAGTTACGGCTTTATGCTGAATAGATCAGTGAAAATGAAGCTGAAGATGCAAAATGACGTTTTAGAAACACAAATACTGAATGAAAAAAGAAAAACAAGCGTCTGCACTCTCAAGTCTGTGCAAGAATTGTTTAATTTGCAAACTACAGTCACATCTTCTTTACATTACATTTTTCAAGTGGCTGCAGCAGTGGAACATGTTAAGAAGACATCACCTTATTTGTCTTAATGCAAGACACCTGTGTCAATCTGCTGGACTCTTGTGGCTAAGCATCAAGGGAGTTGTAGTCCTGGGTTTAAGGACTACTACCCCTACTTGTTGCACCGCTGCATCCACCTGCAATGCTCACACCTTGAAGATGTCTGTGACAGAAAGCTTGCACGTTAAAAGATTTTTTGCACAAGCTTGATTGTGCGGAGGCTTTTTTAAAAAATTATTTGTATTTATAGCCCCAGCACCTCAGCTTAGTCTGATACTCTGTTTTTTCTTCTGTATTAGAAACACAAATACTACAATAGATGAGCGACAAACTTTTAGTCCTCAGCTCAGTCCCTGTATTTAAACTATTGGAAGTTACAATATTATTACAAGTGTGCAGTATATTAAGAATTTTGTTTAAGTTAAAGAAGTGGATGTGTTCTTCGTTTTTTGTTATTAACAAATTCCATTAAATCACCAATATCTGCCAAATTATCACTGTCTGTAGCTAAATGTGTCCAGCAGAATGGACAGTGTATGTGAGCTCCATTTGGACTCTTAATGGCATTTGTTGAGCATACGAGAAATCTAAAATAGTAACCAGCTTCAGCTTTAACTTAATGAATCCCCATAGGTGAAGTATATTACTGTAAGTTAGAAGTAATAGTCTTATGTTGATTGTAACCGTATTTAGTTGTAGACTTCAAACTTGTTTTTTGTCTTTCTAGAATCAGCTGTCAGGAAACTTACTGAGGAAATTCAAGAACAGCAACGGCTGGCAGAAGCTCTGGGTGGTCTTCACCAACTTCAGCTTGTTTTTTTACAAGTCTCACCAGGTGATGAACATACACTGTTAAACCCTGCTGTTTGTCCAGCGAATACACCACTACCTCTCCTACATTCATTCCCCTCCTCAATCTGCGCCAGGCAAAATGTTTACCCTCCTCTGTCCTTAAAAAGCATCACAGCTCTGTGTAGAATGTCAAATCCACGTGCCATGTTTCCCACACGGCTTTTTCAGCTGACTTAAAAAAATGCTTGACTTTCCATGAACTGTTTTGTTGTTTTTTTTTTCCTCAGGATGATTATCCGCTGGCCAGCCTTCCTCTGCTCGGGTACTCAGTCACCATCCCCTCAGAGTCTGAAAACATCCACAAGGACTATGTCTTTAAACTGCATTTTAAATCCCATGTCTACTATTTCCGATCAGAGAGTGAATACACTTTTGAGAGGTACATCCAGATGCACTGTTTCAAAATGAATTAGCAGTTTTCTTGCACCCAGGATCGGAGAGTCATGCTTAATAAAAACCACTCCTTCTCCGTCTACAGGTGGATGGAGGTCATCCGCAGTGCCACGGTCCCCTCCAATCGCGCTCGTGTCCTGAACAGCAAAGAGTCCCATCCTCACTGAGTTGACTCACCTTGTTTCCACATGTTCTTGGGTGGCATCTGCCCTTCTGTCCCCTGGACTCTTTGCTTTTCTTTTCTACACATATCTGGGACATTTGTACATGTGTCCATGCACATTTGGTGCTTTTTAATGCTTTAATGGTGACATGTCCGCTGGTTTAGACTGCATCAGAGACTGCATTTTTTGGCATTTTTACTCAACTCTGAAACCTCTTTTTAAGGATGTCATTTTATACTGTTTTCTAATGGTCTGAACCACTTCCTATCTTTCTGGTTTTACATTTTGTCATTGGTTGTTTTTACAGCAGAAACATGTTAATATAGATCTTCAGTATTCTTTCTTAGATGGTTAAGCTGTCACCGCATTGTCACAAAGTTTTTGTCTACTTGTTCATTTTATTGAAAATGGCTGCTTTGAAAATGTCCCGCAACTTCAGTGCCAAACAAAATTTATATTCAGCGTCCTGAACTTTGTAATGCTGTTTTGTCACAGTGGCGATAAGGAGTGTCTCCTTTACACCATGATATTTTAAATCATGTAAACAGGCCACCCTTTAAAGGTAAAAGCTCTGGCCCAGCACAATGTGTTCTTGTCAAAAAAAGAAAGAAACTATGAAATTATTTTGTTGTATTATTGACATAACCCTAGATTTGATCACAACGTGGCCCTGGGTAGCTGCCATCACCACTAATGACATTTCAAGTGAAGTAAATATTCCTATTTGTTGTAACTTTCTTGTATGAATACTTATCAGTTTCCCTTTATTTCTAAGTTAAGTTCCCCATAAACTGTATGAGAAAATGTGAGACATGTTCATAATCATTGTATTATGAAGGTAACTGTAATTGAAAGCTTTAAAGATTATGTGTGAAACAAAATAGAAACTTTCAGTTCCAAGCCGCTGCCCTCACTGAACTAGGCTGCTTCCCATATACAGATACTAGATCTTTTTATGGGTCTAAATGAATGGAAATATGCATTTGACAGGGTTTTGCAGTGAAGCATATGAGATGGAAAACCTCAGTTCTGCTTAGAATTGCAGCTTTTTCCAGACAACAGAGAGCTCTTTGGAAATGAAAGCAATAAAAAATAAAAAAATAAAAAACTTACTCAAAGTTATATTTGTGTTGCTTGTGTTTTGTCACGGCCTAAAGTGTATTAGAGATGCTTTCATCAGCACCGCCTCAGCTCAACTCAATGCAGTTTGTGCAACTCCTCGGTGCGTTCACAGCTGAGACCGACAGATGGCATCATACATCCAAAATTCACTTTAAACAGGCCATAACGGCAATGTCCTAGAAATGTGTCACCATACCACAACCGGTCACATATGACATCTTAAGTGTTCTGTAGGAGAAGTGTCCTGATTCCAAAATGTGTATTCATTCCATTCATCTGCGTGTATTGCTCCATTCCGCCGACCGTCCCTTCATGCAAAAAACACGACCACAAATTAAAAAAATAAAAAATACTGACAGTGATCATCACAAGCACGCACCTTTAAAATGCAAACAATATATATATATATATATATAACCATATAAGTTATCGATCTCTTACTAATCTAATGTCGCTGTACCTTTTTGATGACATGGGATTAAGACGCTTTTTTTTCTGATTATTCAATAAATATGTTTAAAAAAAAAAACAAAAAAAAACAGGACCTGCTAAGAAATGTAGTAACACTCTAGGAACATGCTCTTCAGAACTGTAATTTTTTTTTTTTTTTTTTTTTTTGCGGTAGTCGGAAAATAGTCATCCCGTCATCCCTACTGTATACACTCGCTGTTCAAAGTCCAGGCCGAGCAGCTAAAGACAGCCAGGAGTGGGCCGGCCTTTAAGCCGGTGAGGGGCGGAGTGCACCGCGGAGACAACCAGATTATACACCTCCTGTCTGGCGCTGGACGGCCAATGAAACACAACTCTAGAGGATACTTTGTTTTGACAAGTAAATCAGATGCGTGTGCGTGTGTGTGTGTGGGGGGGGAGAAAGGCAGAGCTCCGAAATAATGCAACTAATATTGAGTTTTGAAAGCGAAAAGTATGAGACCGACAAGTGCGAGTGAATCAGCGGCCACACCACAACATGACCCAGCTTCAAACTCGTGGTGCGCACTAGAGGGGATCGAAGAAACGGATACGCCGGCTGATTTGCCTCGAAATTTCGTTGATACAACCCGTGGACTGGACGGTCATTGATGCAAAGTGTTGCGCAACGATGGCAACCCCGGCGCATCCAGAGACCAGGAAATTTACGCGTGGACTGGGCAAACCTGGCACGGCGGCTGAACTCAGGCAAAGTGTCTCTGAGGTGGTTAGGACGTCCGTGCTGGTTGTAAGTACACACCTCACTGCACCTCACCGACCCCTCCTTCTCTCCCGTTCCACGGGGGTCGTATCTGTTTTAGACCTTTCTTTGCAGCAGGGGAAACACCAGCTTCGCGCTCATTGTCGGCGAGGCAGCTGACTTTGGACCAGCTGGGAGGGTGCACATGTGGGATATGACGGGTGAAAAAAAAAAAAAAAAAAAAGACCAGGTCGTGTTATAAAGTGAGCGGCCCTGACGCGTGTAAAAGCCCAGTGTGAGAAAGTGATTTTGAGTAAATGGATGAGGATGAATAGCGACGGATGGACACTTTGGATACTTCTCTGTTCGCTCTTGTGGTTTTAGTTTTACATTGAATGCACCTTGTGAGCGTCGTTGAAGCGCTGCAGAGTTCTCCAAGAGATTTCAAACGCGTTTTTCTTGACCTTTTTTCTTAAATATTTCATTCCCCTTAAGAGGCTGTAAAGAATCAGTGCCCGGTTAAGGTGTTTTGTACTCTAGGTCAATGAGGGCATCAGTTTTCATAGGGATGCACTGAGATGACATAATACCTTCTCACAAGGGAAAGCATGTGGCTTCAATTTCATGCTTCAGACACACATAAAGTGTCCAGTGACAGTGACATAATGATGAATTTGACCATCCACTTAGCAACATTTGGGTGATGAGGGCCTGCGCGACCCACTAAGTATCAGTTTCCTCCAGCTGAGCAGCAAAAAGAGTCGACCCTTTTGTTGCGTCCGAGTGTGTTGGGTGTTTGGTGTTCCGTCTGATTGTTCCAGCTTTCCTGGAAGAAGTTGCTAGGTAACCGAAACGGACACCGTCCAGGCCCTCTGTCAGGGAAATGGAATCCTGAGTCAGGATCCCAGACATCCAACCACACCTTCGTATTATTTATTCATTCTCACTCTGGTGCTCTGCCAGAGATGCCTGAGGGAGGAGAGCAAAATGGATAGAAGTGTGCATATTGGGGAAATTAGCATGCTTTGGGGAACTGAACTAACTTTGTTTTGTTTATTATCAGCAGGCATAGACACATGGACGGATATGTGAGCTGTAGACGACAGTATACTTGTGTTGTTGCGTTCCAAGTGTTTGCTGGAGCCTGTCAGTGGGACAAGAATGTGACTGTACGCGAGAACGCTGTCCGTAATTAATTCCTCCATGAAACATGTAAATACCACAGATGGAATAGAGGGATCTGTTTCAGGGACATAAAGAGGAGATTGTAGCTGATTGTCATCCATTCTGGCTCCCACTCTAATGTTTTCACTTGAAGCACAAATGTTGCTTTCCTTTTACGTACCCGGAAACATATATGTCATTTAGATCGTAACATACAGTTAAGTACATGCATGCAGTATCTGCCGGCAGTAAAGAAACATCTGAACTATGTTTTCCGGTCAAGTGCACTTGGCCGCTCTCCTTCTCTCCCAACAATTTGTGCATTTTCGTGAAGGCACACACTGCCTGACCAGAGCCTCTTTGTTTATTGTTGGAGTGGAAAGCAGAGAGACTTGTAATAGGCCAGTGCCCTCAGCTGAGCCATCCCTCTGTTTCTTCACACTTAAGGCATGCTAACGCTAGTATTAGCTCCCTGATGGCTGTCATCAGCTTTGAATTTGACAAGTTGGGGTTGAACCATGACACATTACAGGAAACTACCAGAGCAGAAAATATGGAGTTTGTCAAGACGAACCTGGCAACTCGTGTTAACTTATCGATGTGCACAAACAACATGTAAATATCATCCAAGGGTGTGGTTTGCATTATTTGAAGTGAGGTTTTCAGAGGTACTCACAGGAGTAACGGCACTCCTAACTAAGCAATGTACTGCTGTAATAATAGTAACGCAAGTTGTATTTTTGCCGCTTAAAAAGGCCCACCAAAAAAAAAGAAATCAATGTTATTTGAATTGTATGTTACATTCAGAATATATTCAATGCTTTACCTTGCCATCAGACAACTCTTTGTGGACTTTTTAATACAGGAATTGCTGGTCTACCACTTCAGTCACACATTACGCAAACAAACTAACCGATCGAGGAGCTCGAGACAGCTACTCCCAAGTTCTGTGAAATAAAATGACTGTTTTTGTCAAAGGACTCTGGTGGCTCTGAAGAGAGCAATATAACAGGTTCTGTTCCCTGTCAGAAAGGTCTCTCTGACAGCAAGGCAAAGCTCTGAAAATATTCTACATATGACATACACCTAAATTTGCATTTATTTTTAATTCGATGGGTAAAATATGTTTTGCCGCTCCCTCCGTCCAGAGCAGCCTACTCCTGCATACTGCAGGTAATACACCACGAATAATCTGAACTAATGTATTGACTGATGGGTATAACAAATCAGTAGCAGTTGGAAATGTTTAGTTAGTGTACATACGAAGCAGCTGGGGGAAGTTGTGTAATTAAAATCAATAGTTCTAACTGCCAGTCACCTAATAGTGATATCCTCAGATCCTCTGTGTTCCTGTCATATGCCCGACCCGAGGGAGCTGTAAGCCAGATGGGTGTCATATGTAGGAGTGATGCCATTAGCCGCCCGTGGCCAGCGCGCACACCAGCTGACTCACTGTACAACCAGAAGGGAAAGTGGGACACTCACATGTGCTCTGCATAAAAACATTAAAATATTGACAAGGTGGACAACTTTTAACAAAGCCTACATGTTGAAGTGCGCCTTGTGTTTTTAAAGGCATTAAACATTCAAAATTCACCTTTGTCCTGCTGAAAATGGATAATTCATATGTATTTTTTAACTGTTTGGCAGTTACTACTTCCTGTCTTGTAGTGTCAGCCTAATTGAACTGAACTTCTACCTCGACATCAACAAGCAGACGCCATTTATCCTCTCATTGTGGATTAAATTGCTCCATTTCCTTTTGGTTGCACCCTCTACGCCCACATTTTACCTGTGCCTCTTCCTCCTACATCATGTGACCGGCTACATTTCCTAGCCTTTGTTTAATCAAGTCAAACATTGGCAGTAATGAGCCCCTGCCGGAGCTCACTGAAGATGGGTGATGTCAACACACAAAATGTGGCCTCTACTGCTTCAGATGATGAAATACATTTTTTTCTCCTTTTGTCAATCCTCATGATCTTATACTTAACCGTAATACCTCACATGGGTGTGTACACAATGTATTTTTCGAACATGGTAAGCTTGCCAGGGACTGTTTTTTTTCAGCCTCTGGTTTTGACAGGACATGTTTTTTTCTTTGATTGTTTCCTAAGATAAAGTCATGTTCTCTCATGTAGTGAAGCCAGATTTGTTAGTCATTCCCAGTGGTGGAATGTAATTAAGTGCATTTACTCAAATACTGGATTTAAGTACACATTTGAAGTACTTTGTTCTGCTTATTCTACATCTCAGAGGCAAATACTGTACTTTTTACTCCTCTACACTTATCTTACATCATATATAATTAACCCTTGTATGGTATTCGGGTCAAATTGACCCATTTCAAATTTTTACAAAAAGAAAAAGGGTACAAGTATATATTTTTTTCTACCTGAAACTCTATGGCCTTAGCTTATTTTCTGTGATAAACATACATATGTACAAAAAATGAAAAATGTGAGCACACATGCCTCTATACGTCACACATTTCCATCCTTCATATGGTCTTCATAT
>JAPQRN010000015.1:16100475-16111643 GCA_037367275.1 Coranthus polyacanthus
CACAATCTAACACCTCAGTACGACCCGTTGATGACCCGAGGTCGACCAGAGGATCTCAAAAAGTAAAGACGACAC
Source organism: Coranthus polyacanthus (assembly GCA_037367275.1). Taxonomy (NCBI): domain Eukaryota; kingdom Metazoa; phylum Chordata; class Actinopteri; order Kurtiformes; family Apogonidae; genus Coranthus; species Coranthus polyacanthus. The sequence continues at coordinate 16,100,551 of JAPQRN010000015.1, forward strand.
AAGGGTTAAGTTACGAGTTAATTTTCAGATGACAACATTTATGTGTTCTGACATCTTGTGTCCATCTAAATTTCTAACGTGGCTTCATTTAAATAAACGTTCAAATCGTCCAGTATCTCACCAAAAAAATACAGAAAAAGTCCTAAAACAGATTTATGTATCAGAACAGTTTCTTTTTCCTCTCCATTTAATCATGTGCCGAGTCGTCAGATTTCTCTGGTAAAACTGTATATAAAGTAGTTCAAACTAGCTCCATCTCTAGCAGATACAACAATAACATGATGTGACAACACTGATGCTTCACTATTAATAATCTAATGAAGTCAGATGTAATAATACGAGTCAGAGGGATCAAACCAGTACTTTTACTTCAAAGCTTTAACTACATTTTTGCTGCTGATGCTATGTGCTTTTACTTAAGTAGGATTTTTCACGCAGGACTTGAACTTGTAATGGAATATTGCGACATTTCTGTACTAGCACTTTTACTTAAGTAAAGGATCTGAATATTTCTTGACCACTGGTCACTGCACTTGAAATATGTGCATGGCTGAGCTGAAAATGCACCTTTTACACCTCATGCTAGGAAGCAAGAAAGTCTAACATTACTCACAGATCATAGATTAATCTTATGTTGACCAGACAAAAAAGTGCAGCCACACTACTGCCTCTTATGTGTTTGGTGCAGACACTGTCTCACATGCTGCCTGATCAAACCAGTGAAAAGTTTACAGTGTTGTGTGCGGCCTAAGCAGCTTGATCTCCCTCTGTCTGCTTTACTGTAAGGCCTGTTGGTATCAGTGCTATAGGGGTACATAAGCTGTCTGTTTAGAGCGATGGTAAATGGTACTCTCCATGAACAAACCCAGGGGGGTGGAGACAGGAGAGCACATGAGATCTCTGCGTGGGTCAATAATACATGAGGCTCCTCTTGTAACCGTTGCACCATTAAGAGACTCTCTTTCTCTGCTGTGCTGTGGTTTTGACGAGCCTAAAACTTGGTACTAAATTCCTCAAAAACAATCAAACTGTCCAACGCACACAACTCATACTGATTTTTTTTTCAAAACGGAATTGTATCATCCTAGTACATGACATTGTCCGATCCGTGTGTCCTAGAAGGAAGGAGAAGATGTGCCCTGAACAAGTTTCTCTTTTCATGTATTCATTAGTTCATCCGTTCATTCTTGCCCTCACTCATTCAGATCTTTAACTGAGGTTTCACTCATTCGCAATGACGTTGAGATACAGATACATACACAGAGTTAAAAACAAATTCAAAGCGGAAAATACTCAGCGAAAACAATTGCACTCTGAGGTGAAGTGGGTTCAGATCAAAGTAGAGGAGGGGCTTTTTGCCTTTATTAGATAGATGCACTTGAGAAATGGCAGGACACTGGGCAGTGAAAGGAATGACATTCAACAAAAAGGTCCTCTGGCCACGAGTTGAACATGGATGTTCCGGTGATGGAGCACGCGTTGCAGCCATGTGGCTATGATCATTCAAGATTAGAGGTTTTTACTGTGGTGTAACTTGACTACAGTCTCCTCTTCTTCTCCACTCAGCTGTTAAATACTTAGTCACCATGCACCATTGTCTCTAAATATCTTCAAGATATTGCTCTGAATATGTAAATGTAAATTAACTGGGGTGAGAACATTTTAACACCACAAGATGTAGATATAAACCGTGAAGCACTGCTTTTCGAGCAAAGCGAGAATAAAACTAACACATCAAACTCACAATAAAATGTGTGTGCCTTGGTTTTGGGCATGGCTCTTGTGGTTTTAATCGAAACCAGATTTGCCACTCAGAGCTCTTACAGTTTGAGTGGGACGCTTGAATTTTTCTATGAGCACATGGAGGAGAAGGTAATATAGAGCACCGAGTCAAAAACTGAGAGGATTTCCTCCATCCCGCGCTGACCCACCTCTGTTAGTTCGTATCATTGGATATTACAGAAACAAAGCCAACTCAAATCATCGAGTGGCCAGACAGACAGAATTTGTTCCAATACAAATGAACTGATTAAATATCATGAACATCAGCTGTCTTGGCTTATCTCTTTTAGACAACCGATAGTCAACCAAATCCAGTTGCCTCATTGTGCCAAAATGTATTTAACCACATGTCAAAATAAGCATTTTGTGAATATAAACTGAATCGCCAAATTCTGTATTGTGACCACATCACAAGAATATTTGCCCATTTCCTTCCTCTTTTTATAAATTAGGAAATACTTGCCTGCATGTCCCTTTAAAAGTTAAAGTACTCCATTGATTTTAGTTCACTCGCTGCAACCAGGGCTCCATGCCTATGTACTGATTTAATGGTCGTTACATAATAAGTCTCATTTTAGCTTTCCATTCACACAGATGCATCTACTCGTGTGTAGATGTACGTCAGATTTATTGTATATTTATTCTCTGACAAGTGAATAAAACTCATTGTCACTATGAGCTAAATCTCCAAAATCTTTCCATTGTGCCTGAATAGGAAGTAGCCATGACTCCGTGTCTTCAATCTTGTTGTGGGAGTGCAGAGGCCTGTGTGTCGTAGATAGAGCAGGTTTCCTGTAGCTGTATATGGGCTGGGGCTGCTTTGGGCAGGGTCACTATTAAACCACCCACTCTGTCTGAGTGTTCTGCCCGATAGAGCGGGGCTGTTTTGGAGCATAGAAGAGGTTACCATAACAGAGAGATCCTGCTGAAGAGCATTGCCAGTGGGTGTTTTCTTCTTAGCAAGTGCATGGTACCACTCTGAGACTTTTTTTTTTTTTTTTTACACTCACTACATAAGAACGTATACATTCCCCTAATTCAACCGGACTTTACGGCCTCATCATAGCCTCCATGGGAATTAAACATACATAAAAGAGTGTTGAAGGTGTTTTCCACGCTACAGTTTTAATGCCCAGAACATTTGTCCAGTCATGGCTTGTTGCTGCAGTGAGGTTTGTTTTCAGGGAGGTTGGTATGCTCCCTCTCTGACTCTGACAGTTTATTTAGTTTTGCTGCTCTCTTATGCATACAGATGGAGAGACCGTGGCTGTTGTTATGAAAGTTTCCACCATCTCTTTTTTTAAGGTTCAGTGTGTAATATTTAGTAGCATCTAGTGGTTAAGTTGCACGTTGCAAACATCTGAATACCCCTGAATACTCACCTACAGTGGCCGCAAAAAATGCAGAAAACACTCATTAGAGCTAGTGTTTGGTTTGACCGTTCTGGGTATATCAGTTCTGGTCCACATTCAAACATAGTAGGTGACAGTAAAGCAACTTAATGCTGGATGCCACCCACCATAAAACAGAAAAAAGGAGTAACTGCAGAATGGTGAGCCCTGTGGAGGGGACCCACCACATTGTAATTAATTTTCGTTGATTATACACTAATGAAAACCTAATTCTGAAAATTATATTCCATTTATGCAATTAGTTCCCCCTAATTCTTCCTAAATCTTACATACTGCACATTTAACAATATAGTTCCTCACTGCATAGGCTACATGCTACTGTAGAGCCATGTTTGCTGCACATTAGCATCAACAGCTAAGTAATCAAGTGAAATATTGCTTTGCCTTCATCTTCCAAGCCATTAAGGTTTCTATTTTTGTTCGGGCACACACCTAAGTGCAGCTGTGGAGATCTTACTGAGTCACAACCCCCACAGCCTTCTCTTGCCTCTGTGATTATTATGTGGTTAATCCAGTTTGTGTTCCTCTGTAAACTGATGACAATACTACCATCAGAATCTATGATTTCGATTTTCGAAGTTCACAATGAAATGCAAAAATATATTTTGTTTGTACGTTTGTATCTTAGAAATACATCTGAAGTCTTTGTAGCGATGGGCTGCAACGCTCATGCCATTCCCATCTGCTTCTACTTTAGCTTCAGCAAATATTTGCATGCTTACATATTTAACTTGACAGTAGTAAAACATTATACCTGCTTACCATAAGCATGTTAGCACTGTTGTTATAGCATGTTTGGGGTTAGGGTTAGGGGTTGCACCTCAAGTAATACTTGCTGTTATCACCATTTTCCTGACTGACTGATGCTGTTTGGTTTATTTATTCATTCATTCGGTCCATGTGCATACTTTTCTTTAGTTTATGTCATCTTCATTAAAGGTCCTATGTGCAACAATGCAAAGAAATGTACTTGTATTAGTCACTTTTTTATTTCCATTGTATTGTGTCACCTTCCCTGACTTTGTTACATTCATGAAACTGCACACTGTTAATCTGTGTAAAGGATTCATCCTTATGCTCTCTCCTCAGTACCTCACTACATCTCCTCTACAGTAGCAACAGTGCACAATGCTAGCTACTGTTAGCTCAGAAATGAAGTCCACTAACGTCGACATAACAGACTCCAACACAGACTCCACATGAGCACACAAGCAGGATGCGGACTGCAGTTCACTTAACGGCCACCAGTGTCATTAATAACAAGTGTTTTACTCACAGTGCCTTTAAGTTACCTTATTTTAAGAACTTCATTTGAATTCTAGGCACTGTTTATCCTAAATATCATTAGTGCTCGGACACGGTTTTTATAGCCCCTCACGCTGAAGCACTGCGAGGGAGTGCATCTCCATTAGCCTCAAGCAGCTTATAAGTCATATGAATGGCCCCATTACAAACAGGTCTTTACATGGCCCAGCCCACACAAGAGCAAGTGAATGAGAGAAATATAGGAGTAGGTGGAGACCGCTATGTCTGCGATCACTGATTCATTAGTTTTGCAAAAGACCAAACAGAGTATTAGCCGGGAGGTGAAACTGGTCAAACCTAAAGCTCCAAAGGCAAAATCGCACACATGCACTAGCCTCCAGATTAAGCTCATCGGATTAAGCCCTGAAAAGTACTACACTCCTGACTGAACACTGCACAACACATTCATGTTGACTGATTGAGAAATGCCTAGAAAGAGCAGGCTAATGACTTGCACATTTCCTTTTAAGACCTTGTGTAAGATGCATTTACTCTCCTAGCCCCCTTCATTTGTCTATAAAAGTAATGTTTCCAACCCATCCTTCACTGCACCTGACCATTAACGTGTAATTGTGGGTATACAGCTGCCACCATGACAGGAGAGATTGGAGGGTATGCTTTACCCCGTACACTCCCAACCTTCTCATTATTTTTTCCTCTTGATGGATGGCATTTTCTCCATTTTTGAACCTTTGCCAGGCGGACAATTTGAAAATGAAGGCTCACCCATTCACTCAAAGGATGGTAATGATGCAGTTCTGTGATGTGTGCCACACTCCGCTGCTTTGAACTTTGATAAACATGGGTCATACATAAACGTGGGTTATATCTAGATTCAGAATATTTGGTTGTGTTCATTGTAACATAAATTACTGACTCTTCTGCCTCCGCTAATGACGCATTAAAATGGCTATCCATTCATTTATCCAGTCAAAGTTTGGATATGAACACATTAACTGAGCTGATTTCTACACGTCCTATAGGATAAATTGTCTAACAAGCATCCCATTCTCAGTAGGTTAATCTGCTTTGAACGCAGTATCTGCCCCTGTGGGTTAGGCCTCAGTAAAGCGGTCCAGCCCTCCTGACATTGCCTGGCTGTGGTCACTGACCTCCCATTCACTCATCGTACGCAGATCCCACCAGGATCAACTGCTGTGGGATGTGGTACAACACAGAGAGATGGATTAGAATACAATTAGTCAATAATGGGGGTGAACCAATAGAGGATTTTTAAAGGCTGTTATAATAACATTTTCTGCAGGGAAAAGCAGATTGTCAATTAATTGGCCAACGTCACCCCATACACACTAGTCAGCATTGTTGGAAATGAACAGTCTTTGACTGTGTTAAAAACTGAACAACTGTTGAGTCAAGGTAGTAAACCCCTAATTAAATAAATCAATGCCTGTCCAAATTCTAATGACCATTCTTACCAGCAACATAGAGACCGTGTGCTTTCAGCAGAGCAGCAGTTCTCTTCAGTCAAATGCATTAATAATGATATACTATAACAACCAACTTATCAGGCTCGTAATTAAATAAGACTATTTTACAGTTATTATACTATTAACTTTCAATTTTAATTATATCCAATGACTTTATCTTGACTTTGTGTATGGAGCCTCTGCAAAAATACTTATTTATTTAGTAACTCCAGTTCTATGAGAGCATGCGTAACCCTCGAACAGGCTTTGTACATCTTTGTCACATGACTGGTGGAGGCTGCACAGCCACTGTCAGAGCCAATTTCCACTGTTCCACTGATAACAATAAAAAAAAAAAAAAAATCCTATCAGCCAAGCTGATTCATCGGTCAACCTCTAGTGATTGCAAGGTTCTTTCCAGTGTTAACTGCGAGAGATACATTTAAATAGAGAATGCTTGTAGGGTTGACTTGTTTCAGCATTATTATTCATGTGTCACTTTTGGTAGAGGAGATGCAAGCATTTGAGTTTTTCACTGTAGTGGAGTGTTGGTAATCTATTTATTTATTTCTGAAGGTGGAGGTCTGCCTGGGGAAGTATTTAACATTCCTCCTCTGCTCTGCTGCTGTCTGCCTGCTATCAGACTGAAAAGATGAAAGTGAAACTTACTTTTGAGCTTATCCTCTATCTGGGAATTCCCTAAAAGTTTACAGTCTCATTGTGCCACCAAAGGAGAGGCGAGTAAATGCATCATTACTTGGGTAAACAGATAAAAGCCCGTGGTTGCTAAGTGTAAACTTAACCCATCCTCATGATATGTCTCCTCTTTCCCACGGCACATGCTGTTAGCTTAATTAAATAATGTTTAAAATTGCTGCTGTTCTCAGCGTTGGTTCTTGGCTTCATGCACTGTGCAGTGTGTGTGGATGGGACCTGCCACAGCCAGAGGGGATCAGCTCTAATGACTTTTCACTAGGCAGGCTGCATAGCTGGCATTCCTCACACTGTAGGCCAGTGAGGGAGGGAGGGGGAGGGGCACGGCCTACGGAGGGCGGGGCACAGGGTGGCTTCGAGGCAGGGTTTGCATCCAGGTCGCCTCACCTTTGAGTCAAGATTAAAAATTTCTTGCCATTGGGAAAGGAAGAAAGACACCTCAGAAGATAAAACTGCATTGAATTGCAGGTGGAAATATTTGCACAAACTGTACAATGTAAAAGGAACCCTGCTGAGCTACTGATGTTGCCCATTCATGAACAATTTACATGAAACACTGAGCTCCTTTTCTCTTTGTCAGCAAGCACGTGCTCATTGTGCATTCTTTGCCCACAGTAAACAAATGAGTTCTGTTTAAAGCACTGGGTTCTTTTTTTTTTTTTATTAAAGTTCCTCGTCAGCCTCAGTTATGCTGACTTTCAGAAAAAATGAGATGAAGGAAAACTAGACAATGGCTTGAAGACATAAAAGAAAGTCTTACGCAGTAGGAAATCATATGACCCTGATAATGAGTGTTTTGTTTTTCTGTCAAATCCTGTGCATACAGTAGAGACAGGCCTCTGCTTAATGCTTTGTTGTTGTTTGCTCCTTGTTTGATTTCAGGGACTTAGCAGTAGGAGGCAGGATTGTTGAGCAGCGTTGCTTGCTCACATGGATAAATAAAGTTGGCTCTGTGGTGTTTATGGATGAGAAACAGCGTGCCGGAAGGCCTGCACTTGATCACACTTGTGTGTAACGGTGGGCTACAAAGTGATCCCGGACCCTGTGCAGTCCACTGTTGACATTTGGCCACCTTATGTGATCTGTTCAAAACCAGGCTCCCTGTTTGATGGGGAGCATCACGATTATGCAGTATCACATCCCTGTTCTTCACCATGCACACGGCTTGGGCAGATAAAGAGCTCAGTATCCTTGACTTGAATTAATCTCCTATTAATGTCTCCACTCAGACCCAACAAGCCAACAACACAGTCCGCCACTCTTGAAATTGTGTGTTGCATTTACTAGACCAGTCTACAGACCAGACCCATATTCAAATTTCCTCACCACTGAAGTGAAACGTAGAAGAAACGTCTCCTATATGGCTTTACAGATCGTAAACTTGTTTGTACTTGCATATGTAGGTTCTTATTTGACTGCTTTCACAAATGACTCGCATGAGACCCGCAGAAATGTCAAATCCATCTTAGTCGCCATAGCAGCCACACCGTTCTTGGTGGCATTAACCTGATCCATGAAGCAGGATAAATCCCACAAAATACCAACAACTGAGTGTGTATCGGCTCTGCTGTTTCTCATGTAAAGTTGCCTATTTAAGAGACAGAAAGGCCGTTCGACAGAACACGCAGTGCGGTATTGACTGTCCAAGTCAAGCAATTCTAAAACAGGGATGTGTCCCATAACATGTGTTTCCTTTTTCAGGAAGGGTGGGTATCCATGAAAAAGGGGGGGGCTGGGGGGTCTTCTCTTGCTTAGCTCAGGCAGCACCAACAAACTTTAACTACAACAGGAAGAAGGTTGATGTGCCACGCCTGGACTTTTTTCACCATTTTAAAGCCAATCCCATGTGTGTGAAGCAGTCAAAAATAACCACATCACTGATAAAGCACGGATTAACAGAGATTTGTTTGTGGAGTCTAAAGTCACACTGATTACTTGGAAATACGCATGTTGTGAACGTAATAAAGGTACAAACTAGTATACAAATGCAAAAGAGCATTACAATATTTATATTTGTTATCCTAAAGTCAGTCCTAAAGGCATTTAAGGTTGAAGAGTTGCTGGTTTAGGTTCCTCAAGTCTTTTGTTTTTTTTTGTCCTGTATGATTGTAAATTGAATTGTGATGGTGTTTGGACTGTTGGTCACACCTCATGACATAATGGGTAGATTAATTAGTGAAAAGAACTTTCTGTTGCTGTCCAAATGTTATCATGTTTGAATGTCCTTTTGTAGTCATCAAATCAAGGACTGAGTAATAACTAATACTCTTGGTATTTTTTCTAAATATTTAGTTGCTGCATTGCTCAGCCAAGTCGTTCGTCTTCGCCATCACGGGTGAGAGCTCCTTGTAACAGCTGTTTGTGGCCTCCCCTCGGGAGCTGCATGGCATTAGGGTTAAATCCACTGCCACTTTAGTGGTGCAGGTGCACGGACATGCGCTCATCTCCTCCTCCATCCTCTGTTTCCCCTGATTGTCAGCAGCGCTCATTGAACCAGGCTCAAGAGGATTTCCACTGATTACAAACAAAGAGCCAACTGAGATTAACTGATCCTTAAAGGTCCCCCCCCCCCCTCATTATCCCCAACCTATCTCTCTGCAGCATGGCGTCTTCAAGTCGCTGCCATACCAGAAAAACAACAATGAGATTGACTCGATTAGTCCTTATTAAAGATTGCATTAAGTTAACAGTTGATTTACGTCTGTCTAAGTTACCTAGGTTGTCTGTTTTACTGTGCTCATCTTATTCACCCTGCATGTCTTTGGTTCCACTTTCACATTAAATCCTGTTTCATGCTGTTTTGCAATTTAGGAGCTAAAAGGATTAATTTCCCTTCTCTACAACTCAGACTGGGTTTAAACCTCCCTAATGGTATCAGAATTGTAAAATGACATTACAATGACTTCCGTATCCTTTCCCTTCCCTTCTGCATGTTAAGTGCAGCACTAATACACATCATCTACCTGGGAGGAAAGAACTGACATGTTTAAAGCTGCTTTTTAATCTGCTCAGAGTAACTGGCTTTCATTGTGGCTTTCATTTGAATAAATCTTACTATGTACCATCTGCTGGGCAATGAGCTTTTTTTTTCTTTTTTCCTAAGGCTGTTTTAGCCTTATGCAGTATTCTGCATTAGCTTCCTCAAACAGAGCACAACAGACCTGGATTAATGGTTAACTGCTTGGCGCTTCTCTTTCTTATTAAAATGTCAGATTTACTGCATAATCTAGCTGTTAATGAATGATAAGAACTTTATTACGAACAGACTTGTGGGTCATTTATTAGACCAGCTGGAGTCTGTAACTATATGCATTGTGCATTTAATGTTAGATGCTCTCTACATAGTTTGATTTTAATAAGATGAGCATATCAGGAATTCTCTTAATAAAGGCATATTATGAAGTTAAACGTTAAATAAAAACGTGTAATGCTTTATTTAAAGTAAATCACTCATTCAAAGGAAAGTAATCTTGGTTCGATGTCACCGTTATGGAGTTCAGTATGTTCCTGTGTGTTGTAAATGTTTCACTCGTACACAGATTGCATATTAGGGCTATAAAGTGAAGCCTCAGTCTTTAAAACAATGCTGGACCTGATTATCAGAATGTGTCAGCCTCACCCTGTGATGGCCTCACGTCAGGCCAGTATGGGCTTGTTTCAGGATAGTTTCCATGCTGCGTGTCGGAGCCTGAGCCTGATAACAGCTCTCCCTCCAAATTCTACTTCACACCTGGATAATGGTCACCGGTATGGAGAGCGTTGTCTAGACTAAATCGCAGTCACCACAGTAAACACTGAGCTATAGGTAACATTTGTCAGTGACCCTGTGGAAAATCTTGTTTTCCTGCCTTGAACAAACACAGCTAGTTGGAATTTTAGTTATCGCCTTATGTATCGCAGTGTTAACACTAATCTGGGAGTCAGCAGGTCTACCTCTGTTTTTGATTTGAACGAGTTTTTTGGACTGTTCGTCTAACTCTCCCTTCCTGTACAGTCCAATTTACACACAATCACCTCTTCTTCCTGTGTAACAACTGTAGCGATGGGGATGATTGTTTTCGCACTGAGCTGCTGGAAATGACACGCATGTGACAAACAATGGCTGCATTATACTAATAGCCTGTCCATGTGCACGGACGAAAAGTGTTGGCTGCTGTGTCTATCAAGTGTCACTTTACAGACTGTGTCTTCAGTGACTGGGACTATTGTCACCATGGATACAGTAGTTTTGTATTATTCGCTGTCTTTTTTAAATTGAAAATGGTCATCTAAAAGCTGCATAGTTAATGGCATGAATCTTGTAGTACAGTCATGTTCCTTTAGGTGGCAGTAGCAGCTTTCATGTTTCTGTGTATTTAACCTCGAAAAAGTGCTCCGTGTGTGTGTGTGTGTGTGTGTGTGAGGGTGTGTGTGTGTGTGTGTGTGTGTGTGTGTGTGTGTGTGTGTGTGTGTG
>JAPQRN010000015.1:16112174-16139574 GCA_037367275.1 Coranthus polyacanthus
GTGTGTGTGTGTGTGTGTGTGTGTGTGTGTGTGTGTGTGTGTGTGTGTGTGTGTGTGTGTGTGTGTGTGTGTGGGGTCTGGGTATTTATTATGTTACGGGGACATACATCTTTTTCCCATAGTCACTTGTGGGGTCTTTACTCCCTTATGGTGATAAAATGCAGGTCCCCATAACATAAATCATTACTTTTGATGGTTAAGAGCAGTTTTGAGTTTAATGGTTAGGGTTAGGTTAAGGGTGTACCAAAAATGTGTGTGTGTGTGATTGCGTGGTTGTCTGGTTTCAGGTTTCACATGATAAGAAACGTATTCAATAATTGTTTTAATCTCGTACTTACCCCTGTGGCGGTTTTCTTGTGTGCTGTGCAGCAATTCATTATTCAGCAAAAAAGACAAACAAAAAGTCAAGGCAACTGCATTTTACTTACCAGAGGTAGTTTGAAATATGCAGTGCGATCAGTTTTGTGATGCAGTGATAGCTTAAGTAAGCAAGTATTTTTGTATTTTTTGTATTTTTTTATTTTTTTTATGAGATTACACCATGTTGTGTCTAGTGAAGCCAAAACTCAGCTGGCAGGAGTAAGGGGGGGGTGACTGCAGGCCCTCCGGGGCTTGGCACTGCTTCAGTCCATCTAAGCTGGAGCCACAGTAGATGGAAAGGTACTGCTTGATTAGTACCATGTATTAATTATGAACTCGGCCCACTGCAGCAACCTCAGTGCAGATGATGATTAAAGGATGGGTTCACCGTTTTTCAAAACTGTCAGATTTTTTCAAGTCTGTGTGGGCGGACCCGAGTTCCCCGAGTATTGTTCAGATGGATCAAACGTTTGTGAATCTATACACTTTATGAACTGTTTCAATGCATTGCATGTGTTTACATACTTTTAATATATGCCCGTGTCCTCTGAGCGATGTATACTTGTTCTGTGTCTGGTAGCCCCACTACAAAGTAAAGGAAGCGGTACCCCTCAGGAAAATGGGTGATTTTCTCCTCATGGGATAAATAAACCATCCCAAAATACTGAGTAAAAGGAAGAGGATGTGGCCCCGTTGTATTTGTTTTGTGCCATTTTAAGAGGGACAGGATAACCTGGGTGTCAGCTCCAGGTCAAAGAGAGGTTTTAGTTTAATCCATGTAGTATTTAAATGGCCTTTTAACTACTACAAACAGTGCAAACGGTAGACTATCCTATGTTCAAATAATCCACCGCGCTGTCTGGCCTGTTGTGAGGGGGTTGTAATGTATACTTGGTGCTTAAAATGTGAAGCATTTGGCTTCCTGGAATTCCAGACCTATCTTTGTAGCCCACCGACCTGTGTAACTGTTGGCCACTTCAGACATGAGTTTTCTCTCAAAGAAAATCTCCTAAGAAGTTTTTACTTGTGTAAGCAGCACACTCAGCGTTTTAAAACTTCTTCCAAGGGTTAATAGCACTCTTTGGCTTTGTCCTCCTTCAAGAAAATTTTACTTTGTGCAGTTGAATTAGGAAGAAGTCAGCATTACTCTGGAAAAAAAAAATACCCACAAAAGTGTCCAGTGTGAGGAGTTTTGATTGAGTTTGAAGGACAGTGGGCAGAGAGAGGGGGTTTTGTTATGACAGGGTTTACTCACACACATCAGCAGGAAACAGCCACTTCCCTTTTTGAGTCCCTGGAGAGTTCCAGCTGGGAGCCAACCTATTTTATCTGCCCTTTTTCTGCTGGATATGAGGGTGATGTCACTTTTTTTTCGTCCACCACAGTACGGTTTTTCACACACATATGCACACAGTCTTGTTCCTGCAGAGTCCCACAGCAGAGCCTGGGCATGAAAACATGTCCGACTACAGGCTTGACCTTCAGAGCTTCCTTGGATGAGATGCCAGCGCCTCTTGAGACTTTTTGGCCTTGTTGTGTAGAGGACTGTCCACTCCTTAGTGTGAAAGTGGAAACTGACTGACCCTTGTCTGTCCACATGTGCGGCCTTTGATGTCTTTAACTCAGCCCCACCCACCACTTGCTGCTAACAGCTTGAAATGGCTGTATTAGTTCAAGTGGAGGTATTTTAGGGTTACTGCAGGCCAGTGATAGTGTCCATATGTAGCAGATGTTCTCACTGCACTGCAGTTATTTCAGGTGGACAAGGCACAGTGTTTGCTGTTTTGTGAGTTAGGCATGTGGTTTGTCATACTGTACAAAAATAACACATATATATTAATGGGATGATTTTTTTTTAGAGTGCTGGAAACGTATTACAATTCCTACAACCTTAATATCAACCACAGAAATTTCATAAAAGTTGAATAACGTTGACACTAAACCTCTTCAGTCATTTACTAATGCGTGTTTTGAAAATGTAAGTCCAATATGGAGGACACAAAGTGAAGCCTTTCTGTCAGTAATCCATGTAGCTCCACAGACCCAGCAGTGTTCCTTATCTCCTCTGCAGCTGCTGCAGATTTATGCAGAGCTGTGCTGCTGGACCCTCCGAGCTTCATCATCTCACAGAAGGATGTTCACACTTGAACATCCATCCCACACTGTGCCACAGCACACTTTAAAACTCCCTACCATTCTGGTTGCTGACTCGCCCACAGCTCTAATAACACAAGATTTAGTATGGCTGACACATACCGTGTACCGCCAGAGGCCACGGTACCACTTCATTTGTGAGCCACAGACATGCACTGCATAGATGTGCTCACACTTTGCTGAGGCTTTAGAATGTCAGGCAGCAATATATATTATGCTGATTGATTATACTGAGGCAGCATGTGTGTCACAGTCCACTTGACTGTGACACACATGCTGTTTTTGTCTGTGAAAAGTGCCATATAAACACATTTTACTTACTTTCTTACTTGCATGTAAAACTATTTTTGCAGTAAAGGGTATTTTTTCTCATCTCCTAGCGGTATTTGTTGTGTGTCGGATCATTACGGACAGTGCTGCTAGACGCACTAAATGACTCAGCAGTTCACTGTCTGACCTTAGTAATGTTTCACCGGTGCACTGTATACTGTAAACCTGCTGCAGAATTTGCTAATCCATTGATTCAGCAAAGAGAAAGGGTCCGCTTTCTTTTCTGTGGCAAGAGCAGCGGTTACGGGCTGGTGTTGTTTACAGGTGGACTGATTCAAGAGGAGTAATTGGATCATTTCCATGCACTACATTTACAATAAAGCTTAACATAAGACTCCTTAAAATTGCACACACACACACATAAGCCACCTGTTTTTCGAGTGGTTAACCTCATATCATCATGCCTGTGGCGTGATTTCAGGAGGCCACACCCCCATGTTTCATATTTGTTATCACTACTAACACCATGAAGCAAAGGCAGGTAAAACAAAAAAAAACAAATCAAGTCAAATCATGGATAACCCCCTTATGTCAGTGCCTCGTTACATTCGTCACGGACAGGTCTTTACGCGCGCAAAAAGAATCTGTGCCCTCAAGGCTTAAGATTTACAATCACCAGCTCTACCACTTCACACAGTGTCTTCTTGTCTTCTTGTAGTTGTGCATCATCACTGTTTTGTTCTTTTTTTATGTCGATAATCACTTATTAAAAACAACAAAGCAACGACAATTGACTGTCTGCGTTTCAAAGGTGGGGTCAAAGTGACTGATGGTTTTCTTGTTTCGGAAAGGAGAGAAAATAAAGTTCTTTTTACAGCTGACACAGTTAGAGTTATTACACAGTAGATGTTTTAATTGCCCGTTTTACTGAATCTATGTGAGATGCAAACATTTGTCCTGCGCAGCCTTGTGAGGAAAAAATACAGAAACTGAAAAAAAAAAAAAAAAAAAAAAGCAGAGCTCAAGTAAAAGAAAATCTGTGTCACTTCTCACCTAAATAGCTTCAACTGGGGGATTTATGACTTTGCAGTTTTACCAGTTTTACACCAGATTGCTTCTTGTTAATACATACAGTATAGTAAGCCCTAAAATCCCTCTTTGCGGTAAAAAGGGGATGGGGACTGGATGAGAAGTGTGAGAAAAAGGATAAACCAAAGAGGAGATGTATTCCTAACAGATCAATGGGTATAATCAAAGTCTTGTCTCTCTCCCCACCCCAGTTTCTCTCTGTCTCTTTCTCTTTCTCTCTCTGCATCCTTTCATTTAAGGGCTCAGCTGCTTTCCTCTGCAGCTCAACTCATCACACTCGAATGTAGTTCAGTGTGTCAAGCACTACTGAAATATTAACACAGCAGCAGGCAGGAATGTGTGCAATAGCTTAGTGCACCATCATGATATTAAGGGAGCCCTGTACTTGCAAGTGTGTGTTTTTTAAATGTGCGTGTATGCATGGGTTTTAGGAGCATTGATGTAACTTTTTTTCCTCTGCCAGTCAGTGTCTACGAGGAAGCTTCACGGACACTAGTGTGTAATTGTGACAGAATTAAGAGTTATGTGAGTAAGCACAGCTGGTGCCAGGAGGACATACTGATATTCAGTCGTTGGAGCATGTGCGTGCCTCAGTAATGGCAAGCATGATCTTTTTTTCTTTCTTTTTCTGTTTTTTTCTACATGACAATTCCCATTGAGGTCTTTGGGGTCTGTGAGTGTGTGACCTGCATCTGCAGGAAGAGATAAGACAGAGATAAATAAACCAAGATGAACACTACCACGTTTCTTTGTCTGCACCCCTTTTTCTTTATAATCAGGAAGTGAAAATATGGACTAACCCAGCAGTTAAGCAGCGTGCTTCCATCTGCGTCTGCCTGTCAAATGGCTTAAACACAGAAAGCATAAAACCCAAACCGTTTTTTCGACTTTGCTGCTTTTATATTTTCCTTGTTCCTTATAGTCCTGAGACATTTTAATCAAAGGGCATGTTAGTGGATTAATCACTCCCTGGCATTTCCAAAGCCTGTGTATGATCAAATTTTGTCGTTCCACTCCCAATATATCTGCGTACTTGGCAGAACGACCAGCTAGTGATCAAGCAGCTGCTAATCTTTTGTAGCAAAAAACATTCTGAATTTGATGTCTTGGCTAAAATGGTTCAAATCCTCCCTGTCCTTGGTATGTTTTGTAAACAGAGATTTCTGGGGTCATTAGGTTTTCCACCAGCTTTCTTACATGTTAGTTTAATTTAGTAAATATGTGACACTGCTTTTGATTATTACGTGTGTTGTTTTGATGGGTTTTTCTCCAACTTCTCATGTAAAATTGTGCATTGGTGTTGTATTTTTTTTTTTTTTCTAACAACAGAAGCTGCAGATTATATACCATCCATTCAGCGTGATTCATCCTCTTGTTGTGCCTGTGGATTCTCAGCTGAACTAAATAAGCATTCAGCCATATTGCTGTTTGCCTGACCATGGAATCAGACTCTTCCCCCTGGATATAAGACGGTATTTAGTGTAACCCATTTATCCAGCTCCCAAAAGTCTCATTTTGTGTAGTAAAACTCAAAAGGCATAATTCATTTAATGTGTAGTCAAGCAGTAATATGCAAATGTGGAAATAAAAACAAAGGAGATTGGAAAGAATGTGGGAATGCACGGCTGAGGCTCAGTAAAGAACAAGCAAGAGACTGAGTAAGTGAGACAGATGCTCATACAAGCTTGCGTTACATCGAAGCTCTGCATTGGTTGTAGCTGCAGCAGAGCTCTCACAGCATCCTTCATCCCCCCCATCCCTCGTTCTCTGCTCTACCTCACTCACTCACTCACTCACTGTATCTCGTCTGCTGACTGAGGTATTCCTACAAGCACAGACCGGGGCAGCTAGGAATTACAGTGAGGCTGCTCTCTGTGTTTACATAAATTCATTCTCCAGCTCTCTGCCTTGGTTCTTCTCTCAGGATCCTATAGCCCTGGACACCAGCGCGCTCTCCCCGGGTCAGAGGCTGCGGATTTGTGTGGGTCAGAGTTAGATCATGGACCGTGAAGGAACGGGAGATGATCAAGGAAACTGGGTCAATGGCAGGCTCTCCTGACTGATGCCTGTTTGGACCTGGAGTAATGGGGTGCACCACCAGCACCGTTGTGTTTGATGGACTGCGCACTGTCTTAGAGAGAAACTGTAGTGGCTACATCTGTAAGGGAGCAGCTGAGCCCATTGGGCCGTCTGAGGCTGAGCGAGCGCTGAGTCGGAGAGAGTCGCGTGCCTTGCCAACTCCACGAGTACTTAAGGTGTGTGTGCGTGTGTGTAGCTTGTACAGTAAGTGTGCCACTACAGTATACAGTACCTATCATTGTGTTGTGAATTTCATTCAGATGGACAAAACTAGAGATTCTGTATTTTCAATTTAAGATTGAAATGAATTCCTCTTTGACTACATACCAATTAATCTGTTCAATTTAAAAAAAAAAAAAATAAATAAATGCATTCTTTTATGTCTACGCTGTAAAATGAGCAGAAAATAGTTAAAAATACCACTAGTTCCCAAAGTCCAAAGTAATTTATTCAAATGAAGTTCCTCATTTTGTGAAAAGAGAGAGAAAAGCAGCAAAACACAGAAAAGAACCATTAACTTTTGACTTTTTTTTTTGCTTGTTAAATTGACGATGGACTGATCAATCACTGGACTAATTGTTTTTGCACTTGTGTTCAAAGTACATACAACGCTATGGAGTCCATCTTGAAATGTAGGAAAACCACTTCAAATTTTAGAAATCTCAGAATCCAGAAGTGGGTCGTTTAATTGTAAATGTTTCTAAACAATTTATTAATGCTACATTCCCTACCTGATTTCTTCTATTAAGGGGGCAAAATGCAGAAGATGAGGATGATAAAAAATTAATGTTTTAGAAATATTAGAATATGTATGTGCTGGGTTGATGAGTGCAGGTTTTTCCTCTGCCGGAGAAATAACTGCATATTCACGTATTTGAAAGGTTAAGTAGATGCAACAAGAGCAATCACAGCAATAATATTAATCGTCCTCATTCTCCTGGAGCCGGTATGCTGTATATCCATGATTGTGGACTGTATAAAATGTAGGGCAGTAGGAGGGCTGGATATTGCCTCTCACAAAGCACTGCAATGGGTTAAATCCTCTGTGGGAAGGGCTGGGGTGAGGGGGGACAGTGAGCTCTGTGTCTGCTCGAAATCAATCACCGCTCTTCATCTGTGAACCGTCGGGCTTGGCAGGGCTTCTGCTGCTCCGTACCAGCTTGTCTTGCCCTTCTTGTTTGTGTTTACTTAGTACTCTGTGTGTGTGCGTGTGTGTGTGTGTGTGTGTGTGTGTGTGATGTCTTCTTCCCGTCGCTGGTTCATCAGATTCACAGCAGAGGCTGAGTGACAGTGGCCGGTTGAAAGCAGGGAATTAGGTCAAGGGCATGGTTGCTCCTCTTGGCTCAGGGATGGTCTTATCATCCAGACGGGGTCAATTAATCCTCTGTCAGCATTTAGCGGTCTTCCAAATCGATAGTTAAAAACTGTGCAGGGGACGGGTTTTTGCCGAGCATATTTTTATTGCAGCACAAGAAAGTCTAAAACCGAGCAGTAGCTGCACCGAAAGCCCTTCCTGTTCATATTTCATCGCTGTTTGCACCTTTTTAATCCATTAGGGCTGGTTATAAAAAGACATGAACCATTACGTTTGCCCTTTTTAATACCTACTGATTGAAGCAGGTCATTATGGTTGTGAATTCAAAACGGATATGATTGGGTTAGAGGCCAAACACACTCACTTGCATGCATGCAATCACAGACAAAACTGTCTACAGAGTGTAAGCACCGAGTAAGTAATTAAATGACCTGTTTTGGCTGTTTTCCCACTCTGTTGTTTCATTCGCTGATTGCAAAAGATCACCCTTTTCCTTCCTCGTGGAAGCTCGCATCTCATTGTCCTCAGGAGGCTACGTGGCCTCAAAAAATAAAAGCCACTGATTTGAGATAATGCAGCCGTGTGTATGCTTCTGAAATTCAAAGGTTTCATGTTTCATTCTTGTTTTCCTAATAAGCACAACAAAAGTTATCAAGAAGAGCCTCCGGTATTCATGTATTTCAGTCTTTGCTTTCACAAAGGTTCAGCTTTCTTCCCGTGTTTCCGTGAAATGTTTGAGGCCGACAGTGATTCTGCAACAGAAGCACTGAAGTATCTGCTGTAGTTTATCTGTGAAATGTTGTTGCAAGGAAAGAAAGAGAAAGCGGTGATATCGGCTTGGTCATAGATAAAAGGGCCTTTTTATCCACTGATGTTTTGGGAGTAATGCTTCAAACTGAAGCCTGTGGTGCTTTTGCTTTCAAAGAACCAAATCTAATGAGTCAATTATTCTATGTTTATGTTGAAGTTTGTTTTTTTTTTGTATTGGGGAGTTGAAGAAATGCCTAACTCGGTCTGCATGCCATCAACTTGAGACTATCCACAGATTAATTCCCCTTAATAGTTTTAATGACTAATTCTCTCCTTCCTCTTTTATTACAAAGTCTCACTGGCTTAGGGCATAAATGTGTGCTCTTGCTTTAACTGTGTGTGTTTTAATGTGGCAATTATCCTCTCATACCCAGTGAGGCTATTTTTATCACTGCCTGATTAGTCTGCATTACATTTAGTTTGCGTCTCTGATGTTGCTTATACACGATGTACACCAGTACATCCCAGAGGCCACAGAGAGCCCATAAGAGCCCCCTCCTTTCAGCTTTCAGACACAGGCCTAATGGATTTACAGTAAAACGGCCGCACACAGGACCTCGCTCGTGCAGGGCTGTTTTTCTTGGTGATTGCTTCCCACTTTTGAGACGTTTCAGCTTAAGTCTAAGGGGAGATTCAGACGTCACATAAGGCCATAAGGCGTGTGTTTGTGTGTCAGCGTTTGCTGACTGATACATAGAAACATTATCTCCAGCACTCAGGCTCCTAAAAGACATTCTGGCAGCAGCCCTTTGATTTTCCCACAGAGTCAATGGCACCATAATTCATGTTCAATACTCTTTAGTTACATTGATAGCTGGCATTAATCAATAAAGCAGACTTCATTGTTTTTGTCTGTTGATTTTTGAAGACATGAGGATCGTAACACGTATCCCAAGATTTTTTTAAATGTAAGTTTGCTGCTTTGATGACTGTCTGTGCCTCATGATTACGTCCTGTTATTTTTGATGCCATTGTATCCCACATCCTATACAGTGATGTTATTAATGGAGGGTGTAGACATGGCATTATTATTACCCTCCATGTTAAAAATGTTCTTTCAAAGCTCTCTGCAGGAGGGACTGAAAACAGGCTGCAGGGTGGTGGTGGTGGTGGTGGTGGTGGTGGGTCTTGCTGCTGCTGCTGCTGCTGTGGAGGGGCAGCGCAGGGTGGGCTGTGTTTTTGTTACATTCCAGGTTACACCCTGTTTTGCTATGGCTCAAGCTGGGAAGGCCCAGTGATTGCATCAAGCCCTTGTTATGTAACCAAAAAAACGCATCATCTAGCGTTTTTTTTTTTTTTTTTTTTTTTACAATTATTTTTATGGAGATAATCACATTAACAGTTTACATCCCACTGATTACTGGCCATTCCTTCACTTCTCTCTTGAAGTGAACGTAATAACTAGAAAGAGTGTAACTCAATTACAACTATAGTCACGCGAGTACAGTTATTTACTCACTTGATGCAGCAGTATATAAGTAACAGCAGAACCTTTTAATGAATGACATTAAAAAGCCATTAAATCAGACTCTGAATAATTGTTGTGCACACACTAAAAGAAATATATATATAAGTTATAAATCAATTCCTTGACCCTTAAAACATGCTCGTGTTTGTATCATCAGTTGTTTTGAAGTTACTTGGGGTGGAGTGCGACGCGATTTCAGTGTCAGTACTGTCAGTTCCATTGTCAGACTGAGTATGAACAGGAATGATGAATGAGTGTAAATACCAAAGCTGAAGTTACTATGTTCAACTGAGGTCAGGAACGCCATCAAATACGGCGGATTTAGAAATCAAATAAAAATATGCTCTCATTTCTGGATCGTCCTCTGGATCAACATGAAATAGATTGTGTTGACAGATACTGTTATGCAACATGTGTGTGATTTTTTTTTGGGTTTTTTTTTTTTTTCTCCAAAGCAATAACTGCCTCACAAATCACAAAAAAATGTCAAAAAGTGCTCTATCCCAATGGTGAAGAATCCTTTAAAAAAAATGGCAGAATCTGGATCCTAATCTGGAGACGGGGTAAAGACCTACCTGTGTAAAAGTTTCAAGTTGAAATGTGCTGCAGGTTTTGAGTTACAGGTGCAGACATGCACACAGTCAGACCTGATTACAATACCCTCGCGGGGGAGAGGGTAACAGAGTGCAATGATTCAACTACTTTCACTTGCACGATTATAATCACTCAAGTACAGTTATGTACATGTATACAGCAGTATACAAGTTTTTTTGCATTTGGCCAGCGGTGAAACAGCAGAAGCTTTACAATGAATCGTGTTTTAAAATGTATGTTCCAAACCTGAATCACTGTCCGCATCTCCAGTTCATGATCCAGTCTGATCATCAGGCCAGGTTGTTTACTTTGCACAATCACTGGCCCTGTTTCTTTTCTACATATGAGCTTTGCACCAGTTAATTAAAAAGGATATTAAACTGCATTTGAGCAGAATGCTCAGAGCTGCTTCTGGTAAATGAAAGACTGTGTTCCTTTAGACTCGAATATATTTCCTGTCTTTAAAAGGGCTCAGTGGGTTGTTTTGCTTTGATCAATTGCCAGCTAACCCAAAAGAAATACATTTGTATTGATTTCCAGGGAGCGATTTGCATAATGTAGCAGCGAATGGATTTAAGCACACGGTCACAAAAAAAGTGAGCACCGCTACCCACCAGTGAGGCACAGTGTTAGTCAGTCACTTGGAAATTAAGCACTATGACTGAAATATAGTAATGCGGAGTTATCTTTTTGGCTGCAGATATGAGTCGCTGAGGAGGAGAAACCTTTCTTTATAAAGTAAAAAATCAAAGCTTTATGTTGCATCATTTCCTATTAAAGACTGAGCTAAAGAATATCACCATTAAAGGAAATGTCCAACCATGCCAATGTATTTTCATCACGGCCTGTTGTCTATTATATATCGCACCTAAATAATCCAGAGAAACCACATTTTCATTGAGCAGTACTGTGCCTGCTGATTAATCTGTCAGAATACAAAATGACTTCAGTGAAGTATGTATAGAAGATTCGCATAAAACATGTCATTCTACACCAGTAGTGTCAAAGTGACTGGAAAGACCAAATGTTGCTTTAAATCACGCATAATAATCTGATAAAGGAACGTTCACAGTCAGTTATGTTGCTGTTATGAAGACTTAACTCTTCAAGTCTAACCCCGAAGGCTTCAATTTTGTACCCTGTTTAAAAATGAGGGTAAATGAGGCGAGAAATAAGGCGTTTGTCGTATACCTCTCTCGCTGGTAAAATGACAAAAAATACAAATGAAAAAGATGGACGCATGTGAAACAATCCTGGAGAAAACATAATCCAACGCGTCATTATCATATTCATCACCTCAAGTATGGAGAATGACACACTCTGATAACGGATGCTGGAGCATACGTTTAGTCTCCATCAAAAGTGGGGGGAAAAAAACCAACAAAACATACCTTTCAACAACTGTAGTTACATGTTGTTTCTTGTCGGCTGCAAGCAAACCACCCGTGTTTCAAATGGGACAATGGTATTCAAAGCTGACAATAGGGAGAACAGTACACCCGCCGCATGCAGTCAAAAGATCCACTTCATGTTGTGTGGAAGAAAATCACTTCAGCGTGTAGCCACTGTTATCCCAAAGCCTCTCTGTATTTGTACAAATTATAAAAGCAGATTGTTGGGTGAATAAATAAGACTGCTGTACTGTCGCTATGGTTTATTCAGGCACAGTTGAAGGCCTAACTTTGTTCACTGTTTGTTTGTTTTTTGTTTTTTTCTTACATTTTGATAAGTTAGGCTAACGTTAAACATGTCCCAGACACTTCTTCTGTGTAATGAAAAGAGAATCTGATATCAGTCGTCTTTTTTTTTTTGGATGAGAAAAATCATTTCTTAAACTTTTAGCTTCACATTGATATACTTTGATTCGGGAAGTATTTTATGGAGAGGATGATATTGATTGCGTCCTTATTATATCTCCCTGTGTGGGGCCCACACTGAAGCATGTGACAGTGGGAGGGGAGCAGCTGGAAAACTGACCTGAAAGGCCCCCCCCCCTCCCTTCCCACCCTCCCTTCGCCTTAGACATAGATGCAGGCGTGAAAAGATAACATCCTCCCCTGCTGCGGCCCACTGAGGAATCTGTAGGTCAGGCCCACTCCTAGGTGGGTTGTCTGGGGCTGCGTCATGTTGGAATGCCCCTCAAGCAGTTGCATCAACAACCAGAGAGGCAGAAATTGTGTCTAATCACAAACAGTCACTATCTGAAAATGTACAGCTACTGTCAGTGGAAGCAGAGAATGCAGTGACTAATGTTACAGATTTTATGACTAATGTGAGTGTCTGACAAATCGTCGAATGGCCTTGTCCTTCGGTCCCGAGTGGGTAATGTGGGTCGAGGTTTTGCCCATGCCGTCTCTTGAGTGCCAGCTAAAATGTGAAGAGCTCAGTCTCGAAGCTTGTGTGTGATGTTCATGTGGAAAAATGCAGCCAATCCACTGCAGCAGATCTGGTAGTAGGACGCCCCTATCTACAGTATACTCTATAGCGGAGGTCGACCGATTGTGGATTCTTAAAGGCTTGCATAATAACGATAGTTTGAAGCAGTCAAAGTAATAATGACCTAAATCAGTTAATCAATAAATCTATTGGCAGCAATTAATCAGCCTAGCTGATTGACTGATCTCTTTCTGCTCTATAGAAGCTTCCCTTGCTTTAACATTAAAGCGTGTATAAAACGAAAGCGTCTCATTCTCTCCTAATGCGTTCCTCTTGATGAAGTTTAATTTGGTTCTTTTTTCAGCTGTCCCACACAAGGCGTGGACAGTCCCTGACCAGACTGTAATACTTGAGGAATGTGTATCTTTTGTTTGCCTTTGTCAACCCTGTGTCACTGTGCAGGTGGACTGGTGCGGAGTAAGTTGACTCCTGTGTGTGTGTGTGTGTGTGTGTTTTGTGTGTGTGTTTTATGTGTGTGTGTGTGTTTTTATGTGTGTGTGTGAGGGAGTTTAACTCCCCCAGGCAGCACAGCTGAGTGTGGGAGGGGCCTTCTCCTCAGCCTGGGTGTGCGTCCACTGCTTTCAGACAGAGCAGTCTGCGAGGGGAGGGTGTGAGCGCAAGTCTGTGAGGAGAAGAAGCACAAACTTCCTAAAGTTCATCCAGCTAAAGGATTTTTTTTCTGCTTTGGACATGCTGGCTGTCTGCTTCTCTTCAGGATTTAAGCTGGAATTATCTAACCAAAACTGTTGACAATGCAAGGAAGAGCTAATAAAGCTCCAAAGAAGGAGCTGGTCATTGAGAGTCCACAGCAGTATAGGAGCTTGGCTATAGCTGAGGCTGAGGTAGACACAGTGCCACAGGTGGTGGTAAGTTTATTCAGATACTTTTTTTTTCTTTTTTCTTTTTTTTTTTTAAATTAAGTTTGCGTTATTAATGAAGTTGGCTTGTCAGGGCTGTGCTGTTCTCCAAGTGCAACTCAGTACTGTAAAGGTTAACCACAGTCATAAAATGCTCAAGCAGGTGTCATGTGAGAGTCTGTGCTGGGTCACTTTTGTCTTCTCTTTCATTATACTCATTCAAAATCTGCTACGCTAGCACCGTCAGAAGCGTCGGACTTTACCAGCACTAAAGTACCTGGGCAGATGCAGCACATAGTTTCCTTCATTCTTTAGTATTACGTACTTTGGCTTGTAAAACATTTTATTTGGCTCAAAAGTCACCTTTGACGACGGTGCACGTTTACCACCCTACTCCTAACGCTGCTGAGCCGTTGGGCGTCTGAAGAATCTGAGGAGTCTGAAGCAAAAGATTTAATGTTATCAGTTAGTATAGGCACAACACAGCACCATTGTTCAGTGCTGTGAGAGGGTGCAGTGATGGGAGGAGTGGGAGCTGCAACTTAACAGCTGCTGGTTCACTGTGGAGAGGGAGTGGAAGAGAGATGGGTTTTTTTTTTGTTTTTTTTTTAAGTTTCTGTTTGATGCTCATTCCTGGGGTTGCGTCTGTTTGTTGACTTAAACGTATAGAATTTGAACATGCTAACTTAACGTTGGTGTGATTTGATTTGCATACTGTTTTTTTTTTTTTTGGTGTGTTAATAGGTTATTGTTGATCTTGGTCAGCGCTGCGGGTGGCTTAGCGTTTGCTTGTAAAATGTTCGTTTTCTTAGTCAGTGCTGAGTGTTCTGTGCGGTTGACCATCTTCAGCCACTGGCAAAGCATTGTGGAAGAGCCTGAGGGGTGTGGAGGGAAACCATACTCAGCAACATCAGAGTGGTTAATACGCTGGAGTAAACTATTTACTACTTACTAGTAAGCTAAATAACCGTTACCGGATATTTGAGGCGAGCAAAGTGTTTTGGGTGTGTAAAATGTGTTGCAGTGATAAAATGCAGAACCGTCCCGTGGTTTTCGTGTGTGACAGCGTTGAACATTTGTGTTCATTATTACGTCCTTTCAGCTGTGACCTAAACTCTTTAGTGCATCCTTTGTACAGACTGTCTCTTTTATTTCCTGGACGTTGCTTAACACTGTCAGCTACGTGTACATGACTTTGTTCACGGTGTCTGGCACAGGCATTTAGGCTGAGAGAGATTAGAGATTCTGGAGAGATTCTGTTCAGATTGAGTGTGACACACAGGCACACATCTTATCTCTCCGTCTCTAATTCCTTCCTGTCTTTCCTGTACTACCTGCATACATCTCAGCCTCCATCTCTTTACAGTTTTCTTACGCGCAGTAGAGGAAAAAAAGATTGCATTGGAGTGCGACTGAATTTAATTGAAACTCGGTGTGTGTTATGCGCTGATAACGCTGTGAATAAACTGTTGCTCACCTCAACAGTGACTGATAATGTCACAACCTGCATCAGCTGACAGACGCGGTGGCACCGTCTCCGCTCTGTTACCCCCCCCCTCCTTGTCCTTGAAACTGATACAAGGTCCTGCTCCCTCTGCCTTCAACACGAGCCACAGCTCTGTTATTAACAAGGTTGCTAGCAACATGTATTTAAGCGTGTCGATATCCATGACTCTGCCTCTGACATCATGCAAGTATTATCAGTCCCAGATGTGGAGGCAAAATCTGAGTAATGCTGTCACTCAGCTCTAAATTCAGTCGATGCGTCACAGTTCATTTTGCACTTATGGCTGTTAGATTTATCCTCCCACTCCATCAGCTGGAAGTGTTGAGAGCCTACTTTCCATCTAACGGCCACTGTATCACTGCAGCATATAAGCCTTACCCATCATAGGCCACAGGAGTTTAGCGGGTCAATCGTAATGTTTTTCAGACAATATGTCTATATGTCTACCATCTACCATAAATCCGTAATCACTTTCTGATAAGCACATCTGTTCTTGAGAGTGAGTCGCACAGATTAGTGAGTCGCGTAGATTCTTTTTATGCTAGGTATTGTATGTAGTATAAACGTTGGATTATTTCCATAACAGGTATGTCTTGTGTGTAGGCTGTCACAGAAGCTTTAGCTCATGAGTCCATGAAACAGATGCATTTATTCTGGGCAGATTGAACCCTGACAGACTTATCATGGTGTATCTAACAGACGGCATGAGTTGCTACAACTCGGTGTGAGAGGACAGCTGAATTACCATCTCTGCATCGTCTCCTCTCCAGTGCGGTTCTACTATAAAAGCTTTATATTTGTCAAATCTGTTGGCTTGGCCCACGAATATGAAATAGTTTTGTGGTCTGGCTTGTTTGACCAGAACGCAGGATCTTAATATGCCTCTAACCAATAAAGGTTCAAGGTTAAAGTTAGTTTTGGGGTCGAGTTGCGCTGGGAACCAGTCGTTTGTTGATGTGCGCTAACCATTTGTAAGGTATCAGTAGCTAGCGTCGCACGCTGCTGCTGCGGTTGAGAAGAAGAAAAGCAGCAGTGTTGAACTTGGGAGCAAGCGTAAAGGTTTTCCCAGAAAAAAACAACCAGAGTCTTCTACATATAAATCAGTGTATGAGCTGTTATCGTGGATGAAGGCAACCAAGACAGTTGTTAGCTATGAAATGGAATTCAACAAACTAGCTAACATCAACAAACAAGCAGCTCACAGCACAAAACAGACTCCAACGCAAACTTCATGCACGCAAACAAGCACATGCCAGTCTTACGTACTGATACAAAGTCTGTCTTTCCCAAACTTAGGGTCGGGACTCAAATTAGGGTCGTTTAACTGTTTTTTTGTCGCCAATTGATCGCCAATTGTCAGAGCAAAATACGTAATAATATGAAATGTAAATTCATTTTCCAAATTAAAATAGAAGAAAAGTTAATAAATGTTGACCTCTCCAAAGTCATGTGTCAAAGATGTAGCAGGATGGAAACGATGTAAAAGACACAACAAGACAAAAATGGCATAAAACAGACTTTCAGAGGGTTTTACACGGTGTTTTGACAGCGGAATGGTCAGTCATGTGTTTGTTTGTGTACGTCGGTGTTTGAATTGTCGTGGCAGCCTGTAAGATGCCGTTTATAAATTTGGGCCGAGAGGAGACATCAGATTGAATTTTTGGCTCTCGAACTGAAAAAGCGTGGAAACCGCAGCCCTTTTTTCAGAATTAAAACTGGGTTTAGCTGACTTCCAATCCAGACATTAGAGTGGTAGCTATATTTTAGTCCTCACCGTGTTCTCCATCTCTCTCTGCCATGAAAGCTCTAAAAGTCTGTCTGTTTCTTTAATTAACTGTCTGTCACTCTCATGATTAGACTGTACAGTGTGTGTACTTACCACCAACACCTTTGTTTTTGTTCGCCAGGTAAAGCCCAAGGTGATCGAGCCCCTGGACTACGAAAATGTGTTGGTGCAGAGGAAGACGCAGATCCTCAGTGATGTCCTCAGAGACATGCTGCAGTTCCCCCTGGAGGACTTTGAAGTGAGTTTCACACCTGTCTCATAAGTGCCTCTTGCCCAGAATGCATCAAAACTTCATTTGAAAAACTGGCACAAACAAATCGGTAGAACTGGATTTGGGTATCGCTGTTGGGTTTACGTTTATTGGAAGTAAACACTGTTTTACCCACGGGAGGGTCACACCATTTATTGTTATCTGTCCAACATCATCCATTACCCTCCCACTTGCGTGTTTTCTTTGTTGCATTTATTTGTCTTTTGCAGCCTTTTCCTTTTGGCTCAGGCGTGTCCCGTGTTGTGAGTACTGGGTGGGGTCATTCACAGTGGTTTTACTTTTGTTTACATCCTTCCATGCTCAAGCGAGAGAGGGGTCAGGGGCCATCTGTTTAATTGGCTCATTCTGTCTCATACGTTGCAACAGAGCAAGTGTTATCTCCAGCCACATTGTGCAGGACGTGCGCTCGCTTATTCTTTCCACATCGAGGATGGAAATTGTAAAATGGAAATCTGGCTCGGTGCTGGCACTGCAGGAAACGAGGCTTTTCTGAAAGATATCTGTAGCAACAGCAACAATGAGATGTACAGTGTGTCCTCAAATCTGACCTTACCCCTCTGTCTCACGATCCGCAGGCAATTTTATATTCTGGGCTTTTATTGTGTTAACTTTTCTTTCAGTGTGAGAAGTCGTCCTTTCATTGACCACGATGAGTTAAACGTCTTTTGTCTGAATGCCTGCATTGCAGAATAGGACAGGGAGCACACAAAATGCAAATTTTGACATTATATGAAACCAAGAAGAGACCAAATATCACTGAGAACCTCAACATCTGAAATTAGAAACATGATTTTCCTTAAACAATGGTACCACATTTGTTACGGCACTAATATACTGTATTCATTGTAGTATATTTACAAAATATGTATTAACAAATATGTTGTTAATACACACATTTGAGACCAGTAACAACATCAGTTTGTTCTTCGGTCTAAATTAATGTTACTGAACAGGATTTCTTGTAAACGGCACGTATTAAAAAAGTCATGTATGCACCATATGGACAGGCTTTCTAAATGAAGTATCCCTTTTTACTCAATGCATTTTAGAAAAATAAACAGAATGTTACAGAAGTATTTGATCTGCACTCCCACACATAAAATGGTGTTTTTATATAAAAGTCACATATTGTATGTGACTAAAACCACCACTTGGCCAGGTTAAGTGGTTGGTTTCCTGTATGGAAGGGACGTAGACACGTTTAAAGCAAAGAATTCGTTATCAGTACTCCGTCTACACTGTATAAACTCTAGGGCTGCGTGATTTGGTGAAAAAGCCACAATGTGAATATTGCAATAAGTGCTAGAGATTCTAGTCTCTCTGCTTGGTTATCAAGGAAAATGCATGGATTAGTGATCATTTTCATATGTGCATATTTTCATCTCAAATGTACGTAATGTAAGTCAAATATGTAAAAAACTAAATATATATATATACAGTGTAACAAGTTAAAAACACTTTTAAAAAGTAGCAACTTTCATTTTGTGTTTTTCATGTCTTTCTGCTCAGTGTCGCTGGCTACATCACCACACACACTGGACCTTTGAACTGCAGCCTTTCGCCATTATAATAAATGCACAGGCTGCAATTGCGGTTGCGATTGTGGTTGCAATTAATTGTGTTGCACTACTGAACCTTCAATGGTAATGAAAATGGCTTACTGGAATAAAAGAGAAAAGGGGAACGGAAGTGTTTCTAACTTTGGGTTACACTCTGGATAAAGCCAGGGTTTGTTAAAGAGTGTTTTTGGTTTGCAGTGGCCTGGCAGCTGGGTGTTCAGTGACAGCGGGGCAGCCTTGACTTTGTGTCTTCTTGTATCAGCCTGCTGCTCTGAACATAACATACCAGCTTCACACACAAACAGTGCGTTGTCAGGGGCCGACAGGTGATTCTGACTGAGAAATAAAAAACAGCAGAGGCTCGGTGATTGAACTTAACATCTGTTTTTAGCCTCCCTAGACTCTTACTCAAGCAGCTTCTGTGTCAAGGACAATTAGGTGTCAGTTGCTTTTGGTGGGGGGAAAAAAAAAAATGCACAGCCCGTACAGAGACCTCAAGATATATAAGTCAAGGCCAAAACAGACTTTGTTATTTATGTATGAATCCTGTTTTGCAACATCAAAAGTCATGTGCTGTTCTCAGAAAATAGAGATAAAAATGTTTAGGAAAGAAACATGTGAGGCAATGTTCGTATCATCTCCATCTGGTTTTGATCTGACAGCTGTTGGCACAGGTGAGATGTGTACAAGCCTCTGTGCTCTCTCTGCATGGTTTCTGCAGAAATTTGTCCAGGAATACCAGGAGGGGGCCCTTCCTTCCCTCCTTCTTCTTCAACTTTAGGTGTACCCACTGAAATGCCTAGATCAGGACTGTTTTGCTTTAGATCAGTGATACAGGAGCAGACAATTAAGGTTCCATTGTCTTGTTCTTTTTCAATATTATTATATAAGACCAGTGTTGAGGCAGTTACGTATAGAATCAAATTCAGTGCATCATAGACAGTCATTGAGTCCTGTTGAGCGCAGCCGTACCCCACATTCATTTTGGGGTTTATTCACAAGATACTCCCATGTTGCTCCGTGGCGACTTGTAGCCCAATTAAACGCTTCCTCTTACCCACTTCCTGGCTCCCTCTTACCTCCTTGGCTGTTTATTTCTCCTGCTTGGATTGCACAGATTAGCATCTTCCCTGCAGGAAACCTGGCTGAGCAAAGAGGAAGGGGAGGCCCCAGGTTCACAAATAAGAGAACAGTATGGAATTTGTAGACGCTGATCAACACTCTTAACACAGTCTAACGCTGAATGTATGGTCAATCAGAAGAACGGGGAGGAAAAAAAGGACAGTTTTGGGTTTTTTTAGCTGTTCATAGTACTCGCAAATTTTATATAAAGAGATTATTGTTATTGTATAAATGACTGTTTCCTCCTGATGTAGTCAGTTCATTCCAAACATGTACTTTTGTTCTTCTTTAGTGCAATATTTGAACATCATGCATCACTTTCACCGAGTTCGCATGAAGTGTTTAAATTAGTCACATTCTTCTGCTGCTCACATTCCCTTCAGTGACTGTAAATTCAATTTTTTGGGAATATTTAGAGTATTATTTGGGTTTATAAGTACACTTGATTCTCAACTGTGGTTGAACACTAATGTTTTTCGTTCAATAAATACACTTATTTTGTGGTTTGCAGAAAGAAATTATTCACTAAACAAATAGCACGGAACATATTGTCAGTGCAGCCAATTCTCATTCCATTAAAATGTGTTTGGAAAATATAAGTGGGGTATTGTCTGCATCCCTTACAGTCATAGAAAACACAGCTGACAAGCATTTGACTCACACAAAGCGAGAATTCACTTGTTTCCTTTTAATGAAGTCAGCTGAATTGCTGTCACTTAATGGTTGTATTCATAATTTTCACTGTTGCTCACAGGGATTATGTGTGGTCAAATGCACTTCAGAGTCTGAATTAATCCTCCTAAGACCTGATGGTGTTGTTGCCGCTTATTGCGGCGTTTCATCAGAGAAACTTTAAATAGTGCAGCCCAGGACTGCTGCTCAGGGAAAATGGAGCTTTTGTTTATCTGTGAAAGTGTAAAATGCACTTTACTTTCATGAATTGTTTATTTCTGTACTTAAGCACTGAATAATCCTCAAATAATATACAAATGTACTGTACTCTATAGTGAAACAGCATCTCCTTCAGTTTCTGCTGGAGCTGGTCATAGTGCAGGAAAGTCTGTTACTGTAAGATATGATAAGTTGACTTTAAAAAAATAGGGAAGAAATATTAAGTAAAGTAAACTTAAAATGGTGTTTTAGAATAACTAACTTAAACTAAGTTTGTGTAACTTAAAATCAATATTTTTGTGATAACTTAATATTTTCATTTCGTGTGCACTGCTTGACACAAATCGAAAAAACTCAACCAATAACTACAACTTAACACTTAACTTGATTAAATGAAACAAACCAATTTCCTTTAACTGATAGAAATCTATGACAATTGCAAGACTTAGTAATTTATCTACAAACACATTCTGTAATGCAATAATTGAGAGAAAATAGACATTCCAAAATTAAAACTTCCTGCATCACCTTCATATTAATTGTATTAAATCCTGAGGTTGAAAGGGCCACACTGTTAACATCTGAGCCTTCTAGCCCATGGCGTTGTGGAGATTTTGCCTGTGACACTTGGGATCCCTGACATGTATTGTAATTATTTACATTATTTAAGTGTCGAACTTTGTCGCGTCCCACTTCTAGCTCTTTTAATAACCAGAAGGTCAAACATTGAACGAGAGCTCCTAGACATCTCTTTCACACACAAAAAATATTGCATTTCATTGAAATTAGTGAAGAATTGGATCGTCTTCAAACACGACTGTGAACGTGAAATTGGAAATGGAATTGACTATAACAGCAGTAAAAATAACAGTACTGATCCAGTGTCGCGCAATGTGTTGATTACATATTGTGGGCTTTTATTTACTGATCCAGTGTCGTGCAATGTGTTGATTACATATTGTGGGCTTTTATTTACTGATCCAGTGTCGTGCAATGTGTTAATTACATATTGTGGGCTTTTATTTCGACGTCCTTGAGGCCTGTTGGTCTCAGAGGGAACCTGTTGGTCATTAGAGAAAGAGGCATTAGGGAGCAGAGATGCTGATTGTACACTGGCAGAAAGCCAGATTTAGGGTGTGTCTGTGACTCCTGGGGTTTAACAGCGTGAAAAAAAGCATCCTGCCTCCCTCGCATTCTGCTCCTGCGAACCCTCGAGAAGACACTAGTACTTTCTCTAGTATACAAAAATATTTAGAAGAACACCCAGAGCAACTGCGTCCAGCTGTGACCAACACACTGTAGTGCTGGAAAAAGTGTCCAGTCGGTCACATTTTGTTTCATTTTCACATTTACAATGTCGATTGTGTCTTGCGGTCTGTTGTAACCCCCCCCCCCCTCCTGTTTTGTTACTCTGAAATTACACTTTGAACGGCGACGAAAACCAAAACAGCTCGAGTCTGAGCCCGTGTTACCGCTTTAACCTGCAAACGCGTATTTTTTTTTCCACAGATCTCAACTCTGAGGCGGCAAGGGCGAACTCTCCACCCGACAGTGCCTGAAAACGCAGAGAGAGAAGCCCAGAGTCTGTTTGTCCAAGAGGTACGACGTGTGAAAATTATACAATGCATTTTAAATTGCTACAGCTAAAAAAGATGGCTAGAATTTGTATCATTTACTTATTAAACTGAATGTGTCACAGGTTTTTCTATGCGCTGCATTAATAATGCTGTCAAAGAAACTAAAAGGAGTAGAAACGCCAGAATATTGAGCCACATCATAGGTTTTATGGACAGTCATACATAGTCAAGTGTGTTAATATACATGTATCATGTGCAGATAAATGTGCTTTAATGCCAAGCAACACTTCTAGATGTAAAATCCTTTATTTTAATTTGGAGGAAACCTGAGGACGCCTTGAAAGTACAGAAGGCTGGTTTGAAGGTTAGATCATATGAACTTACACTACACAGACACATTGCTGTAGAGCGGCGACACTAATGTGAATCATCGTCCAGTTTATGAGCTCAAATTTGTCGTATTTTTGGTACATCACAATAGATCGGCAAATGTCGTAATCTCATATCAAATCAAGCATCCCTCTAACTTAATATGGCCCGCAGAATAAGGTTTCACATTTGCTAACTGGTTTCATTACAGCTCATTAAGGAGGCAGTCGACTGAAGTATTTCCACTGTTTTTCTTCAGTAATGTCTATCTTTTCCGGGGAAATAAGGAATGATAAAGTCTAATTAATTTCTACAAGTTTATCTGTGTGTGTTTATAACGCTGTCTCACAGTTTGGTTGTTGCATCAGTAATAGACAAAAAAAAAAAAAAGGTCTGTGCAGCTGAACTTAAAAAATCCAGTTGGTGCTGATAAAAAGATGAATGGCTGCCATGAAAGGGGGGGATTTTTTATTTTTTTTTTTCCCGCCTCCACGGTGGTTTACCATCACGGCCAGATGAATACTTAAAAGACGTATTATCCTGTAAAGCTAGAGAACAACTGGTTGGCAGCAGTTTAGCCTCCAGGTCAAAGGTCACAGTTTAGGGAGTCTTGCCACGAGGTATAAAGAGACAACAGCTCTTAGTCAAGTGTGACGTCACCTGGACAGCTGTGGAGATCGACCCAGCAAGAGCCTCTGTGTTTCCGATTCCTTTCCTGATCGGGTTGCATTTGGTTTCCCCGTCAGGGCAGTTCTTGTAAACGGCACGTACTTCTGCAGAATAGATACCAGTGAGCTGCTCCTATCACTGACTCTAACAATGAACAGATGTCTGCTTTCCAAGTGAGATCGAGATAAAATCCCTCCCAGTTTGTGCTGGTGAATGTTAAGATTAAGGTGAAGCCAGAAACATGTTTTTTTTGTTTTTTTTTCTTTAATCAATAAGACACAG
The DNA here is from genome assembly GCA_037367275.1 of Coranthus polyacanthus. Taxonomy (NCBI): domain Eukaryota; kingdom Metazoa; phylum Chordata; class Actinopteri; order Kurtiformes; family Apogonidae; genus Coranthus; species Coranthus polyacanthus. The sequence goes on from JAPQRN010000015.1 coordinate 16,135,640, forward strand.
ACTCTTTGAGAGTAGATTTTACTATATATACGACCTACGATGCCACTGCATTTCATTTGTCTTTACTTTTACCTCTAGATTTACTGCATTTCACTTGGCTTATTAATTTAACCTTTATTGAACCGGGATTCCATCGAGTTCCATCAAGGTTTCAACCATACATATACGCATACGCAGGCATCATATACCTTACTGTACTTGTAGAAATAAATGACAGCATCATAAGTTATCAAATGTACAGAATGTCAAATGTCAGTGTATAAGTGGATCAGACAAGACACTTAAGATGTGTCTGTCGAGATGAGCTCTTCGAGTTTCAGGTCATTTTGCAATTGATTCCAAGTATTTTTAATCACCTTTTTCCCAGTTCAGTACAGAACAGGACAATAAGAATAAATCCAGACACCCAGTTTTTAGTTTTGACGAGTCGATGGAAGCAAACCTTCGACTTATAAACGAGTAATACTGTATGTAATCATTTTGGCAGCCACTGCGCTATATATAAAACAAGCCTATAACTTCTGTGAGACAGGGTTGCATAAAGGGTATAGGTTTAATTTGCGCTCAGTCAGCTACAGTTTTAAGATTATTAGACTGTCTCAGAGTAGAAAACTAAGCATTAGCACAGCCCTAACTTACTACTGTGCATATGATTTGTATTGTATCGAGTTGACGCCGTGTTATAGTGATTAGTAATTAATTTCCATTGTCCTTTCAGTGCATTAAGACCTACAAGTCAGACTGGCATGTTGTCAACTACAAGTATGAGGACCATTCTGGAGACTTTCGACAGCTGCCAAAGTAAGTGTGTGGTTCAAAACCTCAATACTACACTATATGTACAGCGGTAGAGTGTTAGTGTGCTAAGACGTTGTTATGATGGGCAAGTAAGGACAGCTACTCCACGCAAGACATGGATGCCAGAGATTTCAAAAACTGAAACACACTTCACGCACGGCAGACAAGCTGTCACCTTCTACGTGTTTCCTTCTGCTAATGTGATATTGTCGTGCCTTAATGACAAGGAAACGTAGCACGCAAATAAGTCTTATTTCCCCACAACAAAAGAGTGTTTCCTCAAATGGCGTGCTGGATAATTCCCGACTACAGCCAGTGTGGAAACCACCCTCATTTTCGGGAGGTTGTGTCATCAGCTCGAGCCTCTTCCCTGAAGAATATCAATTTTACTGCCAAAATGTTAGTATAGAATGAGCTGACAATGACCTTGACATTACCCTGCCAGATATTTTGTCACATTTCTGAATTCAAGGAAGTGAAAACAATGCGCCATGATGATGAATCCCCCTGTTTGAAAACTATTAACACTATTTTCAGTCCAAGTGAGTCTTACCTTTGGCACATATTCACTTTCCAGCAGGCGGTGTATACACCTTAACGTGTTTCCGTAAAGAGTGTTTTATAACGCTCCTGGAATTTACATTTGCCGTGATGCTGTAAATGAAGTCACACAACCAGAACCAATGCAGCAGCTTATGTACAGAGTTAAAGGGCTCTGTTCACAATTCAAACTGCGTTTAAGCTCATTAGTATGAAAAACACTGTCTGGACAAATTGGTCAATTCCTCAGATGTCGTATTATATAAGCTTGTTTGTTAAACATGTACAATCTCAATTTGCTTCAATCATATAAACAGATCAGATTCTTTAAGAAAAGGTAGAAATGCTCTGTTACAAGTAAAAGCCCTGCATTCAAAATGTCACACATTTATTATGTAGAATGGCTTCTTTCAAAGTGTTTAATTAAAATATTATATTATTCTGTTTAATCGCTGACAAGTACATGTAAGAGCATTTTATGTCGCTCGTCGACGTGGAGCCAATTTCACTTGCTTCGTATACTACCAAGATGATTAGTAGAATATTATATCATATAAGCATATCATATATATTTAAATAACATAGTAATTAGTGTCAAATAAATGTAGCTGAGTTAAAAAGTACAACATTTCCCTCTGAAATGTAATGGAGTCGAAGTATAAAGTAGTATGAAAAGTCAAAAGTCTACTTAAAGATCTTGAAAAAAAACGTTAACTGTAAATGTATTTCTTTATATTCCACCACTGCATTTTAATGTATTGCATAAAAATATGATTATTGCCTGTGGTTGATTGAAGCTGTAAAATATCAGATAATTACAGACACTAAAGTAAAGTACAGTACTAGACTGATAAGTGTTTTACTGTGATGCTATGTCTTATTTTCTGATGTCGGGGTCACGTCCGATGCCTCTTAATGAGATTATTTCATGTCTTTGCAGCAAAGCGTCCAGGCCTGATAAACTGGCCGTCCATGTGTTTGAAGTGGATGAGGATGTTGACAAAGATGAGGTACGTTCCATTTCCACTTCTTTGCTGGTAGTGATTTTTCATGCTTTAAGATACACAAACATAAAAGCCTTGTAGTATTTATCCTGGTTGTAGACTGACATATGCTCAGGACTATAGCTCTTTTACATGAACCTGGCCCTTTAAAGTCCACATTCCTCTTAATATCTCATAATCCGCTCATCACTTTTGGCTTTCCTGTTTTCATTTAACTGAGAAGTGTAAGTGTAATTAGGGCAATTTAGACTTAAAGACTTTCCTAACTTAAAAAGGCCTTTTTTTTTCGCAGCAAAATGTTCGAGACCCCTGTGCAACATTTGGATGTTTTCATCCTCTGTTAATTAGACAGGGTGTGTTGCTTTGCTCAGATTAAATTAGTGTTTGTTGCCCTTGGACTGACTTGTGAGAGGGAACTGCGAGGAACCTCATAAGTCATCTGACAGACTCAGATTTTATGTGAGCGTTCAAAGATGATACAAAGCTGTGGCTGAGAGATGTTTTCACGCGTAACTGATCCCGACCTGGCATGCTCCGTCCAACTGCACCTCCTGTAGGCAACGGCGAATCCAAGAATATTATCTAACACATACGCTTTTAGGTACCAGGCTTTTAAAATGTGTCTTTCCGCTTAACCGTGTGTTAGTTAATGTAGCTGTGATTGAGGGAAGTGCACTTTTCCGAGAGTTCCAGGGTCTGTCCTGCTCAGTCTCACAGTCAACCTTCCCTCTGTCAGGACAGGAGGGGCAGCCAAAGACAAGATCCAAATCACCCTTTATTCAACTCTCTTGCTGATGAAAGAAAAGGATTTAAACTCTTCCTCTAAAGTCCCCAGAATAAATCATTTGTTTTGTTTTTTTTATAATTGTGCTTTTTGGACAGTGTGTAACATTAGTTGTTTGCTTTGGTTCATCTTTTCTTTTCTTTTTTTTTTTAATGCATTTTCTTTTTTTTCCGGAGCAAATTGGAGTTCACAGAGACTGAGCCCTGTGTTTTGTTTGTCTCTCTGAGGACTGGTGAAAGTTGTCTAGACACTGACGAGGAGAAACAGGCTGTGAACCTTTCCACATGCTTTTCAGGGTACTCCAAAAGGCATGTTGAAGATATTATGATTCCTGCCAACACTTTTAAAATCCCCTTCTGCTTTGTTAGACCAGGAGAAGGAGTGATGCTGGACCAGGATAAAGACATCTTGAAAGTCCATTCACTTTTCTCTGTGTGAGAAAGGGACGCAATTCCTTACTGTAGTCTTTCATAGTCAGGTAGCATAACTGCAAATGACATGTTTTTTTTTTTTTCATGCAGGGCTGATTTAAACCAGAGGCTGCAGAGTTTGTCCCATCTCCTCTTCCTTCATTACTCTCTTAACTGGCTTATTTTTGCAGATAGCTTTGTGCGTAGTCATATGTGATCTCTAACAACGAAGGTGGTGATCTCACCCACCTTAGAAGTGCGAGATGATCAGGCCCATGTGTTGTCAATGTACCGTGAAGATCGATTTATTTGGGTTCGTGTTCATAGTTTGTTTAATGTTCTTCTGCGTGGTTGTTTTGAGAGAGACAGACCTGCATCGCGATGGGCTCTGTGTCATCT
>JAPQRN010000015.1:16153076-16164002 GCA_037367275.1 Coranthus polyacanthus
TCTACATTCCTGTCTTTAGACCTTGTTGCTGTCTAATCGGTTTAATTAGAAAGAAGGTTTGAACACATTAACCTGTGTAAATTATATATGACTAGTGAGGATTGAAGTTGGGAAGTCTCAACAGGTTGACATTTGTTTGTACGTAAAAGAGAGCTATGTTTTCACTTGTTCGCCTCCCATTAACTGGTATTAACTCTGAAGCTAACTTTAGCTCATATTTACCACGAAACCACAGGTAATCGCGCCTCACTGGAGCTGAAAATGGAGACTGATACAGTACTGTGCAAAAGACTTAGGCCACCTTTAGCTGTGATGTGTTTTGCAGGGTTGTGATGAAAATACACATTTATTTCTCAGTCTCTTTATGAAGGTAGGAGAAGAAAATACAGGAAATATGTGCACAGTATGAAAAAAAACATGAAAAAATCACATCTGAATGGCTTCTACAGGCAAAAGTCAGTATTTAGTGTTCCCTTGAGAGAAAAAAAAAAGAAACCCAAACAATAAGAAATTGACGTGTTGAATGAAACCTGGTGTAAAACACCAGAAGATTACTGCAGTAAATCTCCTACTGTCAGAACAAAAGAATTCAAGACATGTTAAGTGCAAAGGGAGGTCACACGAAATACTTGACACTTTGGTCTGTAGATTATTTGTTTTTAATGTTGTTTTTATATTTCCTGTATATTCTCATTTGTATCTTGCTACAGAGACCGAGAAATGCATATGTGTGGACATTATAACCTGCTAAAACAACAGACTTTTGCACAGTACTGGATGTTTTTAATCCGTGCAGAGCTTAAAATCACTGAAATATGTATGACATTGATTTGTGCCTCAGCAAAGATTTGCATATTTTCTGATAAATGTCTACTCCAAGCTGGTACGATTACCTTCTTCAACATGCAGGTTCTGGTTGATTCAGTGACTCGGTTGTCCTACTTCACATCGCTTACACTCTTATATTTGTCTATGGTTGTGTCACTGTATGGGAATGTACACTATTCTCCTGGTAAACACTGAAATGGAGAGTAACACCTGGTCCAATGACTCTCTCTTGGACTCTAATGTAAACACAGCAGTGCACATGAACAATAGCCAGAGGGTCAAACAGCAGGTCAGCCGTGCCGAGTGGCGGCTTGCCACATGACTTGGCAGGACTCGTGTTAGTTTCCTGCGTGAAGGCAATGATGCATCAGTGCGTACACTGTGCCGTGTCCCAGGCACTGAGGCATACAGTGCGGGTGATTAGCACAATGTTGTTCACTCGTGTCCTCCCGTCGTCGTCGTTACATTAGTTTCCACCTACGTCATACTTTATCAGCCCCCTGTGCTCCTTGTTCGGTTCATGCGGAATCTAATTTTATTATCATATATTCCCCTCCTGGCACAGCTAATCGAATGAATTCTTGATTAACGTACCTGTTTAATGTTATAGAGTCTACATGCCATGGAGAGTCATGTGATGATCAAGTTCCTGCCCACCACCCTGAATCAGCTCTTTCGGGTGCTAACTAGTGCCACACAAGAGGATGTGGCAGTCAATGTCACCAGGCAAGCATCCTTTTTCTTTTTCATTCATTGCTTTAGTCAACAGGGACAGTGCTCACTATTCAACAAAAACAGAAAAAGATACCAAAAAAAGTAAAGAAAGGAAAACATCTAATACAAATCATTGGCAAACAATCTAGAAAAAAACGTGTATGAAATGCAGAGTAATTAGCAACAATCCATACATTTGCAACAATCTAAAACCTAATAATAGATAAAACACAATACAACCGTTACTATTTATGAGACAACCAGAAAACCCACATGCAATTCATGTACAGACTAAAATAGAGAAGTGTCATAAAAACATGGATAGATTTTGCTTTACTTCTATATTTTTTTTCCTTTTTAGAGTCATGATTCACATTGTTGCCCAGTGCCACGAGGAGGGGTTGGAGCATTACCTGAGATCATATGTGAAGGTGAAATTCTTGCAGCTTATATCACAACGTACTATCTGTATATTGCGTTTGCATTGGAGAGCTGAAATATAAGCCTTTGCATGTGTCCGATGCAGTTTGTATTCAAGACGGAGCCGTACACGTCCTCCGCCGCCCGAACAATCCACGAGGAGCTGGCTAAAGCCATGACCGCTATCCTGAAACCTTCCACCGACTTCCTCACCAGCAACAAGCTGCTCAAGGTAACGTATATGTGCGTCTTTTTGAATTACTGGCCGCAGATGGTGTGATTATGTTTTCCTCTGCTGTTTGCTGATTTATGTCTGTTTGTTCTGCAGTACTCCTGGTATTTCTTTGAAGCTCTTGTCAAATCCATGGCTCAGTACTTGATTGAGAGCTGTAAAGTGAAGGTAAGTCTGCAATAATGCTACAGACTTCACAGTGTCTTTTCATGTCTGTTTTATTGCCGCTCAGGTCCTTTACAGTCGTTTACAGCAGGCTAGGTCTTGTGGAGGGAAGAAGTATTAAGGCTAAGACTAAAACTAAACAATGAAGAAGTAATTTTGTTTACTGAAATAAAAATAAAAAAGTAAAAAAAACTACACTGAACTACACAACATTAACTAAAATGAGATAAAATTGCAGGTATAATCTGCTTATTTTGTCCTCATAACACTAAAACTAAATAAAAACTAGTCAGCTCCTCAAAATAAAAATAAAACTGCCTATGCACTTATTCATTAAACTAAACTCAAACTCATTACCTAAAACTAAACCGACATCAACACAGGAAAAATAAAACTAAATACAAACCACAACGAACAATGCAACACAAAGTGAAACAAACTGCAGCTAAATCAGCTTTTGTAAATCGTATTTGATGTCACGCGTTCTTTCATCCTGCGTTTTTTCAGCCTCTGCAAATCAAGGCTTTCATCGTAACACCTGGAAAAAAACTGAAAACTAAATCGACTTAAACAAAACTCCACACCTGGCCTCCACTGTGGAATACATGGACGAGGCTACGAGAGCACCAGGCTTCATTTTGAAACAGGGTCGTATTGTGTTGTGCGTTTAACGCCCTGCTCGTGTTTTCTCCAGCTCTCCAGGAACCAGCGTTTCTCTGCATCCTTCCATCACACTGTGGAGACTCTGGTCAACATGATGATGCCGCACATCACACAGAAATACAAGGACAACCTGGATGCTGCCAGGAACGCCAACCACAGCCTGGCAGTCTTCATCAAGGTCAGCACGTACAGTTAATGTTACTTACTTTTGAAAAGAAAATATAACACTTTATGTATTTATAACCCTCACATAATGTTCAGTATTTATACCTTGACAGTCTGGTGAAGGTCAGTTTTGAAACAGCCCGAGAATCCCCTCAAAACAAATGTCTTCTCGGAATTCCAAACCACAGATCTATTTAGAAATTTAGAAATAAAAAGAAATAGCCTGTCTAGCATTTACAAATTGCTGATTAATCTTTAATGAGTGTTTCAGAAAGCAAGGAGTGTTTTTTTGTTTTGTTTTGTTTTTTTTAGCTTTTACACCACTCTTTTATGGAGGAAAAAAATATTCCAATCATGCAATATCATCACCCTAAGACATGAAAACATAAAACCGAGCTGATGTTTATTGAAACTGAAACTGGTTAGAACGTTCTGGAACTGTGGGGTTTATTATCAAATCCTTCGTAGCATTTAAACTTAGAGCTAATTTGAGACTTTTGACATGATTTGTGTTTTGTCAGATAAGAATAGACACTATTTATTCAGTGCTATTAAGGGACAAAGACTATTCTTGCATATCACCAGCATATTAAGATGGTAATTCAATCAATCCACGGTAATTAGGAGGTTATTGAGGGAAAACTGTTAAACTTATTGGCCTCGTAGTTGTAGAATATTTTCATGCAGAATAAGGCATTAATAAGTGCTTTATGATGGCTAATAAAAAGCCAATATGCTACTAATATCTGCTGCTTAATGGTGAACGTGTGTACTGTAACAGACACTGTTATAGCCAACACTTGTCAATAATTACATTGTTAATTTGAGCGATGACAGAATAGTTTTCTTCCCTGTCATTCCGCAGCGCTGTTTCAACCTGATGGACAGAGGCTTCATGTTCAAACAGATCAACAACTACATCAACAGTTTTATGCCTGGAGACCCAAAGGTACGCGATGACGCAAAGTTAACGTCAAGTAGAAATCCCGCCGAGTCCAAAGACGTCGTAAGACTGCGTTGTATTGACATATTTGGGGGTTTTTTTGTGAACGCAGACACTGTTTGAGTTCAAGTTTGAGTTCCTGCGCGTTGTGTGCAACCACGAGCACTACGTCCCCTTAAACCTGCCCATGCCGTTCGGAAAGGGAAGGATCCTGAGATTTCAAGGTAATGAAGTGGTTTTGTGATCTTTTGTTAAAGTATCAAGTCTATCAAGTTCCAGTCCAAATCTGTGTGCTGTGACCAAAGTTATTTTAAAAAAAAAAAGGACTTGTGTTGTTCCCCAGATCATTGATTTTACAGAATCTTTCTTTTTTTTTGTGTGTTCCTCAATTAGCTTTATTATCTCCATTTGATACGATGGAGTCTTACGATACTCCAGTAGGTAGGTGAAGGGTGTGCTGCTTGTATGTCACCTTTTTTAAAAAAAAAAAACAAAACACAGTAGACCTCAATCTAATCACCGAACCCCCGACCAGAAAAGGTCAAATAATTCCTTTAAAATCAGATCTCAATCACTTCTAATCAATTTTTTGCTGAATAATGGCTCATGTGGAATGATTGTCTGTCCAATTCAAACCACTTGAGTCAAAGGTAAAACTTGTATTCATATATTTCTGAGAAGAAACTTGCTCTTCTCTAAAGGTCTGACTAATAACGTGTGCGTTTGTTTTGTGGTGTTTTTTTTGTTTTTTTTCCCCGGTGGTTTGGAGTTTATCACAAGTGACGAGTGACTTGAAGAATACCGTCATTTTCACTGTCTTTTTAAAGCTCGCGTTGCTGTAAAGCCGGTTTTAAAAAGATACAACCAGATAAAACTATTATTTAAACTTTGTTCATGTGAATCTTTTGTGTGCGACTACTTTACTTGCTTTTCCAACCCTTCCGTGGACGCCTGCCTCTGTTGAATCACTACCTTTTAATCCTGTTTGTCCACAATAATCACCGCTGATGTAAAACAGCAGCTCTGACGCATCCTGAATCTGTCAAACTATTAAACACTAAGCTTGTCTTTATGTCTGTTTGTTAGATGATGAATACGTTAAAGCAGGGTTTCATAAACCGTTGGAGATATTGTGTTTTCTTCTTTCTGTTCTAATTGTCTCAGATTTTATTCATTTCTCCTCCCGACACTTCTCTGTCAGCTAATCTCTTCCCGGTCCTCTCGTCCCCTCAGACCTCCAGCTGGATTACTCACTGACAGACGACTTCTGTAAAAACCACTTCCTGGTCGGGCTGCTCCTCAGGGAGGTTAGCGCAGCTTTGCAGGAGTTCAGGGAAATCCGTCAGATATCCATCCACGTGCTGAAGAACCTGATGATAAAGCACACATTCGATGACCGCTACACCTCTAAAGTAAGCCCTGCCTTCATCGTCGACATGGTTTGTGCATTTTCATTTCACTTCAGTATTTGGCCTTCTGCTCAAGAGATTCGTTGGTTTTTCAGAGCCAGCAAGCCCGGTTGGCCACGTTGTACCTGCCCTTGTTTGGTCTGCTCCAAGAGAATGTGAACAGGCTGAACGTGAAGGAAGTTTCCCCTTTCATCGTCAACCACTCCAACAATGTAAGGGAGCCACCTAGTGGTTTTTGATAAGAACATGCAGCCCTGCACACCGTATGAGACTGGGTCCTCTGTTTCTTCTCAGAATGGGAGAGAAGATTCACTCCTCACCAATGCTCTGATGACACCTCCCAGATCCAGCACCTTTTTGGACACCAGTTTACACAAGGATGTTTTCGGCGCCATCTCTGGCACCGGTGAGCACAAAGATAAAGAAAACCCACAATGTTTTTATAGAAAAGTTATAGTTAGTTTCCATTAGTATTTATTCAGTCTGTCAGTTTGTTTTATTTAAGTTTGGTTTTAGTTAGTTTTGCAAAAGCATAAATAGTTTTATTTTCATTTTCATTTTGAAGAATTGACTAGTTTTAGTTTCTGTTTAGTTTTAGTGTTAATTTTTCTGGTAGCTTTGATTTATACAAAGTAAAAACGTTCAATGAAATGAGAATACATGAGATCAAATAGGATTTATTAAAAAAAATTTCATTACTTTGTCTTCATTCTAGATCCTTTTAACTGGGACAAAGTCATTGTTTATTATTAAAGAAGATGATTTTACCAGAATTTAGTTTTAGTTTGTATTAGATTCTTCATTGTAGTTTTTATTTAGTTTGTGCCTTTTTTGAAAACTAGTTTTTTTAGTTTTAGTATTAGTTTTCATGACCTATAATAATAATAATAATAATAACTAATAACTTTTTTCATAGTACTGACACAATAACAGAGCTGCTCCTGTGTTTTCCCAGCATCACCTCACACGTCATCCACACCCAACATTAACTTGGTGCGTCACGCAGACTCTCGTGGTTCGCTCATCAGCACTGATTCTGGCAACAGTCTGCCTGAGAAGAACGACAAGGGCAACTCCCTGGACAAGGTACATCTCACGAAGTAGCAATGTCTCTGAAAATAAAAGTCATACTGAATTTCTTAGAAATCAAATATAAGCTTTGAACTGTGACCTGTGCGTAAAGCATCACTTTCGCTGGGCCTCAGTCACGTCAGAGGTCTCTTGTTATGACAAAAGAGCAACAGAAAGTCACCCCTTGTTAACTTGTATCATTAACTCCCCCCACACTACCTGCATGGCTCGCAGACGGACAGGTTTGTACGGAGACACTCTGTCAATGTCCTGCGCTTCTTTGCGGAGACGGAGGAGTCCGCGCTCTCCGTGCGCACCAAGCGCGTCACCATGGACTTCTCCCTGCTCTCTGCCCCCTCTGTGCCAGAGAACGACCCGCAGCCCAGCCTTTCACTTCAAGTACAAAACACCTCCTCCCTCCACGCAGACTGCCCCCCCTCTAGGAGTGTCCCACCTGGGAATGTTCAAGTGTGTGTGAGAGCGTGTGCCCTAAACCCTGAGCCCTTTCTTTGCCAGAAAGCCCTTTCTTTTGGCCTGTCTGTTCTCTGGCGCCTTGAAGCTGAACCGTTGTACCACAGGACCTCACACGGTTTATCTCTGCTGTTTTTCCAGATGTTGATAAGCATGCACTCTTAAAAGATTTCTCTCATGTGTGCTGTGTAAGTTTTGCTTTCACACTGATGCACAGACTGTGGCAAAAAAAAAAACATCCATTCACTACTACAAAGGGATTGATTTTTACTGTCTGATTTGCTGTTGATTGTTTTATCTTATTTTGGAGTTGTTCTTATTCTTGTGGTGTGGTAGTACTGTACTTAAGTATCGGAGGTACTTGTACTTTACTTCCATTTCATGCAACTTTTCACTTCTACTCGACTACATCCAGTTTTTTCTCCAGTACATTTCTCTGACAGCTTTGGTTACTTTTCAGATTGCAACCATACAATGCTCGTATTGAATATGATACACCGTTGTAGATGAAACTACCCAACGTGATTCAAATGAGCCTCTGCTGCAGTAAAATGCAACATACACATGAATGCAGCCGTAAAGTAATGTGAATCCATCAGGGGACGTTTTACGTTGACATAAGGTTTTGGATGCAGAGCTTTTGCTTGTAGAGGAGTATTTTCACTGTGTGTTATTAAGTAAGTAACATCTCAATACTTTTCCACCACTGGTAGAGCGATGTGTAAAATGAAAAGGACAGGAAGTCATTCGCAAAACCCAGCAATATTTCTATTTTAGGTCAAACTATATATATAAAAAAAGTTGCATTTAAATAACTGTACCACAGCACCACAGCTTTTCACCACCTTTTCAGGGAAAATAACTTTGGCCTTGAAGTTCTCCACTCTGCAAACTGCCCTTTAAGAAGCCAGAGCCATAGCATCATGCTTTCCATGAAGTCATCCCCAGCCAGTTTTCATGGTCTAGACTAACTGCTGGCAAAGGAAGGTGCTTGGTATATTGCCAACCCCTTGCTGTGGTAGAGCTATTGCTTTTCTCTCTCTGCTCTCCTCGTCAGCTGAGAGAAATGATGATTGTTGCAAACTGTTGGTTTCTCCGCCATGCGTAGGGCCCTGCATCATCCGCATGAATGAATCCACTAGCATGACCGTGACCACTGTAAACCCAGGATGCAGCAAAAACTGTACTCATGACCATGGCATATTGTGTATTTAGACTTTAGACTATGACCACAAACCCAGCTCAAGGAATAACTGTAGTATTTCCCCTTTAGTGATATAATGGCACTGTGATTTATCTGAGGCAGCAAAGGGAGCTAAACAAGGCCAAGACCCCTGACAGGATTATAAGTTGCCCTGTCCTGTGCCTGACCAGTTTCTTTGTCTCTCACAACCAGCCGGCGTCCACTCTGGGCAGCACCCTGCTGCGATGTGACAAACTGGACCAGGCAGAGATCAAGAGCCTCCTCATGTGCTTCCTACATGTACTCAAAAGCATGTCTGAGGGTAAGATCTTACCGCTTCTCCATCTCTCAGCTGCTGTTGCCAAAAACAAGGTCGGCTTTCTACGTTTCCGCAAACCACGGATACATATGATCTCAAAATTTCTTACCCAAAAATATGTATCACGTGATCTAGATACGTATAGCGTTTTAAAACCTCAGGATTGAGGGAACAGAGTGAGGCTAGAGTAATAACTGTGTCTCTCAGAAGCAACAGCATTATTAAAATTTTTACGGTTAGGTTTAGGCACTGGCACACTTGGTTTAGGGAAAGATGCCAGGGCTTGTTTTAATACAGAAAAAGCTGGCAAAATTTAAACCAAGTTTTATTTAAACCAAACCACAGACTTTTCCTTAGAAAGGTGCTTTTATTGCTTAAACCTGAGGCCAGAAGTATCAGATCCTTCGGTGACAAATTACACTGACGTTCTACGCGTCTGTGGTTTGCAGAGACGTACTATGGCAACATTTTATTCAGGAAAATGGGATGCTTTGGCTCAATCTCTCTAGAAGTGCGCTCATTATCATTTTGTGTGTCCAAACAAGGAAATAATAAACAGTCTGCACATCTGACTGTTTTCTTTTTCAGATGCTCTGTTCACGTACTGGAACAAGGCTTCATCTGCTGAGCTAATGGACTTCTTCACTCTAGTAGAGTAAGACGTCTTAGGCTGTTACTGAGAATGCCCCGACTAATGATTCAAGTAATGTTGACAAATTCATGGTGACTGTTTTTTCCACTTACTTTTCCGTCAGAGTGTGCCTCCATCAGTTCAGATACATGGGAAAGCGATACATTGCAAGGTAATGTTGTCAGTGTCTCAATAATGTGCATGAATACCACTGTTTTAAAATGATTTAACTAGGCTCTGAACTTGTACATTTAGATTTGACATTACAGAGACGTTTTTCAGGCTTCTTAAAGTTAGACCACATCTTTTTTTATGTTTATGAATCAGTCGACTTTTACACCAGTATTTGTAAACGTTGTTAATATGTGTCACTCCTGAAGGCTGTGTCCCCATTCATGATAAATATTTCATAAATAAGTGAAGGTTGTCCAAACAAGCTACTCTTTCTCCACTGTGTGTGGGAGCTCTGGTCTTGACTCCCACAGGGCTTTGGGTGTTCACTCTCTCTAACCTCCCACCACTGTTTCCATTTCTGTTCACCTAAATGCTGGCAAGTTTAACATAGTGAAATAAAACCTGGCTCCTGCCCTCTCCTGCTTGGGTAAGACTGAAGGTGGAACTGACAAACTACGTGCATGATGACCTGTTTTGACCAGCTCTCTTAAGTGTCTGCCTCTCTTATTCTAACGTGCATGGCTTGAACATAAAGTCGCTTTAATGCTGTGGTTGCTTTTATTTTATTAATCCGCATGCTTCACATGTAATGCACAGTGAAACTTTACAACATCCGCCCCTCGGGGGATTCGTTAATGTCCAAATGTTCATAATGTCTACCTGGAAAGTACATTTGAGTGACATTTCCACTATTATTCACTCTAACCTGCTTCACTAACTCTGGCTATGCCGGTAGCCAGCCATTCGTCTAACATTGAACTGTCTCCTCATCAGGAACCAGGATGGGGCAGGACCCGTAGCACATGAGCGGAAGTCTCAGACTCTGCCTGTGTCCCGTAACAGGGCGGGAATGATGCATGCCCGCTTACAGCAGCTCAGCAGCCTGGATAATTCATACACATTTAACCACAGTAAGTTCCCCGTACTGTAGTTTTTCCAGAGGATCCCCCCCCCCGCCCTCCTCCGCTTCCCCCTAATCAGACTCCTCATGCTCTTCAACATCATCATCATATCCTTCCTCATCCTCTATTTTTACACCCAGCCCTCTGTCGAGCAGAAAATGCTTCAGAAAATGTGGAGGCCAGGGTAGCTATGGGTTAATTTATGTGGTCAGTCTGTTACTTGGCATTATTTAATGAAGTCTCTTTGTTTTTTCAGTGTAAGAAAGATTTCAAGTATTCTTGGAATATCTGTAGACCATGGTAAGAGTGTATCAGGGTTGGCAGGCAGCTTGCAGACTGTTAGTGGCTCTTTCATTTAGTTGAGTTAAGAGCATGCCCATTTTAACTGAACATTAGCTTTTAAAATCCTCTGGTCCCTCTGCGCAGCTCATCTCCTCTGACCTTTATTTATACTGACTTGATTTAACGTTTCATTCTCTGAAAACTGAAGCCATCCATATAAAATATCATCAGTTTCATTCCAAAATATATCAGTTTCTGAAAATACATTTGATATGTGTGTTTCTCAAACTAAAGGCAGGAAATAAAACAAAAATCATAAAAAACAAAATCATTGCTACATTTAGGAATTATTGA
>JAPQRN010000015.1:16173893-16208995 GCA_037367275.1 Coranthus polyacanthus
AAAATGGACGGTTTTTAAAAGAAATGATTTTATGCACAGATAAAGAAGATCCCAAGAAAGAGAAGAGGAACAGGGGAACGGTAAAGTACTTTATTCTTCAGATGTTTGTGCAAGTTGTTTTTTTTTTTTTTTAACTGAGCAATTACGCAAAAGAATAAACCAGGAATAAAGCAAACACTTACAATCAATATGTTATGCATTGTGATATTATGATATCAGATACTGGACTTCATTTGAATTTTGAGGTACTTTTATTGGATTTGCATCCACGTCTACTCCTCAGAGTGTAGAACTATTTTTAGTGCTTATCAAGATCACGATTTAATAAAACTGTTGATCAGTTCATGAAAACGATGCCCTGTTATACATTGTTATAGATCAAACTTTACGATGATGACAGAAGATTATGAAGCAGGTTAGATTGACTCAAACTGTGTTGTTTATTAGGTTAATCATAGGCTACAATAATGTAACATAACACTGACACACATCACTCTGCATAAAACGACTTACTTTTTCTTTTGATTTTCATTTTATGCTGCGCTTTTTTTTTTTATTAAATGGTAAATAATACTAATACTACAGTACTGTTCACTCTATCCCTCAGAACATAGTGGTGTGTGGTTACCCGCTCAGCATTTTCTTCATTGTTGTAAATGAGTTCTGCGAGAGATTCTCCTACTATGGCATGCGAGGTGAGAATATTTCCTTCAGATACTGATACTGCGCAGACCTGCGTGGGTAATTATTTTCTCTTACATAAGACGACGACTCAATTTCCCTGTGCATTCACAGCTGTGCTGGTGTTGTACTTCAAGTACTTCTTGCGTTGGGACGATGACTTGGCCACATCCATCTATCACACCTTTGTGGCTCTTTGCTACCTGACTCCTATCCTCGGGGCCATCGTGGCCGACTCATGGCTGGGGAAGTTTAAGTGAGTAAAAGCTTGATCCGGGGTGATTTGATTTGTGACATTTTTAACGAGGTGTTATGACAGTAGTTTAATGGATGTGAATCCAAACAGTGACCGTCTCTTACCTTCTGCCTTCCGCAGGACTATCATCTACTTGTCCATCGTCTATGCACTCGGTCAGATTGCGATGGCTGTCAGTGCAATTCACGATATCACCGATGCAGATAAAAACGGGTCGCCAGACAACATGACCTTTCATGTGTACGTTACCTTTGCGTTACAGAAATCATTTTAATAACCTTTTGTAGGCGTTTTGGTCACATATTCCTACAGTATCTTCTGCTCAAGCATGTGTTTCTCGTCACATTCAGTGTGTTGTCCATGGTGGGTCTTTTCCTTATCGCTCTTGGCACTGGTGGTATCAAACCTTGTGTGGCTGCCTTTGGAGGAGACCAGTTTAATGAGCACCAGGTTAGAATATTACTTTATTACTGCTAATGTTTGAACTTTGGTTACCATGTAATCATTACATTCATTGTTCAAGTGACAGGAGGTGCCTGGTTCTTCTTCATCTCTTTTCACATATTCATTGCCTCACCTCTACTATGAACAACCAAAATAATATTCAAATAATACTATCAAAAAATTATATAATACTTACTTTGCAAAATCCAAATAATCTGGTTACATGTCACATGCAGTCGTATTGCGCAGTATTTATGCAATATGTAATGCAGGATTTATAAAGAGTGAAAGTGCTTAACCTAAGATCTTTTTGAGGAGGATCCATGACACCTGCTTAATTTACCCAAAACAGATGGCTGCCATTTATTTAACATCAACTCTAAACATTTATGCAGAACAGTTCTGAGTTTTCCCCTTAGTTTGTGAAAACTTCAGTTTCTTCATCAGTTCAGTTCTTTGTTTTCCTCCTCATCTAGTCCTTCATGTTTGAATATTCAGTGCGTTTTCTTTACTCGTTCAATCACTTTGAGCGGAGGATTACATGACCTGTTACTGTCACGGATGAGATGAGAACCGAGCGGGTTACAAATACATGACAGAAGGTCACTGATTTATGTGTATCTGCAGGACCAGCAAAGGAGAACCTTCTTCTCTGTATTCTACCTATGCATCAACGGGGGGAGTCTCCTGTCAACTATTATCACACCAATCCTCCGAGGTAGATATAAGTCAGGTTTAGGGTAAACGTCGGTGCATGTGATAATCGGAAGAAGTAGTTCTTGTATATAACCACGATTTCCGTCTGCAGCTCAGGAGTGTGGCATCCACACTCAGCAGGACTGTTATCCTCTGGCCTTTGGAGTCCCTGCAGCACTGATGGTCGTTGCACTTGGTAAAAAAAAAAAAAAAAAAAGACACTATATTATACGTGAAACAAAAATGTAAATGTCGCGCACGTACAGTATGTTAATTTGTTCGTTTGTGGTATCCCTAACAGTGGTGTTCATCGTTGGAAGTGGCATGTACTACAAAGCTGAACCAGAGGGAAATATCATGCTGGATGTGTGTAAATGCATCGGGGTAAGTCTGGCATCAACACGCGCTGCATTTAAGTGCACAAACAGTGGCTCTAGCTGTTTCTAAAAAAACATGCTCCTCTTTTCCCCATTTAGTTTGCCATTAAGAACCGCTACAGGCACAGGAGCAAACAATACCCAAAGAGGCTGCACTGGATGGACTGGGCAGAGGAAAAATATGATGTGAGATTCATTTATTTAATTCTAACATTTTCTAACGAGCTCTGACAGTGCGGCGACAGTATTTTACATTTTCTTCCTCTGTGATGTAGAAACTCCTAATTGCCCAAATCAAAATGGTGCTGAAGGTCCTCTTTTTATACATCCCACTTCCTATGTTCTGGACCCTGTTTGACCAAAAGGTACTGTACTTTAAAGCTACTCCTCCTCTTTTCAAATGGTGGAAACTGTGCTAAATCACAGGTCTCTCCTACAGGGCTCCAGATGGACTCTCCAAGCCACTACCATGGACGGGAACTTTGTAAGTCTGATGATAAGGCCTCGTATAAATGCCTTTAATTAACCAAAACACTGAGTTCACATTCTGTTCATCTGTTTGTGTTTGCAGGGGGCACTTATTATACAACCTGATCAGATGCAGGTGAGTTCAGTTATTTTTATCACGTCGGACTGATGCTCCTGTACTTAAATTTGCTCACTGTGAGATGTTTGTTATTTCACAGACGGTCAACCCCATCCTGATCCTGACTCTGGTTCCTATCATGGACAGTTTAATTTACCCTCTGATCAAGAAATGTGGCCTGAACTTTACGTAAGTCTCGCTAACGCTGTGAATCGGCCACAGGCACATACACTGTACACACTGTAAAAACGTAAGTATTTCACAGTGTATGTAGATTTACCAAGGATATTTCTATCTCTACGATAACTCTAGATAAAGTTTAGTTACATTTAGGCTGCTTGAATAGTTCATTTTATTCATGTTTCAAGAAATTAAAAAAAACAACTAAAAACAACTTTTTTATAATTATCATAGTGTCATTAGATTAAGACAGTCAAGTTTAGCACAATGAAAATATTGTGCAAAACTGGTGCAAATTCAAAGTCACTGATAGTGACTTTAAAATGAAATTAATTTTCTTAATCTTTAATTTTCCACAGTGAAATCTACTCATTATTATATTATTAGATTTTTCCCATTGAAACTAGTTGAGTTTAATCAATAAGTGATTTAAATGTTTACATATTTAGTTAATTTAACTAAATCGAACATTTTTGAAGAATACATTTGGGTAGTTTTTAAAAATACATTTAATTATTTTACACCTTTAAACCTACTCAGTAATATTAGATGTCACTTTGTTGCCGTAATTATTTGAAGTAACCAGTTTTTACACTACAGTGAGTTATTTATAGGCTTAGTGAAGGGTCCTTCTTGCACTAAAATAGTCATTTTGAGTAAAATAATGAATCAGTAAAAAAACTACTGTGCGTGTTGATCCAACAGACCCTTAAAGAGAATGACAGTGGGGATGTTTCTAGCAGCGATGGCTTTTGTCTGCGCTGCTGTGGTTCAGCTTCAAATCGATGTGAGTAAAAAAATGTTCTGTTAATTTTTACTGTAAAATACAAACGAGGGATGGATTCATTACAAGAGCAAAATGAAAGACAAGGGCAACTATCCTAACATACGTAAGACTTCTACATCCATTACAGCTAGTGCTCATTCCTACTTTATACCAATTTTCAGAAAACACTGCCCACCTTCCCATCGGCCTCCGAGAGTCAGTTGAAATTACTTAACATGGGCAGTAACTCAGTGACAGTTAAGCTGGAAAACATGAGCCCGCAGGAGCTTCCTGGAGCTCAGGTATGTTTTCATATCCATAATCCAACAGTAACCCAACAATTCTGTATGACGTTTTGGACTCACAGATGTAGAAAACGTTCCTTTCTTTTGTAGGCTAGTTCCGACTACTTCACATTTCAAGCAGAAAATATCACAGTTTCCATGGGCAGCCCTGAAGTGTCAAATCTAATTACCTTGACTAAGGGGCATCGACAAACACTTCTCATTCCCTCTAACGTCTCTCACGATTGGCTGTTGGTGAGTGAGAAAGTGAAAAAAAAAAAGAAAAAAGAAACGTACAAAATAGTAATAAATTAATCATCGTTCTTTATGTGTCCTTTTCAGACTGATGACGTTACCAAGAAACCAGAGAAAGGCAGCAATGCAATCCGGTAAATTCAAGTAGAAGAAATGTTTGAACTGTACAAGCGCTGACACAAGAAACTGATCCCAGCGCAAAGATGGGATGAAGGAATTACAGGCGTTTTAACTGACTGTGTTTAGATTTAATGGCTGTTATGTTTTTGTACCTATTTCAGATTTGTAAATGGAATGGATAAAGAGGTGAATGTATCAACGCCTCAAGCAAACTTTGGCCTTATTCAGCCATTTCATTACTCCAACTACTCCCTGATCAAAAATGGAAAGTAAGGATTTTTTTTTTTTTAATCCTTTCCTCAGTCTCCTAGAATTGTACATTTTTGCAAATAATAATATAATGTCTTTACTCAGCTGACTTGTTTTTCTCTCCAATCATCAGGGCAACCTTCACCGTAACATCTGGAGCACAGTCATGTGAATACAGCCATGACTTTGGATTTGGAAGCTCATACACTTTCTTCATCCCCAGCACGTTCCCCTTTGTAAATGTACGTATGTATGTGCATTTCATCTGCTTCATCTTCAGTTTGAGTAGATACACTTCTAGACAGAGGTAACATGGGGTGAAAGGTGATTAAATTGTCAGCATTCAACGTTTACATCTGGGATATTTCTCAGAACCCACACTGAGAAGGTAGGGGAGCTGTAAGGCATGGAGAGACAAGAACAAAACTTTTTCTTTGTTGGGAGTTTTTGGACAGTAAAACAAAATCAGTACTTTCTTTTGAGTCAGAACTGGACTTTTGTATTTATTTCTCCTTTTCCTATTCAGTGTCAGGAGTCTATTACTGCAGCGGAGGACATCCAACCCAACTCAGTTCACATGGCTCTTCAGATCCCGCAGTACTTCTTCATCACTGCTGGTGAAGTCATGTTTTCTGTTACTGGTCTGGAATTTTCTTACTCACAGGTAAAGATGAAAATTGCCGGCACGTGATCCACAACTTGTTTCATATGAGACGGTGTACGATACGTGAGTTTTGAATTTCCTTGTCCTGTTTTTTTTTTTTGGTTTTTTTTGTGTCTCCAAGGCGCCTAGCAACATGAAAGCAGTGCTTCAAGCAGGCTGGTTGTTTACCGTTGCTATTGGCAACTTCATCGTGCTGATTGTGGCTGAGCTTGCAAAGATTCCCAAACGGGTACACGAAAATGCACTCACAAAAATGAAACATTAACCTAATATCCAAAGACCTAATGTTACTTACTCAGTGTTTCTCTCTCGCTCTCCTCGTCTTTCACAGTGGGCAGAGTACGTCCTCTTCGCCTCTCTCTTGGTCGCAGTGTGTGTCATTTTCTCCATCATGGCGTATTTTTACACCTACATCGACCCAACGGAAATCGAGGCCCAGTTCAAGCAGAAAGCCTCTGAAGATGATGATGATGAGGATGACAGAAAGCAGAAGGCAGAGATTCAGATGGTGAAGAGGGACTCGGTCAAATCCCATGAAGAAGACCACGCGGGAAAACAAACCAAAATGTGAAGGAGCTAAAAACCTGGTGTGCATGTGTGCGTGTGTTCAAACGTTTTATATTTTAATGTTACAAGAAAGATAAGAAAGAGTTCTTTACTATTACATTTACTCTCATAAATCCATATAATTATGTGATGTAAGCTATAATACAACATAATACAACAGATGAATGCAATTGTTCTTTTACATTTACATATACTGGGTCTAATTACTATCTTATATTTATGTGTAAGTTATGTTCAAGTAAAGAAATAATTTCTCTATCCTTCCTGTGTGTTTCTATCACGTTGCTGCTGCTATAGTCTACTGCCTCGGACCTATGTATTTTTTTTATGTCATTCGAAAGTCACTCAGTATCTACGTGTAACAGTGTGTATCTTCAGCAGTGGAATATAATGTAAACAGAGCAGCACAGTGAACCAGGTGCCAAACAGTATAATGGCAATATGAGATATTTGCTGGTTCTGCCGCCTCATATCAAGCCACAGTATGTTAAAACTATTTCCACTGTTTGTTTGTTTGTTTTTTTACAACACTATTATATAACTGTGGCATTGTAACAATACCAGGCATCCATAAAAAATAAGGAAGGGAATCGATACTCTCATTCAACGCTGTTCGTCCTGTATTTTTTGTCAAAACAAGCAGTTCATTTAGCAAAAGACTTTAGCTGCTGACGTGTATTTCTTATTTGTAACAAACTTAATAGACTCCAGTAACATTCAGTTTAAATTAAAAGCAGCTTAAAAGATGGAGTTAAATTTAAAAAAATTAAGCTCATACTAAAAAGGTCAACAACAGTGCATAACTTGTTGGCCTTATACGTTCAAAATAAGCGATGATCAAAATATAGATACCATTTATACAAAGAGTTCATTAAATCTGGGAACTTCACGTTTGGTTTTAAAGCTTTTCATTAATTGAAACTTTGCGACACTATAATTAATTAACAAATTGAATTCATTAACGAAGGATTTTTTTCAGTGTTAATGGATGAATCACGATTATTTCTTTTTTCTGTCCACGTGTACTCAAGATAAAACATGATTCAAAGGTAGTTTTCTTTCTTCTATTCTTCTAGTCTATACACAGTGTATGTGCAATATCAACTGACAATAACACAAATCATTACTTGACACACTAATATATATATTTTTTAAATTAACATAAAGCACCACTGTAGCGACTGGCTAAATATATTCACAATTAATATATTACAACAAACAAACTCTCGGTTTACGATTTAGGCATTTTCTACATCGATTAAAAAACTCGATTAATTGAATTAATTTTACACATATCGCTCAGCTCTGCCTCCTGTTTCTTTAAATGCGACGAGTGGAATGAAATGCCATAATAAGGGTGGCGGCTTAACATTCCTTTATCCATTTTATATCGGTTTTTTTTTTTTTATTATCCATCCATGTATAAATCGAAGTTCACAACTGGTCCTACTGTAAACTCCTTTCCAACCACGCGACGTCTATTTGTATTACATATGACGAAACACGCACCGTCTACCTTTTCCTCATTCTGATTGGTCCTCCGGAAATTGAAAATGACATTAACCAAGATGGCGCTGGGCGACAGAGAAAAGTGATGGGAGAATAGAACGAGCGATACAACTATATAACAGTGTGCGCTTGCTTTCTGCGTGCGATTATTCAAACCACGCGTCTATCTCGCCACCGGGAAGATTTAAAAGCACCTGCCGAGAGCCCACATTGGTCTACGAAGAAATAATTATCAGGCGTACTGTTTGCTAACTAGCTGCTAAAGTAGCTAGCCTAGCTAACGTTAGCTAACTGCGGAAGGCAAGCGGGCAGCTCGAAGTACGAGCCGACAAGTCAAGCAGATTTGTTCAAAACTAGCGACGTCTTTTTTGCAGTAGTTCAGCGGGCCGCAGAGAGTTTGCAGGCCCGAACGACTCACCCAAGCCAGAGATCCGTGAAGCAGCTACATCTCTGATAAGGGAAAGCTGAAAAAGACGAGGAGAGGCGTCATCTTTGCTGATTTGACGCCATGGCTCATTCCCCTATTCAGAGCGGACTGCCGGGGATTCAGGTAAATAACATGTTCATATTATCATAACATTTGCTAAATATTAGAGTAAAGTTAGGAGCAGAACCACCGGACATTTCCTCAACGTTTCCCGTCCATCGTAAAGTTGATCTTGTTGCCTGTAAATAACTTTTATCTCCCGCACACAGTTAACAGTATCACCTTTGCGGTTCACTGATACCTGTAGTCGTTTTCTGAGCTCTACATGGTATGCGAGATAAGATATCTTGAGAAGGCTATCACCTTGTTTGTCCCTCAGCTTGCTAAGTTGGACACTTAAGTTTACACCGACAAGGCTGTCAAATCACTCATTTTGTCTTCACCGAGCTCCCTCGTCCACGTACAGCTCACTGCGACTCTCTTTAAGTTGTCATATCTTAAAAAAATTTTTTAAAAAAATCAAGGTGTCAGATTAAAATACTATAGAAATACATATATATGAAAGACTTGTAAGACCTGAGCTGATCTACGTGCAGCAACTTTCGGTGTATTACGGGCTTCCACCTGCTGATGAAGTGGTATGTTATGAACTGTCACTTGAAGGATCCAAACCCATCCACTTATTCTACCTGTTAGTTTTGACTGGGGCCGTTCTCGAGATTAATTCATTAGTTCAGTTATTTATTTGATTGGTTTGTAGAAATGTCAAACACGGTGCCCTTTGTAGTTTCTTAAAGCCAGAGATAACATCTTTAAACTCTTTGTTTTGCCTTATCAACAGTCTACAACCCAATAGTAATATTTCCGATGTGATGTTATTGTGTTTAGTCCTCAGTCACATGCATTATAAACTGCACTGAGTTTGTACACTTTATTCCAAGGGCATGATATTGTATTGGCAACTCAGCAATACATGTAAGAACTACACGACAACCTGTATGACGCAATTATCCCACATTTAGCTGGATAAAATCTAACTTTTTATAAAAAAAAATCTCCTTTGGCATATGCAAACACAAATAAAGACTACAGACATGAAAATGTCAGCCCTGACCTGCAAAAGTAATGTTAGCAGAAGGGGTTCTGGCAGTGAGCCTTCAGTCCTGAGGGTGTGGTGCGCTGATGGCACCGATCTACAAAACTGTGTGGTGCAGATGGGAGAGCATCAAACACATGCTTTTTAAAGGGAGGTTCAGGCAGCTTTAGTTGTCGCAGTGAATCTGCTGACTGTGGATATGGCGAGTATATTCCCATAATGTGTAGTCTGTGGTCATAGTGCCCGTGTTGTTTTTCAAATTGTTTTTACAGAGGTCAGACTTGACATTAAAATTTTCACCTGGATGACTGATCACACCAGTGTTATGATAGTCTTTTGGTCGTGCTGTTTCGACTCTGCTTTATTCTGCACCGCTCTGTCTCTTTGTCTTTGTTGTTAAGTCCCTTGGCTATCAAATTCAGCAGCCCACTCTTTGCCAGTTTTTCAAAGTGCAGCAGCTTCAGCTCATCTCCCCCTCCATATAAGTTTAACCACCATGCATTAGCACTTTTACAGGAAACGGTTCTCTCGGGAGATTAGCAGTATGGTAGGGGAGCCAACAAATGATCATCTTAGGGCTGGGTTACCTGATAAATTAAGCAATTGTGCATAATTGCTTCAGTCCTTTTGTGTTAAAGCTTCTGCAAGAACATCATTTGTTGCATTTTCTTCTCAGATTAATTACGACACAGTGCTTTAACAGAAGCGAAAACTCTTGTTCAGTAAAGGCATATTGTTGACATGGAAAGTGTTGAACTACAAACATTATGGAATGTTAAGGCTGATGGTTGCCACGCATGGAGGGAAATTGAACTGGCCAACTTGAAGGCCATTATTCCCTTCCTGGTGCGCCTTGGGGAAATAAGCCATTACATTCAATCAATAAGTCAGGGTGTAGTCCCTCATTTTCTTTTAAGCCTTTGTGGTGGAGGTCATTAAGCCTCGGTTTTGTTTGTGTTACGCTCTCTCGTGATTTAAGTGTTATTCACAGCCACAGAATTGAATCTGAAAAGTTTACAGGTCAAGGCCACTGGCCTACAAAATCTGTTAAGCACTGCTTTGTTTGTCAGGAAAAAAAATAATGAAAATCTTGGATCACATTAAGTTCTGAGTTACATTATTACTTATTTAGCTAACTATATTATAAGTCATGTCATAAGTCAAGTTATAGGTCTTGAACACGCATTGTTTGAATGAAGTTTCTCAGAACCTGATAAAGTTATTGGGTTTGCGTTTAGTGCAGTATTTTAGAGCTTAGTCATATCACACATTTTAATATTATTGGTTCTCTCTGCCACTGAATCCTGAATATTTTTGCGTAACAGCAGAGAATAGATAACTTTGCACGCTAACAACAATCGTAGTGTTATAAATGACTAACAGTGGCTTTATTAAAACCAATGTATTCTCCCTTGTTTAATTAAAATGCTATACAGTTACCGTGCCAGCTGGCAGCCAGATGAAAGGTTCAAAGGATGCAAGTTTTGTTAACAGACTCTTCCGTGAAAGGGAACCATGACCGCTGACAGGATGAAAACTAGATTTTGGTGAACTATTTTTTTTTTTTTTTTAAACTAAAACAGTTTGTCCTTATCTGATCTGTTTCCAACCACAGCAGGCCAACACATTTAGAAAACAATTAAAATAAAATGAATGTGTGTATTACAGTCATGAGATAAGCCCAGATCTCTATAGTAGAGTTAAAGCTGCAAGATTATCATCAAATTTATCGTGTTTATTATGTCCCTGTGGTGCAACAGCTTGAATACATTTAATTGTACCTCCTGTTGCTTTATGTTAAAAAACATGGTTTCATCTATGTGCATCAAAAGTTGTTTCCTGCGGGTGTACCTTTACTTAAACTGCTTCTTGTCTTGTCTTCACACAGAATTTCAGAGCTGATCCGGAGGAGCTTTTCACGAAGTTGGAGAGGATAGGCAAAGGCTCTTTTGGAGAAGTTTTTAAAGGCATCGACAATCGGACTCAGAAAGTTGTGGCCATTAAAATTATTGATCTGGAAGAGGCAGAGGATGAAATAGAGGACATTCAACAGGAAATAACAGTTCTCAGCCAATGCGACAGTCCCTTTATCACCAAGTATTATGGATCCTATCTTAAGGTAAGCTTGTACCTCAGCAAGAGTACTGTTTAGGTCATTTGTAATTCTTACAGGCTGGACGTAATGCATATGTCAGTAGTGTGTTCCTCCAAGCAAATGTAGGCAATGTAGGTCAATAAATAATGCATATACAAAATGGAACAAGTAATGGCTGTGTAAAATGGCACAAATTGCTGTAGAACAAACAGAAATAGGCCAATACTGCAGTACTTGCCATGTGGGATTTTACAGCCCTTAAGTATTTGGAAAAAGTGTTGGATTTTTTGCCCCATTCCCCAACGGATTGGGTTTGTATAAAACTAGGAGGCCAATACACTGGCTTTCAGCTTCATTATCATGGTGTTCACATACTGGGTGTTATATTGTGTGAACAGTATAGGAATAATAGCCCTTGTTATGCAAGAAAACTGCAGCATAATAGTTACCAAGTTACAAATTCTGCCACATTCCTCCAATGTGCTTTTCACACCCTCACACACCCTTAAAGATGAATGTCAGCCTCACATCTAGGTTCATTTCAGATTCACTGTGAATTTAAACTATCTAGCAAGTCAAAACAACTGGACTACAGCAAAAAGCCGACAAACATCTTTCTATAGCAGCTGTACCGACAAGGGATCGCTAAGAGATCCCTTTGAATCGCTGTGTTGCAAACCATATTTTCTAACTGGTAGATTTTCATACAACCACATGTGATGGTGCTTTAAGTGCCTTTTACAATATGCGGAATAGTACTTAGCAGCAGTAACAAGAGAAGTAGTGGTCCATTAGCTCAAATTTTGCCACTAGCTAAAGGAGAGAATTATGGCATAATTTGTGTGCAGTATGTAAGTGTGGTATTTGTTGACTGTTTGCATATATGTATGTGTTACAAAAATAGTAGGTCTTTAAATCCACAGTTATTTATTGCAGAAACGTACTGCCGTTCAGTTTTACTGCAGACTTTGTTATTGTTCTTACATAGTATGTTAGTTGTTAAATATTAAAAACTCACATATATTGTACACCAAAAAACTGTGTGTATATGTTGCATTTTGGTTATGACAGCTCTGTTTTTATCATGGCACACTCTGCAGTTTAATTAGGAAAACATTACTTGCATCTAGGGATGCACTGATGTTGAAATGATCTACCAGTATCTTATACCAATTGGTTTTTATTTGTTTGCTTACTTTGTTTTCATGTTGTTTTATCGCTAGCACACTTAACTCACAATTTACATCAATGAACTTGATAGTGTCCACACTCGCTTATCATCAGAGGTGGACACAGTTCAGCAACACGAGCGACTGGAGATTAAGACAAGGCACTTTAACAGCTACTTGGTAGCACATTGCAGCAGCACTCAAATGCTGTAGCTTCATACAGCAACAAATAAACATCGGCTACCGCCAAAGGTGAATGTCTTCTTATTTGCTGATAGGCCAGTTGCAGTCAAAAGGGCGAATATCGGCCGATACCCATGGTGCATCCCTACTTTCATCCCCTAAAGGGAAGCACAAAGAAACAGAGCCCACTGGTGGGTGCTGGGCTGGGCTGATGGATGTGAGCCACACTGGCATCAGTATGGGCAGCAGCAGTAGACACAAAGTAAACATGTCATCTTAAATAGGCTGTGTGCGCATGGGAATGGCAAGACACACGCTCTCGGATGTCACCTCTTCTTATCTGAAGTTCAGAGAGACTTGAGTTGTCTGGCAGAACTGGTATCATGCACATTTCTTTTAGTTATATATGAGAATATTGCACGGCAGACGATAGGTACTTTTCAAGGCCTCCGAGCACAACTGGATCAGACAGCTGAGAGTACACTTAAACAAGAGTCAGTCTGAAGAGAGCAGACGTGCCACATCAATACTTACTTCATCTTCAACATCTTGTTGATTAAATTACTTGTGTCTAGTGTTATATCTATCAATATGTCTGAATCTGCAGCATAATTGCGATAGCATCGTATTTTTTATTCCAGATAAATTTTAACTTTCATGTTTTAAGTGTGATATTGACCATCAGAGTCTACTATCATGTGTAATTACTTATTCACCGAATGATACTCCAGTGATGCTACAATTTCTAATAATGACTGCTACAACTGTGAGCATTATTTAGCCTAACCGATTTGTTTTTCAGGGTACAAAGTTATGGATTATTATGGAATATTTGGGTGGAGGATCAGCCCTTGATTTGGTAAGTCTATATCCAAATGAATAATCTGACCAATTTAATGAAAATTACACTTTAAACTGTTAATGTGTGGGGCCAGGGTGACCGTTTCCTTATTCAGAAATGCTGTGTCAAGTCTGTTCTCATTTATAACGCCAAAACCTGGATTTCTCAATTTATTTGTCGCTCTAGTTGGAACCAGGTGCCCTTGATGAAACGCAGATTGCTACCATCCTGCGAGAGATCCTGAAGGGGCTTGAGTACTTGCACTCTGAAAAGAAAATCCACAGAGATATAAAAGGTAAGAGTGGCACATGCCATTGCTTTGGTCTTGGTTTTGAGGCTTGCAAATTGTAAAATGCTCTCCATCCTCTTCAACTTCACCAGCTGTTAAAGACATGTTAATTATTTTGGCTGCATTTTACACCCGTCTGTCTGTCTGAGGTCAAATGTCAGCATAAGTGGGTTCGTATTCTTTGTCCGAACTGAATGTAAAATTCTAGTCGGATGTATAATGAGATAGCTGTCTTGTGTAATACACTACACTAATAAAATATATATCTAATGTAAATCAATATTGAATGTTACTTTAACAACTGAATTTTCTGTAATGCAGCTCATAAGAGTGGCGTATGATGCACCTCGTATTGCTGTTTAATGTGCGTTTTTATCATTCTGGTTTTCAGCTGCCAACGTGCTGCTGTCGGAACAAGGCGACGTGAAGCTGGCAGATTTCGGAGTGGCCGGCCAGCTGACAGACACTCAGATAAAAAGGAACACATTTGTTGGTACTCCTTTCTGGATGGCGCCTGAAGTCATTAAGCAATCTGCCTATGATTCAAAGGTCAGAATTGCCTCGTTTTGTTTATTTACTCATTTAATTTATTCTCGTTTTTTTTTATTATTATTATTACAGTCTAGTGTCGTCCTGAAGAAGAGTTTTAGCTGCCACCACTAGCTACAATAAGTCACCTGCTAGTCACTGTGCGTACGGAGAAAAGTTAGTAAAGCCTTTGCAAGGCACAACAATAAAGTTTCTACGCGGCTGGCAGCTGGCTTTACATGCATACTGTTTACCACATTAGCTGTAACATCCGAGATAGTTTAAGCTTTTCTGCTGTTCTCGTTGACACGCGAGTTACAGCGCTTAGAGGAAAATGTAACAGCTTCATCATTGCTCACAAATAGACTACAAGCGTTTTTGGGCAGTGGTCCCAAAATGACAAGTCAGATGCCTGGCGTATACTTCATCAACACCAAACAAGCTGAAGTATAAAAATCCTTTTACTTTCTTCCTGGAGTGAAAGAGAAAAACAAATTTCATGTGTGGGCAGGAGGGTGAGTATGAAGGCCTACTAAGACACAGAAGGAACATGTGAAACTGAGATCTCTCTAAATTGAGTTATTTTGAAGCACAGTCCTCGCATGCAGAGGTTTCTGTGTACATTGACGACCACGGATTAACCTTTGAACGCGTATACTTCTGGTTGATGGGAGTCAACAAATAACGGTGGCTAGGAACATCTTCTAATGTGTTCGCAGTGTGTACTATGTAGACATTACTACTGATTTTTGCTGTTATCTGCACATCTTTCTTTTTAACCGCTGCCTTCTTGTTTTCGTCAGTAATTTATTTCCATGTCTGTGTTGTTTTGTTTTTTTGACTAGAAATGACCAGGTTCATATTTTTAGAGTAACCACAACATGACTCAATATTTGACCGTCTTCACTTTGTAGAGCTTCCTCAAATACAGCTGTGGTGGTTTGCTCGGCCAGTTGAAATGTATTTTCTCACAGTATTCTGTTTCAGTGTGTATTTATGTCTTTGTTTTATAGGCTGACATCTGGTCATTAGGAATAACTGCAATAGAACTGGCTAAAGGAGAACCGCCCCACTCTGAACTTCATCCTATGAAGGTCTTATTCCTTATCCCAAAGAACAATCCACCCACACTGGAAGGAAACTACAGTAAACCACTTAAAGAATTTGTTGAAGCCTGTTTAAATAAGGAGCCTAGCTTTGTAAGTTTAAAGGAATCTTGTTTGTGCCATTATGAGTAATTCAAATATAATACTATGCCTAAAGACAAAAAAGGCTCTGCTGTTAATATTCACTGTTAAGTTTATTTGTGTGTTTTCCTCAGAGGCCTACCGCCAAAGAGCTGTTAAAACACAAGTTTATTGTAAGGCACGCCAAAAAGACGTCCTATCTGACAGAGCTGATCGACCGATACAAGAGGTGGAAAGCTGAGCAGTCCCGAGATGAGTGCAGCTCTGATGAATCTGATGAGTAAGTCATCGAGAGAGAAAAACACAACAGTTTTGTTTTTTTTTTCTCTAAAATTAAACTGTTGCTGAAATGCTGTGTCACTACAGGGAGCCAGATGGACAGGCATCTGGAGGCAATGACACTAGCAATGACGACTGGATCTTCAATACCATCAGGGAGAAGGACCTCAAAAAGATTCAGAACGGGGCAGCCCAGCCTGCTGAGCTCGAAAAAAATCAGGTGAGACCGTTGACTGCTGCAGGAGGAAAAGATGTTAAAAACAGTGGTCTGATAGATCAGAATTAAATTTCCTTATTCTTTTTTCCAGGTGCAGGAGAGTCCAAAGAGGCCTTTGTCTCAGAGCTTATCAGCCATCTTTTCGCCAGTGTTTTCAGAGGTAGATGCATTATTTATGTACATTACTTTATAAAATGAACAGTTGCAATGGTGTGTTCAGACCAAATCCTTGTCTTCGCGTTACTCCTGCTGAGGGTTTTTGGAGTGTTTTACAACACACCGATGGGAAGCCTCCTTACCTGTGGTGGGCAGCTAATGCTAGTGTTAACTTGGTTTGTAGTGAAGTACAACTCAAATCCAGTAGCAGATATTTTCAGAACTTACCAGGTAGTCCAATGGTTTTGCATACTTTCCTCCAGCCCTCTCCTTTTTCGTTCCGTCTGTATATTAAAGAAGCTGTATCAGAGGTCCAGGTGCCCACAAATGGCAACAATAAAAACATGTATACATGAAAAAAACGCTAGCTTACTTATTCAGTAAAACTGTAAACTTCATCAAGCATTGTGTAAGAAAGTCATATTACAGTCTTGTTAGTGTGACCTATCGACCACAACCACAGTCAAACTGACTGTGAAAAAATGCGTTTTATTAAATAAACTCCAACTCTGCAGGCAAGCGAGCTGTCATACAGACCTGTCAATCGAAGTCCGACACGACAGACATCAAAGCCTTATATTCGACCTGGGATCTTAATGATGGAGCAGTAATTTAAAGATGGACCACCAGAACACTTATTATAGGTTCCAAATAAAGACACCAGAAAATGACTGACAGGTGTCTGCGGTATTAAAACTTGAAAGATACTTCCACATTGGCTTCATTTTGCAGCTGAGGTCCTTGCCCCTTGACGCTGATAGGGTTTTGTGACACAGTGTCATGCAAGTTTTTTGGTCATGTTGAAAAACTGAAGGCTCTGCAGTGGCAGCGTTCAGACTCAAACTGCAGAGTCTAACAGCAGACGTGTGTTCACATCTATTTGTGCTGCTTAGTGCAAATTCACAGTTTTGCATTTACTTTTCATGTACTTGTGCTACACAGTTGAAAGAAAAAGGTGAGACAAGTAATGGCAAGCCAGAGACTGCGGAGAAGCTGCGGGAGGCCCTTTTCCTGGCAGAGGAGACACACCCAGGGATCTGTGATTCACTGGTAGCTGAACTAGTGCAGAGGCTTCAGAGGTAACAGAAGTCCATTAGTATCATATCTTCCTCAAATCATTAGCATTTTTCGGTGACCTCCCATGTTTCAACTTCTCACTTTGCCGCTTCAATCAAAAAATGTTCCCCAAGTCTGGCAGACCTTATCGGGTCCACTGGTCCAGCAGTTTGGACAAAATGAGTTGGTTAGGGGCATCAAGTTGAACTTTGTGAGGTTTTTCACATGTACAGCCCTTCATGTATGATCATTAACTTAGCATTTATCTGAAAAGCAGAGCTGAGCTTAAATGCAGCACTGTCCAACTGCAGTCCAACGATCCATGTGGATCTGAGCCAGACATGCTGAGTCTTGTAGGTACATGAATGACCACTTCACAGAGAGGAGATCCTTCTGATCGTCCTACCAATCCTAATAACACAGCTTTATGTCCCACTATTTGGAGTCATTGCAAAACAGCGTTTTCATCCATTCAAGACGACGCAAGTTCAGAAAGGTTAAACATTAACCTGTTGTTTTTGTTGTTGTTTTTGTCTTTGTCAGGTTTTCTCTGCCTCAGGCTGCAGCCACTCAGTGAGAAGAGCCAGATCCAGCTCTGGTCTAATTTTCCACCCTGGTGGCAGCAGTCAGATGTTTCGCTCTGACCTCCACAGCTGGGATGAAGTCTCCCAGGAAGGTCTCCATCACTCATTTGCCTGAATCAAATCCTGGCCTACTTATTGTCTGTTTATACGCTAGCGCACCACCAGAGGGTCCTGTTCAGGACAGTCAGTGGCCAGTCAGTCAGCTGACCCCATGACTGCCACCTGCTGTAAGATGTCCCTTCTCAGTACCTCCTTCACAGCTGTTTTATTTTGAGGGTGAAGTTAGCTGTTTTTTTTTCCTGCAAGGACTTACAGTCTTTGGTTTTTGGTTGGATTGTGGCTTATTTACAAAAGTTTACACTCAGCATCCTTGTGGAGAAAAGTACCTTGCTTATTAATCGTGTGAATGTGCGCGCGGCTGTGTGAAATGTGTGAAGAGTGAGTAGTGGGTTGAAGCGTTCTATTGAAAACTCAGGTATCCTGCTTTAAGTGGATTGAGTCCTCTGGGAGATGGAAGGAGCTCTTTTGGGTGGTTGTACAGACTTGTAAATAAGCTAATTTCTACAGATTCATGAACAAATTAAGCGTTTGTAATGGAACCACTGTGTACAAATGGCCAAATGCAAACTGTAGATAATGGTTGTGCGGTAAATATTTTGAGAGACTAAAATGGCCATAAATGAGATTGCCTTGCATTTGTACTTCTTTTGTATATCAGTCTTTGATTTCAACAGTTGTAAAAAATTTTAAGTACTCATCTAGGGAATGAGAATGGCTGCCCTCTTATCATGTTTTACATTTGATTAATAATGTATTTCTTAATTCTCTCTGACTTGTTGGTTTCACACTGTGCTGTGACTGTAATTATGTTGGAGAATGTTAAAAAAAACAACAACAACAAAACAAAACAATGGCTGGATCAATCAAGCCCCTACCAGTTTTAAACACTGGATCCTCTGACGCCAGCCCTGATTCCACAAGGCTTCAAGTTGTGACGGTTTGTTGGACTTTGCCTCATCTTTCTTTTTCTTTTTCTTTTTCTTTCTTTCTTCTTTTTTTTTTTTTTTTCTTTTCGTGTGTGCATTTGATTTGTGAGATCAACTGAGGTGTTGTCCATTCATTCCATTAACAGGGCAGTGCCATCGTCTACTTTTTAAATCAGCAGACTCTCTTAGTCTTCCTAGGAGCTGCAGTGGTACTATCTATCTCCTCAGCGTACCAACAGCTTTAATTGCACTTCAAGTATAAAATGCCTTTGACTATAAACAAAGTAGCCATAAAACAGTAGCACGAGACTTACTTTGCAGGTATGCACCCGCTATCTGAGACAAAAAGAGAAAAAAAAAAAAAAAAGTCCACCTGAAGTCTCACATCTTGGACTCTGGAGTTTGGTCATGCAGTGTAATATTTGCCTGGCTGTATCTTTTCCATTTTGCGATTTCTTAAGACGCAGGTGAGAAGTTTTTTTTCAGCTGTACAGTGAATGCATATAGACTTCTCACACAGTAGACAACACTGCTCTCGGATGTACATACTAACATAAAGCCCAGGAGGTGTTACGAGTCCAGCAGCACTGCTACTGCTTCTGACTGTAGTTGAAATGGAATGTGCTCGATAGTTGAACAGTACAAAAACCTGTGGATCGGCCCGAGTGGTATGTGTTTTAGCATACTTCTACAGGACTGGAGGAATGTTGAGTCCTGAGCAGAGTTGAATCAGCCTTAGAGTATTTGTGATGAATGGTATGAATAGTATCAGCTTTAAAATGTTTGATCAGATTGTTGTTTTTTTTTGTTTTGTTTTTTTTATGATTTCCTTTTTCTTTTCCGGCGTTAAACTGCATATGCGGCAATACTGCACATGCATACAAAAGCTGACAGATATTTCTTTCATTCCTTGCCAGAACAATGAGTACACGTAAACAAATGTATTTCTCAGAACAGAGGAATTTCCAGGGTACAGTTTGTTTTTTTGTTTTGTTTTTTTCTTGCGCACAGGGCACATTTGGACATTTTTGAATATTCTTTGCTCATTTTTTTTACTGCAATACGTTGCCGATTATGATGCGACGCGTAGTTAAATTATTTGAAGAACAGAATATTTGTTAAATCAAAAAAAAAGAAGGTACCTGACTTTTATCAAACAGTGCTGCATCAGTTATTTCCATTCTTATTCTCCGTTGTTTGATATTGTTTTTATGTTTTCTGCTCTTTCTGTGGAGAGAAAAAAAAAAAAATCAAGACTTTTCATGTGAAATGTGCCATGTAAGCTCTCTTTTCCAAACGGACACAAATTTCATATAATTTGCACCTTTTGACATGGTCTAATATCTCATGTGTTGCACTTTGTAGATTTCTTTTGGTCCTTAACAAGGCTACAATATTACGTTGCAATTCCACCACATTTATTGCTTTTTTTTTTCCCCCCCTTGTGTGTTGTATGGCAATAAAGCAGTGTGATCGCCAGGAGTCATTTCTTAGCACAAGTAGGCATATATTCTATGAAACTATTTTTATAACCCAAAAGAGCAGTATTACGTAATAGAGGGAGTAAAGTTTGGTTTTGTGACGTGTTAATGTATCGGTAAACTCTGGATAGCAATCACTTAAAATGTACTTTTCATTTTGTGTGGTACTGCTGACGGATTATAGTCCACTATTCATGTTTTGCTACTTCAGGACAGTGCTGTTGGACTTCATGGAATTTGTCAAATGATTAAGCAAAAAAATAAAAGAGAATCAGTACAAATTTTGCCGAATGCATTTGCCATTGTTCTGAAACGTGTGACGTGACGACTTTCCAGCTTTGCCTTGCTGCGATAAAAGACAAGTGCCTCCTTGAACCTTTCTCCCAAGTTGAGTTGATGTTTTCCAGACCACATTTAGACCAACCTGGACACAGCAATAGTCCACAAATAGATATATAGATATAGAGATATAGATAGATATATCTATATATATATATCGATATAGATATATATCGATATATATATGAAAAAACAGAATACGAATCTAAACCCATACCTCATTAATCATTGTAACTGCCACTTTTCACTGCAATGCCACTATTCAATTAATCTGCAAATATTTTGACAGTCAGTGATTTTCAAAATAAATTCCAAATTCTCTGATTCCAGCTTTTTAAATAATTTGTATTTTTTGGTTTCTTTCCCCCTCGATGACGGTAAACTAAATATCTTTTTAAGTTGTGGGCCAAACAAAATATTTGGCCCTGGGCGTAGGTTTTATTGAAATATTGAGCATCAAACACTTCTTTTCCTGCATTGTAGTGATTTCTTCTCTGTTTATGGAGGAAATGCCTTTGGGGACGTCATCTCGGGCTTTGGGAACATCGTTGGTAGCAGCCTTGCCTTGAAGCTCCACGACCTTTTGTGTCATTGTGACATCTTTTAATTAAAATGCCAAATCAGAGGCCGCGTGTTGAATTGGGGACTCGAAAGAAAAAAAACAACACAATAAAGTTCGAGATTAAAGCCACGAACTGAGAATATTTTGCTACGATTTCATTCAAACATTTGATTAAATGCCTGGTGTCTTTTTTTTTTTTGCTGGAGCAGTTAAACTTACCAACAGAAGGAAGGAAAATAAAATCACACTCGTCTAGTAGTATATTAGTAGTAGTACGCAGTTCATCAGCAATATAGATAGTAATAGTAGAATTAGAAGCTTTTTTTTTTTTTTAATTGTTGCCTTTCTTATTTTTTATCATTCAGTATGGGACAAATACCTCAATCTGATGTATTTCACGTATCATATATGTCATATATTTGCCCCAGAACTGTGTTTATCCAGGAATATATATATTTTTTAAAAACAAAAAGAAAAATGAGTAAGAAGCCAACAAACAAAACCAAAAAGTTCATTATTAAAGGGAGTGGTCTTTACGACACAAGTGGCAAAACCTAAATGAGTGATAACCCATTCAAATTAGAAGCTTTCTAACATTTTATTTCTAATCTGCGGATGGCGTTAGTTACGTCAACGTAGGCATTAACATTTAAGAGCTCTTATCCAAGTGGGTTTAAACATATCCACAACGAGTAAAAGTATTTGTATTTTGTGGAAATGATTTTTAAGAGTTTAAAGAAAAAAAACCACTGCAAACTATGTCAGTAAATACCTCACAGCAAGTTTTATTTATACATCCAAAAACAAAAGATCAAATTTCTCACACTATATACAGATATTACATACAGTGTTTGTACACATATTACATAATTTGTACACAAGAAAAATATACATAAAAATGTAAACCTTTGTATACAAAAAATACCTTAGACAAATTAAAACAAGGACCAATAACAAAAGGTGACTAGATTAGCTCATCCTATCTTTAAAAACAGTAATACAGTACATTCAATGAGTATAGGAATTTGTCAGCCATCTCTGAATTCAAGCAGTTACATGTGCCTACGAGCCCTGTTAATTTTGTTCTACGTGGTTGTTTGGAGAGTGAAACGGTTGCAGCGACTAATCTCATGCTTTGTGGATACAGCAGCTTATTTCAAACATTTTCATCCAACCTAGTTTTAAAATACTTCCGACGGACACCGTGTTCGTGACCAAGTGACGCCACTGCAGTCAACCGAGAAGCCCAGTCGTCTCTGGTGGAGCTACGGGGTTTTCACACTTCGTGATGTGTCGTCTCTTTGGGAGCGAGAGACAGAACTGGGCCTTCTCACAGCTGGATGGGGGTCTGGTTCAGGATCAGAGCTGTTAATGACGGCAGCTGTTTCGTTTAATGAGCGTCCAAGCGAGAGAAAAAAAAAAAAGAAGAAAAAAAAAAAAAAAAAAAAAAAAAGGCAAAAACAGACACGGGGTTTGTGATAACACCGGCGTCCTCCACTCCTGTGCAAATCTATGTTAAAACACGACACGTAAAGATCTGTTTTTCTCCATGAAAAGAAATGCCAATGCATATGTCCATATGTTTTATACCAGCAACAATCAAGCCAGCGACCGTAACTTAATATTCATATCGATGTCACACAAAAGGTTGCTGCCCCATGCAATCTCAGACTGCTTCCTGCAGTTTAATAGCTATCAAAAATATTCTCCACCGGAACATCATTAAAAACCAAAAGACGCCATACACGTAAAAAACACTGATCCCGCCAACTCCAAAAGAACGTACGAGCATTTTGATAGCCATTAAAAATCAGAGACTCAATTCTACTAAACACAGGTTCCACTGAATACATTGCAAAGAACAATTTCAATCCATTGCTACTCAATATTCACCAACAAACCCCAAAATAGAGATCGCTACTCTATATACCTAATACTCAACAATGTCTGACAATCTGTCAATGTCTAATATAATATCTATCAAAAGCCATGGTTGTTCTGCTGTATGAGTCCATAACAGACAAGGGAGGAGTAATTCTAATCAGACCCCAGCTTTGCATCATTTACCTTAAAAGCATTATATAACTTGTGTTTGGAGTAAAACAAAACAGTGCTATACCTCAGACATGCTCAGCACACCAATTCCATCCAATACCATCATGTCACACTGAGCCGATGAGTAAAATATTCCAAAAACCAATTTACTGCCCAAAAGCTTTCACTCAGGCTTTTACTGGGTACCCTGGCCATGACGACATACAGTGGGTTTCCTTAAGAGTCCTGAAACTGAATTTGTCTTTTATGAGTATTACATGCAAGTCACTAAAAACCATTGTATATGGGGACCAGAGAGCACCTTTGAGAGTAGACACTTAAAGTCCCTGGATTACGCCGTCGTCATCCTAACCATAACACTGAAGCTCGTCTATTAATCTCTAAAATCCATTAAGTATGACCCGAGAAAAGAAGCTGAGCTAACCTGATCGCTGGTCTCTTTCAGACTCTAGTTCTGAGTGGAACTGTTGTAAAATAAAAGGTTTACAACAGTTATAGAGGCCAAAATAGATATTCCTGATCCACGTCGGCCTGGATTCACCAAGTGAAGCTACATGTAATGAGACCAATAAAATACTTTAACAATGCTAGAGTTATGTTAATGTGTTTATTGCTTTAAGAAACTATATTTACCTTCAAGTGTCTACTATGCCACTCAGAGTCCCACAACCAATGGTGAGGTCAGAGATTTTGACGTCTGAGCAAACTGATAAATGAGCACATATACAGTATACACAATATAAAAACAGCTGTTTAAAAGTATTTTGGTAAATTCATATGACTGTGAAATCTGACTCAATAAGATTCTATATCATGATAACAGTTAAATAGCTTCAAACATAATGGGTCACAAACATCAAAAGCTGTACTCTTGTTTTTCCAAAGGGGTGACAGAAGCAGTGTATGAAACAGGTAGAAAAACGAAATGCAATGGCCATCTGAGCAAGGCAGGGTACAGTTGATCATTTAGAGACAAGACTTAACTGGCAAAGCAAACAAAACCAACCACTGATTGAGGCATCTACGTCAATGAATTCTGAGATAATCTCTGCTAAGGTCCTTCTGCAATTTTCACCCGTTTATTTCACCACAAAATCTGCCTTTTGACTGTAACCCCCCAGGTGACGTAACCACAAGGCATCAAACATGGACTCACACTGACTTACAACCCCAGAGACCATCTGGCTACTGAATAAATGAATGACAACAGAAAATATTGAGGAAAATCTGAGGTTGTGCAAATTCATTATCAAATAGTGCACTATTTTTCACATTGCACACATAGCAGATAAAGAAGGGTGGTTAATGAGAAGCCAGAAGAATGGATAGTAAGTGACTGTGAGTCCACAGACCATCTTGCAGCCGCTGCAGGCCGCCTCATTTACTTTGCGTGAAGGGTGGTGTGGCGCTGTTGGCACTTGCAGCGGTGGCACTAACTATGGAAAAGCCAGCGGGGGGCGCTGTGGAGCTGTGGCTAGGCTGCACGTCTTTCGGGATGCCACTGTGGGAGGCCAATTGATGGCCAAAGGCCGCGCTGAACTGAGGGAGCTGCTGCTTGGGCTGTGTGGAGGTCAGAAGATCATGTGAAGAAGACGGGAGGGAGGACGAGGGGGCAGGGGGGGTCGCTAAACCTGTTAGGCCACTCTGAGGCATAGCTGAGAGCGCAGCCATGGGCTGCAGCGTCACAGAGTGGGTGGTGGCCGGGGGAGTGGACAGGGAGGTTGATATGAGATGACTTTCTGAACCTATGAGATTGCCAAACTGCGAGGGGTCGGTGAGAGGGAGAGGGAGATTGTTCCATGAAGAGCGTGGGGGACCTGGTACCCCACTGAGAGGGACTTCCAGTAGCAGAGGGGTATCTGTTTGAAAGGAAGTGGCATGGGGTGAAGATATGTGGTCACTGTATGGGGATGGCACGTGGTCACTATTGTAGTGGCTGCCTTGGGAAGACGATGTGGGTGCATCTGACTTTGACAGAACGTTGGATGTGTGTGTCCGTGAAAACGTTCGCTCTGTTAGGGAGGTCTGAGTGAGCAGGGAGGTGGTGGAGGGGGCTGCTGTAGAAGATGAGGTCAGGTTGGAGCAGGATGTGGGGGGCTGGTTGGAGGGTTGGGATGGTGGTGAGGGAGGAAAGTGACCCCCAGTGGACTGCAGTAGATTGTCCTCCAGCTCGAGGCTGGTGAAGTTCTCTGTAGGGATGCGGCTGTTGAGCAGGTCCCCCATGCCGCCCGGCTGGACCGGACCAGAAAACACAGTCATGGCTCGTTGGTCCACTCCTTCAGAGGGGGCTAGTTCACCCATGGAGGTCAGGCACACCAAAGAATCTGTGTAGGACCCCATTGCCTGCAGTGCACGCACGAGCTCCTCAGCCTCCTCTGTGGTCGGCAGGAGGTCCCCATTCTTACCTAAACACAAACATACACAGCCTTCAGAAGATTCAGGAATGACAACTACAAGAATGTTTGTTATGATCATATCTTATCCATTGCCTTTATACTTACATACTTTGAAATTTAATGATTTAGTACATTATAAAATAATGCAAATAATGTTCAGAGGAAAGTCAAAATCACTAATGGACTGAGTACAAAAGGTTTTTTAAAAACAGGATAGGGCTGGGCGATACGGACAAAAACATCACGTCTCAATATATTTTTGCTGATGGTGTTTTTACTTATTCTATTAAGTGTAACGACTGAATAAAATGAAGTCACAAACAAACAAAAAAATATATTCACAACCTTCAAACAAGTCAAAGTCCTGCAGGTCATCAGCGAGTCTGGGTAACACGTCAGAGAAATCCTCCTGGTTTAGTTCAAGGTCATTTGGAATGTCTGCCATTTCATTGGTGATATCATCAGGAAGCTCGTCTGTACTCAGATCTGGAGTTGAGGGGCTCCTGCCGAGGAGATGAGACGAGAAAATGTTTAAAGAAAGGCAGGAACACCTACTAGTGAAAACACTCTTAAAATGTGTGACACCAGAGCCTGAGAGTGAAGGTATCCTCGATGTAACTGGATCTCAACACTCAGTTACTAAGGGATGGGCGTAGCAAACCTGATGCTGGCCTGCGAGGGCATTGCTAGGCTTGTAGAAGGCATTCCCAGGTTCCCCTGCGGCAATGCTGGAGGGATGGGTTTCTGAGGCCTCCGTGGCCCTCTCCTCCTCTTCTTCTTATGTTTTTTGGTGAGTGCCGGTGGCTTGGTCTTTTTACGTGGCTTGCGCTGTTGCTGCTGCTGGTGCTGCACTCGTCTGTTACCATCCCCACGCAGAAAGTTATCCTGTGTGGGATGTGTGGAGGAGCATGTTATTGGGAGTCATAAAAAAAAAACAACACAAACAAATACAGTATTAAATCAAATAGAACAATAAGGTGAACATTAAACATTGAACTCACCATCTTTTTGGCATGTTCTTCGCAGAGTGGTGTCTGGTGTGTGATATCAAACACAGGGATGGAGCACTGCTGACCATCTGCAAATTTGGCTGTGCAACTAGCAAAGAGCTGCTGGGAACGATTCAACAGAATGTCTACACACAACAGTAAAGGAAATAACACACTACACAGAGGGTGTGTGATTACAAGTGAGGCATCACACTATGACAGATAAAACATTATTTCCGATTAGATAACAGAGAGTCTGAAGCTGTACAATTCAACAATACAGTTGGTGAAGTTGGGCAAAGGATACGCTGAAAGCAGTGTCGAGTGAAGGGCAGAGCTCTGTTGTTGCAGGCCTGTCCCTTTGTGCTGCCGGTGCAGATCCCTGTATCTGTATTCTGTAGCTTTGCTGGAGCCACACTGTGAAGACAGGCAGAACCATGACTGAGTGAAGACGGAAAGACTCTGCAACACAATCTGCACAGTGTAACTTCTACTGTAATAGCGGAATGTATCTACTGCTGTTGTGGAAAACAGATTGCTTTCTGAATATTTTCTCTCTTGGAGGTCACAGATGGATGATAGTACATATGGCACAATGACAATGTTTACTTAACGTTTACACACACTAATATTCTGTTTTTATTCTGAATATGGCAATATCGCAATTTAATGTGGGTCATATATACCAAATCATGCTGTACTCTGAATGTAGCTTTTTCCAAGTAAGATGTTGATATGGCAATACTACTAAGGTGTTTGGAGCATTCTTTGGACATTAATACAGCGCAATCGGAGTATGCTTAATGGAATATTGGATTTGCTTACAACACGTAAACAGCTTAATATTAATCGAACACAGTATCTGATCATACAGTATTTACATTAATCCTGACCGATAACAGACGTTGTTAAAACAACATTTGTCGCATACCTTGAGGAACTTTGAGAGGCACCGCGTAACTCCTGTATCAGCTGGCCAGCACAGTCAGGGTTGTTACTGGCAGCGTGCAGCAGGGCTTTCCGGAAGGCATAACGGTATCTCTTTTGGCGGATACTTGCCCTCTCCTGCCTGCACATGTGCTTGTATTTCTCCTGAAGGTACGAGCAAAGCCTAAGTAGTCGTGTTCTCCGGGAGGATCCACTCTCATCTTCCAGCCTTTAAATTAAAAAAAAAAAAAAAACAATAGCAGTTAAGACACTACAGTGAATGTCAGCTCAGTCATAATGCTGCAAGTTTAAATATTAAGACACCAACCCATTCTGTGGTCTCCAAGAGCTCTGAAAAGGAAAAATTCTCTCTGCCTCTTCTTCATCGTCATCATCATCATCATCACTGTCCTCTGACCAGTCCAGTCCTGAAAGAGAACTTATTAGAGCAGCTCATCTATCTATCTCAGCAAGCTATTTTGTGTCTATAAAAAAAAAAAAAAAAAAAAAAAAAAAAATAATACGAATCTTATGATCTTTAAAAAAAATGAACCTGAATTTATAAAAAAATTTAAAAAGTATCAGAGTTTCAAAACTAATGAATTTCAGTAAAGCACCTAGATGAGGGAAGAGGTCTCCATGCTCTCGATGTCTCTTGGCACAGAGTTGTACCAGATGTTGCAACCTGGCCAGGCAGGCGGTAGAAGGTGAGAAGGCAGCAGGACGCATGACAACCACATGCCGCTGACTGTTACTACCACCACCCTTGCTGCTGACAGGCAAGTGATTGGTGGTGAAAGGCATTTTCCTGCTAAGTGATGAAGGTTGAACTGGACTGGGTGCTGCATTAGTGGGCATCCCTGGAGGCAGAAAGTTGACCGTCTGAGGTGGTGGTGGATTGCATAATAAACCCTGCTGCTGTCCTGGGAAGATGAAAGAAGTCACGCTGGAGTGCTGGGGTGGCTGGAGAAGACCTGACTGCTGCCGTGGGAGATGAGCGTTGAGCGGTGAAGAGGGATGGACACGTGGGACAGGGGAAGGACTAAAGTGCTCAGGAGGGGGTTGGAAGAGGTCTGTGTCATGGCAGAGTTTCTGGTTGAGCACCAGCCGACTCTGTAGTTTCTTCTTGATGGCACTACTCTTCCGAGGAGCACCAACTTCCTCCCCATCTGTGTCATCCTCATAAAAGGCAAAAGGGTCCAGTAATTCCCCATCTGGAAGGGGTAGCAGGCGTGAACAGGGCGGAGATGGCGGAAGTTCATCTAGACCATTGGGAGCTTTCAGAGCAAGAGAGGGCACAGTTATGTTTAGAGCCACTGACTCCAGGTGAGCCCGTGAGCGCATGTCCTCCAAAGCATCATGTTTCTTTTTCCGCTCCTTCTTGGGGATGAAGCCCAGAACCTGCAGGTGACTGTTACAGTATCTGAAAAACAAAACACATGCTCAGCATGAAGTACAGATCTGCAACACACTACTTGTATGTTCTGTATAGAAAAGTAGAACTGCCACACGTATATACCTGCGGTCTTCAGACTTGGGGATGGGGTTAGTACATCGCTGGCTGTTGTACTTCGCCACATATTCACATTGCTTAAAGGGGGCCGTCTTATCCTCCAGAACGTGCCGGATACAGAAAGCATAGCCATTTAGTCTGCGTTGCTTGCAGAGCTTTGGGCTGTATGAGCACAACGGCTTATTGTCCACCTCTGAGAAGTGTATGTGTTTGCCTTCATACATCACGTGACTCTTGTCCTTGACAACATCAGCTGATGGGATAAAGTTAGAGAAAACAAAAAAAATGACATTAGTAACACTACTAAGAAGGCAACCATGCATGAGTGCAGATATTTAGAGCATACAGGTGTTACATGAGAGTAGACACTCACAAAGATGTGATATTTTTCATGATTAAGTTCTGCTGCATGTTTAATACGGAAAAAATATCATTCCCACACTTAAAATTAATTTAATTGTCTGGTAATTTGACTGTAATAAACCCTTTACTCAAGGTAAGCTTGACATTACAGTCTTGACCGTGTGCTCTCCCACTCACTCATTTTCAGTGTTATCAAATAAGGACTAAATGCGTTTCTCAACTCGGTGAGTTATAAACCACTACGAACTATGATAGTATTTCACGACAGCTGCGGGTTCTTTCTTAAAGTTTACTCGATCGTTTTTAGTAATCCCTGGTTACATAACAAGCTGACACTCCGATACTTTCGTCAAAAAGTATAGTTTACTAAGCTAGACAAGTACATGCCGTAACGTTTTACTAATACATTAAACAAAAGCAAGTTGCTACAGGTACGCTATATCACAATGCACTGTAATAATAGCGTT
Organism: Coranthus polyacanthus; assembly: GCA_037367275.1. Classification (NCBI taxonomy): domain Eukaryota; kingdom Metazoa; phylum Chordata; class Actinopteri; order Kurtiformes; family Apogonidae; genus Coranthus; species Coranthus polyacanthus. Next base: position 16,203,713 of record JAPQRN010000015.1, read on the forward strand.
GAGCTAACTATCCGCTACAGTAATGAGCGGCTAAGCTGCTACCTTTGTCGAGTTGTTTTGAAGTTGGTCCTGTGAGCCATAAAAAGTTAAACACATTAAATACGCATTGCAGACACGAGTGACGTGGCTAGCTATCATTTATAACAGCTGTGATTAACATTAACAACTTTAATTTGTATGATGAACCGAACGGACAGCAAACACTAAGCAAACCAACTACCATCAGAGTCCAGGAGCTAGCTTGCGCACATTAGCTCGATCCGATGGACACTTTAAACTGTAAATTATAAAAACACGATAACGTGTAATATACACACGCACCCAATGAAACAAGGCTCATAATAACCCATTTTCGGACAGAAATATTTTTTTATTAATTCATACCAGGCACAAAATTTGATTCTACAAGCTAGCTAGCAAGCCACCAAAGCTAAAAACACAAATTAGTAGGCGGTAGCTAACCAGGAAACGGAAACATCAGCAATTGGCAACACTATAAAATGTCTATTTTCAGTTTAGTTTTATTTAGAAAAATGCAAGCGTAATCATAAAAAACGAGCAATAACCAACCGGCCCATATTGCGGAATTTATATTATACAGACATGATATACTTAATGTTAAATACTTCCAAACAAAGGGTCTACAAACGAGGCTCAGGGCCTATCCCCGAAGGCCTCCTTAATATTCGCTATGAATTATGGCCATTATCCTTACATAATATAATATTAGGCAGCTGTAAGATCAAAAGTCGTCAACAATTCGCAACTCCGCTAAACTGTTTGCGGCAACGAGTCATCAACATAGATCCCAAGTTACGAAATACACCAGTCATTACTAAGCGGCCTTTTAGCTTCAATAAACAGCGGCCTCGAGTAGAGCGCTTGTCCGATAGATGTCGGTGCAAAACGCAGCGCTCAGAAATCGAGGCCGAGGCTGTGTTGCATTTCGCTTACCTTGAATTGGTATGGGCTGTGTAAGGTATTCGCTCCAGATAGACGGCCGAAATGTCTATTAGAATCAGCTAGGCTATTTGTGCATCGATATTCGAGATAGGAAAGTAACAGCGATCTTCATCGAGCTCGGTATATCTCGAAATAAGGATGCATGTAAATATAGGCTATCCAGAGCAAATTATAAGCAGTAGGTAGACTGCTGAGGATTTTTGTTGGATCCACAGCAGACTCCTCACAGCACCACTACAGGCACTGCGGGGACATGACAACAATCCGCTGAACAACAACAACCTCTCCTACCATATTGGAAATTCAACTTTGTTAAAAGCCCCTGTAGTGCAGAAATTTAATGTTAATCTCTTTGTCGGACGACAGCAGCTTGTGTGCGGGAAGGGCGTTTTCCTTTTTCTACATTTATGTACACTTTGGTCAGAATGATACTGGAGAGGGGTGCAGTAAAGAGTTACAGTGTAAAATCCACCTGGACCACGGCTATCATCCTCCATATGAATTGAGTTATCAACACTGCCACACTGTTGTCGGCTGTTCACTGATGATGAACCACGTGCCAATCTGACAAGGCGGCTCAAAAAAAGTTTAACATTACAGTGCCATTAGTGGAACAGCAAACATTTTAAGACTGGCAATATTTATTAGGCAAAAACTTTAATAGGAGAATTTCTAGAGAAAACTAGTTTATTAATTTAGTTACAAAGAGCTGCACTTACATTACTAGAATTCATTTGCCTTTAGGAAAAATATCACCTTTAATTAACTGAACAGGAAAACAAAATATTATTCACCTGTGGAAAATAATCATTTAAAATCTTTGGTCGAAGCTAATAAAATGCAAATGTCCTAATAGGTAAAACACAGACATACACTCAGGTATGCATCTCTACTGAAATGCTTATTAATGAGTTTACATCTTCAATCTGTAAATAATGCATAGACATATTTCAGTAGGTTAGAACAGTATTCATATTGTGTATGGATTATCAGGCATCTGCTATATAAAACATATATGTTAGTACAACACAAGTGCAAATAAGATAGGAATGTGCAAATATAGGAGTTGTGCGTATCAATTGGTCAAGAAACGGACGGCTATCTGCTGGGCCTTAGCATATGGCGGGCTCGTCCACAGCTTGTGCTCCCTCTTTGACTGCTTTCACACACTTCGCCATCGTCTGGGAGGCTCTGCTTATCGGATCTGTGGGTCAAAAATCAGAGCAGATTTTTTTAAATTGTACATCTACACAGCTGTGAAGGCTAGATCAAAATAATATTTCAGTATGAATTTTGCAAACACCATATAAAGCTGCTTTTTACAAAGAAAATCTACAGAGAAGACATTTTATTTACTTTATTTGTATTAGTTTACAATTTAGCACATTAAAGCTTATCACTCAGGAAAAAAAATCCATAATGGCCTTTCAAATTCTTCCTTTCGTGAATGTTATAAAGTTGATTTTTTGTTGTTTGTGTTTAAGAGAGAGGCCCTATATTTTACTGTGTTATATCTAAAATGGCAAAAGGTTAAATGCCCTTCCTGCCCTTCTAATCACAGGACCTGAGGGAGATACCTGCTCCACAGCTAGTAGGTAGCGGGTGAGGTGGCAGTTTCCCTTGAAGGATTTTTCTGCTCATTTAATAAAAGGAGAATTGAGTACTGGTGGCCCACCTGTCATATAGAAGTCTTTGACAGTAAGCTGTGGAGGTACTAACGGTTCAGTAAGGACAGCCTGGTTCACTGCCTGAAAGAGATAAGCCAGATATCATCATCCTCACAGAGAAGAGCATGGAGCAAACTGAGATAAAATGAATAAGCTAGCCTTAAAAACAAGCTTTAACAGTATTGTCTCTATGTCATCTTAACACATGCTGGGGGAAGATAAGAGCTGACCTTAGACAGTTCATTAGCCTGTTTAAAGTAGTTGGCCTCCTCCACGTCATCGTATCGCACCAGATTCGGGGATACCTCTGCCATTCTATCGCGTACTTCATCAAGGGTATCATAGGGCAGAGGTACTCCAGCAAGCTTTCATAAGGAAGAAGAAATACACAGCATTTAATCCAGATTCTTTTTGTTAGCCCAGAATGGCTATCAGTGTCTGTAGTTTACCTCAGATATGGCTCTGATGATCTTCCAGTCCTCCCTGGCCATACCTGGAGGAGTCACAGCCACTTTGGTCTCCTGGGCACGGCCCTCAGTGTTCACATAGGTGCTACATTTCTCAGTATATGCAGCTCCGGGAAGTATGATATCAGCCATCGGTGCACCAACATCACCATGGTGACCTGGGAAGTTTCAGCACAAATCATTTACAATGGAGGTACTGTGTAAAAGGGATGAAAAAAAATGCAGAAATCCAAAAATCTGAGTGAAAAAAACAGAAATTATATAATTTTTGCTAGGGTCTGTCCTAAACACATCTGGAGAATAAGGGCATCTCTGTAGAACCACAATGCTTCATTTATATTGTTATGACACATTTTACCTTCATCAAAAAATAGCTCCTGCGATTTGGATATTGCACTTGGCCATATTTTTGCAATTTCGATAATACTTTAGTTAAAAGTCCTTCGTTCAGCCCTTCTGTGTAATACATCTACTGTAAAATCTCCTGTGGGTGTTCATTTGGGTTGAGGTCTAAGATCACAGAGGTCATAGCATATTATTTACATCACAAGCTCATCTATTCAGCAAACTATTTAATATCCACTTGTTTGCTGTATGTTAACATCTGCAGTCGATATACATTTCCCTTGTATGGTTCGTGTTTTTAAAATAATAATAATAATAAAATAGTCAGGGCATGCACTCCTTCTCTCAGATGCCATACATAAATGAATGAGAATAAGACATGGTCTGTGTAGTAGTAATACAGCTGACCTTGATAAATGATGAAGCTATCCTTTGGGAGGTCTTCACGAGTAATAGAGCCAGCATCAGCACCAAGGAGAAACAAAACTTTAGGTGGGTTCTTTCTCAAAGCCTCCACTCCTGGCTTGTACCCAAGATCAAGTGCTGCAACTTGACTGGCAACCCTAAAGAAGTGCATGCAAAGCAACACTTATATTTTAGTAAAAGACCACTGAGAATATTTTCTTGTACTCAAAGTGTCTCCATTAATTGCCAAGACTAGCGACCTGTGAAGAACGTTGAGAACTTTCCAGTTTTTGTCCACTCCACTGCTGACACGGGCATTTTGAGCTATAGTTGACACAGCAGCCATTATCGCAGCTCCATCCTCTCTCTGCAGGCAGCTGCTGCCAACCACAACAACAGGATGTTTCGCTTTATCCAAGGCCTACAGGGGGTGATAAAAGTTACAAATGCAGTCGGGAACATTCAAGTTGTTAACATTCATTGCATATCTTATGATATTCACAATGTTACCTGACAGTATGGGTGATTTCCTGACACAATGTCTTGAAGAACTTTGGCAGACTCCCCAAGATGGTCATAGGTGTAACTTAGGTCAACTTCCTTTCCCACTAGAGCAACTTGCAATTCATTGTGAAGCCAGCTAAAGTAGACACACAAGGCATTTATTTATTTAGGTTTATTGTTGCGTCCTATTTACAACATTTCATTTTTATAGCATTTAACTTGCCTTTTTCTGATTCGTGCATTGAACAGAGGAGCCTCATAGCGTGGGTTGGTGCCAACCAGAAGCAGCAGGTCAGCTTCTTCAATCCCAGCAATCCCGGTGTTAAGAAGATAGCTTGAGCGTAAGTCAGATCTAAAAAAGTCACGGTCAAAAAAGGAAACCTAACATTACTGCTAGTTCAACTGCCATGATGCCACCCTTTATTTTACTCTTTTGTATGGTCTTACCCTGCTCCAGCCATTGGGAATAACTCCTCTGTGCACAGGTTGTCACTATTCAAACGGTTCAGCAAGTCTTTCAGGGCAGTTAAAGCCTCTGCGTCAACCAAACCTCCAACAACTGCAGCAACATCATGTCCTTCAACTCCCTGCAACTGTCAAACAACATATATAGACGGCAGAATCAAAACCAAAGACTTTAAGCTATCATTGACTGTTCTGTTATTGAAATAGTGTTATAATATTACATACTGCTCCAGCAACCCGAGTCAGTGCATCTTCCCAGGTTGTGGGCACCAACTGCCCAGACTCATTTTTCACTATTGGCTGGGTGAGCCTCTGCCGCTTAAGTCCATCATAAGCGAACCTGTCGGGATGTAAGCAAAGTAGAGCTCAGCAATAATTCAATCACACAATCATTTTACAGCACGTGTATGTGTATATATATATATATGTATGTATATGTATACGTGTATATATGTGTATATGTATAC
>JAPQRN010000015.1:16209078-16289427 GCA_037367275.1 Coranthus polyacanthus
TCCAAGATGAGACGAGGGATCTTTCATATTACAGCTAATAGTGACAAATGAGATTGGGTGATAGCTGCAGCACATCTTTAAACATGAACATTTATTAGTAATTTATTCATTTGCAGAAAGTGACAGCTGGTCAAAATAACAAAACTGTTTTTTCATAATGCAAATAATTGCAATAATGCAAAGGAAACAAGCTCATATTCATTTTTACAACACAATATTAATGTTTTGACTGAAGAGTTCACACATCAATATTTGGTAGAATAACCCTGATTTTCAATGTGCCTTGTCATGTTTTCCACCAGGCTTTCACGTTGTTGTTGGGTGCTTCATGCCACTCCTGGTACAAAAATGGAAGCAGCTCTGCTTCGTTTGATGGTTCGTGAGCATCCATCTTCCTCTTGATCACATTCAAAGGTTTTCAATAGGGTTCAGGTCTGGGAATTTGAAGTGGTATCTTAAATAGAGCTGTATGTGATGTAAGCTTTGCATAATAATAAACTAACCTGGTTTTGTCTGAGATCCACTCCTCATTAATATCTTCATGAAGACGAGGCAGAATTCTCATCACCTCACCTCCTCGAGTGCTCACCACAATGTTACTACCCACAGCATCAAGAACATCAATGGATTCAGTCTTTCTATTGAAACCAAAAGAGAACACATGAGTTCAAAAAGACCCTTAGGCCTTAAAACAGCAAATCAAATGTAGACTTAGGTCCAAAAACCTGGTCTCCCAAGAGCGAGCAGTGAATGAATATGGCTTAGAGGTCAGGGCTCCCACTGGGCATAAATCAATGACATTCCCAGATAACTCTGACATGAACATCTTCTCCACATAGGTCCCAATCTGCAGGTCATTCCCTCTTCCAGTGGTACCCAGGTCCTCCACACCTGCAATCTCACTGGCAAAGCTGTGCAAAGGAAAAAATGCATATATACCAAATACACATTTAACTGAATTTGTAAATGTATAGTAACTAATCTTACTATAGGTATTAAAGTGTTAGTTACCGCACACATCGAGTGCACTGAATACAGCGAGTCATAATGGTTTTAATGAGGGGGCCGATGTTCTTGTCTTCCACAGCTCTTTTGCTCTCTGTAAAGCGGCTCCTGTCGCTGCCAAACTGCATGGACTGGTCCTTAAAGTTGTATTAATATCATTAGTATCTTATCATAATATGTAAATTCTCAATAAAATATTTTGTGTACACAGCCAAGCAGTTTACCAGGTCTATGAGTTACATATCTTAACTGGCAGTGGTATTAAAAACACAATTATCTTTGACTTACCTGCAGGTCACATTCACCCCCCTGATCACAGATTGGACAGTCTAATGGGTGGTTAGCCAGTAGGAACTCCATCACACCCTCTCTGCATTAAAACGGTGTTTGTTGAAAGTGGTGTAATTAAGTAAATGTTAAAATTATACACAACACAAATATATAATATTAATATCAATGCAACACTTGTGAGGCGGATGGTACCTGGCCTTCCTTGTTTTGTCAGAGTTGGTCAAAATGTTCCAGCCTCTCATAACAGGCATAGCACAAGCTGCCACTGGCTAGAAGATAGATGAAAAATGATTGATAATTACTTTTGCAAAGATACATCGCTGCCAGGCAAACAGAGAAAGAAAAAAGGCACGGCTTCATGCATTCATGCAGAGTAGACACAAAACACATAGTCTAAAACATACCTTAGGAACTTTCTCTATTTCCACAAGACACATACGACAGTTTCCAGCCACGGACAGGCGTTCGTGGTAGCAGAAGCGAGGAATCTGGATTCCTGCCTTCTCACATGCCTGTGGCAGAATTCAGCCACAGTATTAAAACCTGATGTTACTGTATTGTACGGTACTGTATATCCCAAGGAAATAAGATACTTTATGAAACAGATCTGATCATATGTTACCTGCATAACAGTGGTTCCTGGCTCAACAGCAACAGGTTTCCCATCCACAAACACCTCGACCAGGTTAGTGTCTGCTGCTGCTGCTGCTGCTGCTGCTGAGGCGGTTCGAGCTTGAAGCACAGACAGAAGAAATAGGTTATATGCAGTCACTTGTATCACTCCATACATTCCAGGTAGTGCACTGTAACGACTGTCTACATTGGCTTAATTGGGCGAGCAAAGCTGCAGCCTGGCACCTAACGAAGAGGTAAATCTGTAATCCTGCCCATAATCCATCACTGGAACAAAGTGACAGGCGTTTTCAACACTCGACTAACAAAATGACCATTCTGCTGAAACACAAAAACAATACCGTACGTGTGTGGTGTCGCTTCACAATTAACAACATACGCGACAGACAAACGTGTCAAATTATCCAGACGATACGCTGGCATTACCATTGTTAGTTGCAGCCGCGCCTCCTTTGGTAATCGAGGCTGGGAAGAGACCACGGCTCACGACAGGCAAACGCAACATGCTGGAAGAGAAGCAGAAAAAAAAAAAAACACATGTGTATCTCTCCTCGCGGTGCAAATCTGCAGGTTGTTTGGGTGAGGCTTCAGGATGAACAATTTTGGTGCTTTTTTGTGTGTGTGTGTAAATTAGCGAAATCTACAGACTCCGCCAGACAACCAAACATTACCCGATTTAACTAGCTAAATTGTCGAGGGATGTCACTAAAACATCTACGACGGAGGCTGCCATCTACACTGCGTTACAACTCAAGTGTTTTACATTTTCTATAACGTTGGCTATCGGCCGACGTGTCAGCTAAGGCTAGCTAAAGTGTAGGAACCCGGGACTGTGACTAGCCGAGCGACAGCTAGCTTGTCCGCGTAATTGAATATTTACTCGGCGGTAAATAAAACACCGACGTCCACTTTGTGAGCCAGACCCCCCACCACCCACCCACTCCCCCGGTGCTGTTTCGACGACCGTGTCACGTTAAACGGGACCCTACAAACGTTAACGTGAGTTTATAACAGACAAGCTAACATGATGCAAGTTGACGTCTTACGAATTCCACCCGAATAACCAGCACGCGGCTCGTCCCGTTAATCAGCCATTTTTAATTGTCCATTTAAAACGGTCGTGTGCCGGTGTCGTCCGCTCTTTTGACGTGCCCGTATAATTTGCTAAAGGTCCCGTTACTTACCTTGCCCGGTGCTTGTCCTCATGAGACTGCTCGCTGCGCACACTGCCTTGTTATTCTGCTGCGTCACGGATTAAGTAATCCTTCATGCCATAATCCAAATAGTAAGGCTAGTTTTCCTTAATGACACACGGCTTCGTGCAGACGTGCAGGTTTCTACACTAGCTGTTGCAGACGACAGGAATCAGCGATGGAAACCTCATCACCAAAAAAAAAAAAAAAAAAAAATTTAAATGACTTTTTTAAATTTTTATTTTTTTTGATGCACTGACTAGGAACGCTACATGGACTGTTTCTTACCTTAGACTTTACTGTTAATGTACCGCTTTTAAGAGTATAATTTCCTGTACAGAAAGTCTGCTAGAGCTGCCCATAATACCCATAGGAAGTTGCTGAAAGTTAAAATATTGTCTGTATTTGTTCAGCTCTTATCGTGACTCAGTCCAGGAACCTTCCAGTAACAAGGACGGCATCCCCTCATTACCTTCACAGTGTTTTAAGTCAAGAGTTCACCAGGAGGGAAATAACAGGAAGTGGCTGAATTAGTAAACAGACCACGAGGAAAAGGAAATGCACATCTGGATTTATATCATGCTCGTGTATAATGAGCCCTGTGTAAATCCTCCTGGAAATCTTAACCATAAATCATCAAAGTCTAGTTCATGGTTTGAAAAGACAGTTCGCATCAGTCAAACAACATATAAGGAATATACCGAAAGAACACGCGTTCAGGAGAACAAATTTATTAAGTTATATGTTCTTTAACTTCAATATATTAGAATAAAACATTTATACAACTCTGAACTAGTAAAAAGTATCTTAAGATACATTAATAATTCTAGCGTTTTCTAGCAGCCAGTATAAAACTATGAAAATAAAAGACTACCGTTACATGTCTTCCTTGAACTCTTCCAGAACCAAAGACGCACCGAGCGCTTGTGAAAAAACATGCCTTTGGTTCAAATGACAACAAAAATCAAATACATGAATGTGTTTCATCTTGTGCCTTTCTCTGCCCTTGGGTAACGTAAATGCAAAATAAATGGAAAAAAAAATAAAATAAAATACTACGTCCATGTGCAAGTTAGCCACAGTCCTACTCAGGTTTTCCACTGAGCCTAATTGTTGGTTTCCGTAGGCGCAACTGTCAAAATGAAACAAAACAGGAAAATATTAACACTGCAGCTGGAAAGACCACCAATGATGACATTCCTCCGCATTTTCACTCAAATAAAAGCCTGACACACCCTCGTGTTTCTCTTCAGTAACTAGTCTGAAGATGGTTGCAATCACAGAGTAGATGACTCCACAGGCTCCTCTGGGAGACTCTCCTGAAAAGCTCCAGGCACAGACTCCATCTCTGTGGCAGAAACTGACTGGCTGAGCTCTCTTAGTGAACTCTTAGTTATGTCCAGGCATGCGCGTTTGAGAATATGACGAACCTTTTTGCCTAGGAGCATATACAGCAGTGGGTTAATGCAGCTGTTAAAAAAGCCTAAGCTGGTGGCAAGAGGAAAGCCCGTTTTCAGCACATTGTGTAGGTATAATGAGGAATGTATGGATAACTCCATCAAGCTAAAAGTATGAAAAGGTGCCCAGCACAAAAAGAAGGCCAAAATGACTGCAGAGACCGTTTTGGAGAAGCTTGACAAGCGAACGGAGCCCCGAGATCGCTGCACTTTGACTGTCAGAAGTATGCCCGTCACACATATAGCAGTGAACGGCAGGAGGAAGCCCACGGTGGTACGGATGGCCACTATCATGATATGTCTCACAGCTGCTTTGTGACTGTCCTGCGCATGGAAGTTGTTGAAGCACACCACCTTGTCATGTAAGCGCACGGTGTCGCGAAAAATGAGCGCAGGGCAGCTCATAGCTGCAGCGAGGGCCCATATGCACCCACATATAACCCAGGCTCTCTGTACAGTGCGATGCCTTTGAGACCAGTTAAGGTGGACCAGAGAAACATACCTGTCAATGCTGAGCACTGTGAGAAAGAGCACGCTGGCGTACATGTTCATCACAGACACAAACGAGTTCAGCTTACACATGACCGCACCAAAGCTCCAGTGGAAGTCCCGCAGTATGTAATCAATGTAGAAGGGTAGGAAAAGTACAAATACAAAGTCTGCCAACGCTAGATTAAGCAACCAAATACTGTTGACAGTTTTTTTGCTCTTAAACGCTGTCACCCAAATGACAGTTCCGTTTCCAATCAGGCCGAGCACAAATGAAACAATGTAGATGACCACTGAGATGATGTGCATGGTTTCTCTCTGCCTGTGGTCCACTTTAGGTTCCTCCATGTCGCCATACTCCAGGTAATAGTCATAACTGTAGTTTCCATAGTCCTCGCTGGAGTCCCCCATTGTTGCGGTTATCTGCGAGGGGGGGAAAAAAACAGCCCATGATGAGACCTTTTCTTTTAATCTGATTATCTGTACACGCAGTCACTTCACACACTCATCCTCACCTCACACTGTTTTGGATTATGCTGGGCGGTTCTGCACAAGAATCCAGTTGCGTGTCCTGGTCCCTCTGTCTGATCCTTCAGTTCCTGTGTTGAAGTCAGGACAGGGTGTGGCCTCTGTTGCTCTGGAACACAGAGTCAACATTCACTGGGATCAGTGGGGGACAGTGAGATGCCCCACACTCGAGCCAGAAAGGGCCCACCTCATTCAGTGATTCATATTGTTTTTCTTGCGAGTAAACTTGGGAAGACTTCTACTTCTACTACTTCTATGTTACGAAATGTAGCTCTACAAAGACACAGTTTTAGAGTCAGGGTGATGATATAAATTATTATTATTTGTCACTCATTGTCTTCAAGGCAAGTGCAAACAGTAATTTGGTACAAGGCCATATCTTTACACATATCTGAAATATGTGTGCCATCACAAAGACCAAAATGACCACGTCTTAACTGCAATTTTTTTACTTATTGTACATTAAAAATCTATTTTATGTATGCATGTATCAGTGGCCAAAGTGGGAGTTTTTTTTAGCCTATTTATAACTCTTATTGTGTAAAGAAAAAAAGTAAAGGTTAAACACTTTATAAAACGTGGTTTAAGTCTTTAATTAAAAAAACAAACTACAGGTAAGACACAGACGAGCTTTTCAAAATGGCAAAACATAAATAATAATAGGACAAAAATAGAAAAAAAATAAAATAAAGTAGGGTCTGTAGCCTGGACAAACTGTTGAATGCGAGATCAATCATATTAACAAATAAAAAAGAAGCAGGAAAAAAAAAGAGTAGCCAGTGGTAAAAGAATAGACCAGGGAGCTGAAACTTTACTATGACAGTCACTAAACTCAGTCATGGATAAAGATACGTGCAATCAGCAAAACAAAGAGCCACCCAGTCCTTTGAAAATCTCAAATCACTGCGGCTACATCAACAAGAACTCAGCAAACAACACAGAAAAGGCTGCTAGTTTATGTAAGTCTGCAGTTTGCCTTCTGGATCAGTACACTTACTTGCTTCCAGTCACACACAATTTGCTTAAGACTTTGCGTTGGACGAGGAAGCGCAGCGCTTACCTAAAAAGTGCAGCACTCCCTTTTATTCGTATCTAGATGGAAACACACCGACAGCTCCCGGGTGAAAGCGGACGCTAATGTAGCCTTTATAAGCTGAGTTTTGCTCGGGCCCTCGTCGCGACTTCCCACTCGGCTGCCACGGGTGTTTCTGCCGCATGTGTGTTCTTTCCGCGAGTCCATCCAAACTGAAGTCCGTTACGGGGTACGGAGGAGCCGAGATGAGCAGTGGGCGCGCCAGGCTGACGCGTCACTCGCGGACCACAGAATGAAGAAAAGTTATTGGTCACCCGCATGGAATGAAGAATGCTTTTCATTGAGACGAGGCTGCTTTTCATAACGCCAGGGTAAACTCTCCACGCACGCTCCTTCCCTCCGCGAGCGAACGGAAAAGTTGGGAGTTTTGCTCCAGAAAAAAAAAAAAAAAAAAGTCCACGATTGGGTTTTCACTCAGGGGGTGAAGACTGTCACCTGTTGCTTGGTGCTCGGTAGAAGAGAAGAAACTTGTGCTGAGCCTGTGAGCCTTCACGCTCTGCATGTTGATGCGCAGGGAAGGCGTGACTGCACTGACTAATGCTTGCCAAATCAGTTTGACAAACAGTGTTTATCAGTGTTTATTGGTGTGTGTCAGCTTTTAAGGATTTGTTTTCTGCAACATCCGTAAAGGCAGCTGCAGCACCCAGAGGACTTCATGGCCACTACCCAGGCCCGGCCCAAGCCTTTCTGGGGCCTGAGCAGAGTTTGATTTTGGACGTCCCCCATGCCTGTTTTTCAATCTTCAAAGGTGTGGTGTTAATTTGCACTTTACTATTCCAGAGTACTAGCACTGCAGTAACATAGACTAACAGTACTTCCCTCAGTAAAGTGAATGATTGACGAGCGGTGATTGATCACCATTCATATAGTCTGTTGACTTTTCCAGTCTGCCTTGTCCTCCCTTCTGCTATCTGCATGCTACCGTCTTCAAAGTCTCTCTCGCTACGTGGAAGAACAACAACCTCCGAGCTGCGGCTACACACTGAAATTGGTATGTTTTGGTTATCTTTTGTAGGGATTTAGTCGTTTTTAATACCACAGCTTGGTTCTCCACTTGCAAGTGTTCCACCAAAACAACTACTCCCCTGACAGTTTTTTTTTGCAAAGGTACTGCATCACGAGTGTGAAATACAAAAGTAACGGAGATAGGTCTGGCCTACGTGAAACTGCCGTTGACTTATCACAAAAAAAGAACATTTGGAGCTCTCTTGTGGACCCCCTGGCCGTGGGGGGGCGTCAGTGCTATGTTTTTTTACCTGTGAGTCTGATGTGCAACACCTATGCAAATGCACAGATGTTTCCAGTGGTTTCACATACTTTCACTGATCTATAGGTGGCACTACTGCAACAAGACATGCAGAAGTCTACCAGGTGTTCTGCTCCTGTCTGTGGGAAAAAATACACGTTTCTGCCCGAACGTACACGTTTGCATTACACTGACATGAAAATTGCTGCCATTCTTTATCGAGAAATTTGCACATTTCAAACCCGCTCTTCTTGCTGCCACTCCCTGAAATCAATGATGTTGCTGCAGATTCTCGGTCAGATGCCAAAGAACATTTACTGTGGCATCACTCACCGAGACGCAGCCAGTCCTGTTCGATTCGTCGTGAATCCTCAACAATACGAGAATCACGTAATCTGTGAAATTACTTTCTATAGTTCAAGTTGGCTTACGACGCCTAATTTAAAGGGGAAGGCTTTTGTAGATGGGTCCATATTAAATTAGTCACATTTAAGAGGCACAAGGCTCTTTTCAAGCTGCTGCAGAAAAGCACTCACTCAGCTTACTCATCCCTTTTTATATCTCATCAGCCTTTGCTCAGTTGTCTCAGTGACCCAAAGTGACCATCTCGTCCCTCTGTGGACCATTCAGCCCTAAGGGGGGAGCTGTCCTGCACACATCATCTAATAGCTGTCTGTGCGTGCCCGCGTGTGTGTTATAAAGCTTAGAAAAAGAGGGGAAAAAAAGAAAAAGAAAAGATGCATTGTCGAAGATACAACCCAAAGGAGTAAAGCGGTTAGCTTTTCCTCTGCCAGCCACAGCATTAAAATACCTAACGTTCTAATGCTGAGATTCATTAATATGATAAAAACACTGGCAGGGACTGCAACCTAATGATGACTCTGCTTTTGATAATCAAGTTTTACAGTAATATTTAGTAATGCTGCAAAAAAATAAAAAAATAAATACGGATGCAAGACCATTATTATTTCAAACCATGGCATTTAAACAAAAAAGAACTTCACGCTACCTTCAATCCAGCAATCGCAAAGAAATGAATAATTAATCAGCTGTCTAATATATCTTACTACACTAACTGAAATGCGAAGCTACACAAATGCAGTTTACTTCCAGTTCCAAACAGTGCGGTGTTCATTCCCGTCTTATGTATTTATTCGCTCTGTGCGTGTTGTGTGAAAGAACTGCTCCGCTCCACACTGGGAGGAAGGCTGGCATTTCACCGGTCGCGTGTGATCACTAATACTATCCTCAGTCCTTTGTGACAGGTCATTTCCTCTCTGTTGTGATCTTCCAGCCATGCCTTTGAAGTCACCTGCTCCTGCTTCCCGTGCCCCGGTTGGGGATGGAGGGAGGGATGGAGGGAGGGAGGATGGGGAGGACATCTTTGTCGAGGAGGAGTCTGCTGGTTGACTTCCAGTAGCAGCCTGGCCACCGCCTTCTTTCTGCACCCCCCCCTCCTCCCTCCATCTCCCTCCCTCCCTCCCTCCTTCTCCTCCCTCCTGCTTTTCCTCATCCTCAGCCTCTATTGCAGCAGCCCGGTGCCTCCTGGTTCCATGAAGAAAAGCCCTCCCTGCACGGCACCTCCCCGCCGTGATGGGCCGCAACCTATTTATTGCGTTGACGTGTTGATATTGGGATATTTCAGTTATCAAATATGAATCATGCATTTGATATCTCTGGCCACTTTGCTCGTCAGCATCCTTTCGCGTTGGCTTCATCCGTCACTAGCGTCATTCGGTACGTATTGCATTATAGCATTGTGTTGTTGTTGTGTGTGTGTGTGTGTGTTTTTTTTTTTTTTTAATTTTTATTTCTTTCTCCACTTTCATCAAAAATCGACGCATTGCTCGTCGTTGGCGTCCGGATAAAGTAATACCCGACGATGTGGCGAGGCTGCAAATCGTCGCGGTTTTCCAAAAGAAAGCGGGGAATTATGTTTAATATGCGGCGTCTTCGGCGTGATGGTGCATGAAGGCAGACCACAGCATCTCAGCATCTTTTGTCCAGCCTGTAAAAAAAAAAAAACCCCAAAAAAAACAGTACTCTTCATTATGTGTGATTACCCTAGTTGAATCAAGAGGTCATTCAGAGTTATTTTTGCTAAAGTGCACGAATTAACCTGCTTTTGTTACCTGGGGCTGTCTGGATTAGTATTGCATAATGAACACTGCATTTATCTGTATGGTGCAGACTTTTTTTTTTTTTTTTTTACAATAAGCGCATCACAAGAACCTTAGAAAGGATATGAAGCAATTTATTTTGTACTCTAAATTAGTCCAGCTGTCATATTTAATTACCACAGTACTACAGTCATATTGAACTGTGACTCGATGAAGCCATGGCCACTTGCCTCAGTGTTATCAATATAATTCATGAATAAAGGATGACAGCATGCTCTTTGTACGTGCGGACCGGTGAGGTTTTCATGTCTATGCGGTGGGAATTCTCTTGCAGTTTCTCAAGGAGTAGAGGACAAGGTTGAGAGGGACGCAGTGCCAGCGCTGCTGAAGCAACAGGCAACTGCAGCACCTGCTTCAGACAACACAACACACCATGCAGTAGAGCATGTGATCACTTACCCCTCGCGGTTGATATACTACCTGAACGAGGACTCGGAGAGTACCTATCATGACTTGGACACTCAGGCCAAGAACCAAGCCACAGAGGGACAGGTAAGCCACCACTGAGGGATGGTAGACGAGGAGGAATGACGCTGGTATGTCTTAGAAGTTGTGTGATCAATAGCGGGAGTGTTTGATCACTGTGTGGCAAGGACTTTGTTGTTTTTCAGTCCATATTAAGGCTTGTATCGCATCTCAACCCTTGTCCTGCTCTCGTAAGTTTAAGTACATTTTGCTGCACAGTGTTAAATGAATCGCAGATAGCAACGTACATCCGCCACATGGACAGCACCTTAACAACGCTGTTTTGTGCGTCCTTAAAAATGAGCGATGTCAGAGAAACCATGCTGAAGGAAGCATGTCTTCCTGTTTATCTATTTTACATTACCATCTGTCTTTCATTTAGCCTCCACATCTGTTATTTGTGCACTGTGCTGTATATTATGTTGAAGGTTTCCTCTAGAGGGTTTTTGGTCTGTAAGACTGTGGCTAAAGTTTGATTTATACTTTGCCATCGTCCGCAGTTTAAACTGTGAATTGCATCTAAATGTTTGCCTCCTTTACAGGCGGTCCACCTTGCCCAGGCCAGCTTTCAATTAGAGGCATTTGGCTCCAGATTTGTGCTGGATCTGAGTCTGAACAAGTAAGTCTAGCTCACCTCTTCTACCTAATTCATTTTTGCTTAAAACATTTTATATTATAACCGCATCTAGGCCACTGTGGTCTGTAATCAGAACTTCCTAGACTGTGATTTAAGTCATAGTGAGAGTAAGTAGTACTGTTTTTCTCGAACAGCAGGCAAGGTCATATTGAAAGAGCAATGTGCAGATGGTTGAATACTGCAGAACTGAAGTGTCTTTGTTCACGCTGTGGTTAATGAGAAGCTGTCTAAATCCCGTCTAAACATTGCTGCCCCAACAGTTCAAACCTGGCACTCTGGGTATGAATATTATACGAACCCTAAACATATATTAAAGAAAGGATCGAACGAATGTCGCGATAAAAGCTAAATTTCTTCTAGAAATGAATTAAGGCTAAGAGCAAAAGTCTGATACTGGTAATATCTTTAGAGACGGTCTTATATTTTATCCCAGATATGACCAAATATGAAAACTAGTATGCATGTAAACATACACACTGACAGACTAGAGGCTGTTAATGACATGACACAAGGACCTCAGAGGTAATGCTGTGTAGAAATGACCCTGGACGATCAAGAAAAATGCGTCGTTACTTAAATAACAATGAGAGCGCAGACGACTGGAAATGCTACGTACTATTATATGTCATGTCAGTAATTAATACAGCGTCAGGTAAGAATAATGTAATAATGGGACTGTAATTGAATAGGACAGCACACTGGTTTCCAGAGTCTGATAACCAAGTCTGATAACAAAGAGGAATCCTGGTTTAACTGCCACGCTGTGAACAAAGACGGACTGTGTAACAACGTGATTTTGGGAAGCCAAAGCCTCTATCTCCATTAGGTTTAATTGCTTTGAGTTAAAATGAGGGGAGAGATAGTCATTCTGCGGTCTGTGATCGCTGCCCCATCCAGAAACACGAGGCTCTGGACTCTCAGTGATATTGATTTACTCCCCTCTCAGAGTAGCCGGTCTACATATGCGAATGTATAAGAGCAGGTTAATGCGCACATATGCAAAGACTTCAAAATGCTGATTGAATTCCAGCTCCCTTAAGTGATCTAGAACAGAATTATGCAATACAATATCATAATTTAATATTATCTGTGTGGTGGAGTGCCGTTAGATGTAAAGACTTATGCATTCGCTGTGGCTGGATTTGCAGTCTTTTTGCTGTTTCGTGTGCGTTTAATGTTTAATGTACGTAAAGCCATATTGCAGAATTGTGCAAAATCACAAACTACTTTCTAATGAAGTTAAATCACTTGAGCAAAAACAAAAACCAAATGATTCAAAACTTTGCTATGTTAGTCAAAGGCGTGTTTGTTCCGTTACGAAGCCTTTAACGTACAGTAATGGGTGAAACTGTGCTTGAGTGGGGGTTCTGTTGTTGTTGTAGTAGGCGAGCGTCATTTAAATGTCACAGAGGCCAGTAAAGTACAGAACGTTGTGCTTTTCAACTTTAAGGAGCTATCTGTATCAGATATTACTGTATCTGTGTTGTTCGGAGACAAAACACTGTGTCAGACTGTGTAGCTATCACCTCGACTGCTGTAGTGTAAGGATAGTGCTCCTGTATCAAGAAGACCTATTGAGGACATTAATGTTACCCTTTGCAGTGATATGTAATATGTCTGTATTGTCTGTCACAGTTCTTATCCTCTTTCTGCGTTAATTGCTGCAGTGTAACACGTTTAGCACATTTACACTGTAACGTGTGTTCGGCTTGAGTAGCAGAGAGACAGAGACATGAGAAGCTGGACACACCTCTTGTCCTGTTTGTCATTGTCATTTGTCGCTCACACATAATCGGACGGAGTACAGACACACACCGTACAGCAAGATTAACCGGCTGTTGTCCGTTGTTTTGCCAGACGTTCAGGTAGTCGCCACATAAATAACAGCGACCGCTGTGCAGCAGTGAAGAGGCTTGGAAGTGTGACCTTGAGTCCCAGCTGTGTGCTTGTAGGTTATCTGTGAGATACATGAGCTCGCTTCAGTGTGGGCCTTTTTTTTTCATGCCAGAAGAGGGGTTTGAATTCTGCTTGGTGTTGAAGCTGCAGCCGTACTGATCTAAATATAGATAGGTCTACAACTTGCCAATGGGTGCTACTTTATCTGCTCACCTCTTACTGCACCTGAGAGGAAATACTTTTCTCTGCTGCAATGTTTTTTTTAAGCTACTATCTAACCTAAAATGGACTTCATTTCTTTCTCAGATATGTTGCTGTGAATACCTTTAGTACTGCTGACCCTTTCTCCGAGCGTCTTGATTTGTTTATACCCAGAGGAGATTGTTTCTGTGTATTTTTATGTGTAAAAATGATGGCAGCGCCCTGTGTCCGCGACAGGATTTAGAGCCGCATCAGATCTGGTGCCAGGCACATTTTGGTCCTCTTCCCGTTCTGCCTCGCATCGGTCTCACTTTCCTCTCCTGCCGCTGCTGCCGCTGCTGCATCGTGGCACTCAGACCTCGGGGGCAGGAATCCCTTCTCGTGGACACAACACGCAGTTACAGCTCTCGCACAGACACGCAGCCATTTGGACGCAAACTCTTGGACACACTCACACTGCAATGCTTTAACACTTCATGTTCTGCAGTGCTACCCACCTCCCGCCCACACACACTTATACAAACACCAGTACACTCCTTTGTGGCCCTCTGTGGTCTGCTCTCATCTGGCTAAAAATAACCCCTCACTCAGGAACCTGCTCCTGCTTTGACTCGCCACTCATAATGGTACACTTCCTGCTCACATGCTGCTGAGCATCACTCTAAATTGTCACAATGCTGTTTTCACAAAAAGCAGATCCATCATGCTTTTTCATGCTGCGACGCCACTACATGTCCAGGGAGGGGAGAATGTTTTTGATTTGCAAGGTTACTCAGAAAAAGTGCCTTTGTGGCAGAAATCGCAGTCTCTTGAAGTCAGCTGTCAGCTAACAGATTGAGTGTGTTTAATAGTGAGGGACGCTGACTCAGATAGCGGGAACTGCCGGGAGGACTGTTGTGTTCAAGGTGAAGCTGAAGCCTCACAATCAGTTATCACATTAGGCTTCATTGGCAGCTTTCACACTAAGTTACTGGTTGTAGTTCCTTTTACTGTATGTGTGTTATTTCTCAATCGGTAACATATTTTTGGGAGGTTTGAGGAAGAACTATTATCTAAATTACATGCTCGCTTTGCAAAATTAACAAACTGTGCCTTGGTTTCTGTAACTATTTATGGGCATGTTCCTCATTGCGCTAAATGTTGTTTTATTTGTGCAGCCTCTACTTACGATAAATAATTATCCTCGGGAGTAAGTGCTTCATAATATTGCCGAGGACGTGTAACATTGCTGCTGCACTTTGAGAAGTCATAGGAGTGTTTATGCAGACTAATCCAGTCACAGGGTGATGAACTATTCCGATTTCAACGCCAACCAAAGCAAGACTCACCACTATTTAAAACCACAATATGTGAGTCACAGCAAAGACAGGCAGACTTGTGTTTGTGGTGTCAGTTTATCCATCGTTCTGCCCTAACCATTAACAATCTCTGTTTTTTCAGTGACTTGTTGTCTTCAGACTATGTGGAGATCCATTATGAGGGGGGCAAACCTGTCCTATCAAAGGTAACATGTTCTCCTAACTATGAATAAAATGGCTAAATATCCTTTTTTGTCCATGTATGGGAGTCGGGTTTTCTTCAGTGCATGGCTGGTTTTGCTTTGTACAGTCATGCAGTCATGGTAAAGCACAAAACACAGCTGTGTTTGGTTTAAACCTGAGGAAAGCTGTGATAAAGATTATGGGAGTGTTTTTTTTTCAGGAAACCATCTACAAAATATCAAAAGGATAGATAGATAGTAGGGGTGTAGGGTTTTTTTTTGTTTTTTTTTTTAAAAGAAGGAACGATGAGAGAGAGGGAATAAGAGCTTCTTCCTGCTGCTGCTGCTGTTGCTGATTCAGGCAGAGGGCTGGGTTGGGCATAGTGTAGCTGAATCAGCAGGGTTTCGCTCTCCTGCAGCCTCCTGCTGGAGCTGTGGTCACGTGACGAGGGAGAGAGAAAGCACTCTGCAGTATCAATGCAGCGTGGGATGGGTAAAGTGGAAGAGAGAGAGAGAGAGACTATGTCCTCTGCTCACCCTAGATCTGACAGCTGAGTCACAGATAGTGGCAGGACCCACCTTGCAATGTATTAACTCACCATCTTAACAAGCAAACACCGAGACCCCCTGCAGAATAACTTTGCACATTATGCTAAACACACAGCTGTGACACAAGCTGTTACATCCTTCGAAACGCTTGAAAATTCAAAAACCTGATTGCGGTGTTAAAAAAAAAAAAACCAAAAAAAACGCAGCTCACCGGCAAATATGAGTGATTTACGCGCACTGGGTTGTGTTGCCTGTAATGCTGCTTTAGTCCTGCCTTGGATTTGCTGTGATGTGTGATGCTGCATCAGCACTGTGTCTTCTTCCCTCAGGGCGGTGAGCACTGTTACTACCACGGCCAGGTGAGGGGGAACGATAACTCCCATGTGGCCTTATCTACCTGCAACGGGCTGCAGTAAGTGAACAGTTGTGTGTGATCCCGACTGTGTTCAGAATATCTGTGGATGCACTCATCTCTGCTCCTCAGCTCCTATTGACTTACTATCGACTCCATCCTCTCTCTTTTCTTCTCTCTCTCTGCCCGACAGCGGGATGTTTGACGATGGAGTCTATATGTATCTAATTGAGCCCTTACAGCAGACTCATTCAATCGTAAGTTATTCCTGTCACTGAGAACCAAAATATGTTTTTTTTTTTTTTTTTTGTATTTTTTTTTTTTTGCCCTGCTGTTCGTAAAGCGGCACCTCAGCCACACATGAAAACGCTTGGCGCTTTTTACTTTTTCAGCAAAGATAACGTAGATAACGAAGCACCCAAAGTAAATGTAGCATCTAACTGGGTGCATTTGGTAAAGTTTAACAGCAATAGTCTGAATACAGAACATTCAGAGTATCTGTACAGTTTGAACTCTTTACAGGGTTTCTGCAGGTGCTTAAAAAGTCTTACGAAGTCTAAAATCCAAGAATCTGAATTTTGGGCCTTAAATATCGATTTGACACAGTCTTGAAAATTGATTTAGTGCTAGTTTCAAGCCTGTTGAAAATAATGAATTCGAAGCCTGCCGCACGTTGTGCAAGAAAACACTTTAAATAGGTTTGTGTTCACACCAGGAGCATCAAAGCCTTGCCTCAGCACAACGGGATGTGAAATAGGCTTAAGTTAGGTTCGTAATGGTTTTAAAAAGTCTTAATTGAACTCACCGAAACCTGCAGAAACCCCGTCTTTATGCGAATGATGTTAATTTACGTTTGTGAGCCCACTGAAGCGTAGCGGTGCGTAGGATTCAGGGGAATTCAGAAATGGAATACAGTACTTCTACTCAGCGTACATTCACCTGAAAATAAGAGTCACTGTTTTCCTTGCCTTGGAATGAGTCGTTTGTATCTACGTGGTGTCCCCTCCACGGAGTCCGCCATGTTGAACTGCCATGTTTCTACACTAGCCCAGAACAGACAAAACAAAAAACAAAAGTTCTCTCTTTACCGCTTGGAAGTGTAGGGTGAGGCAAGGAGCATTCGGTTGGTGGTCAATCTGCAACTAAATCCTACACAATCCACCATTAAGTATTTTTATTTGATCTGCATAAATATACATGTATTCAAAATTATTATTAGGATATAGAGATAATATTTTCCAATGTCTATTGTCCGTTTCTATGCATTAAACAAAACGTCTTTCAAATAATTGCATTCAGTGCGGTGTCGTGTTATGTTTAACGTGAGACTAAACTCTTCATCTGTGCTTTTTACTTCTGTGTAAATTATGCAGAAAGTTGTGTTGACTTTTTCAATCAATCTTTTATCTGTCGTTTGTTATTTTGGGCAGTAAAAGTCCTTGAGATCCACTGGTGTTTGTTCTAGTTCCTCTCAGGTCTCTTAACATTTGATTTCCTCACCCCCTTCAGGATACAGCTGCAAGGCCTCACACTCTAAGACGAAGAGCCTCTCTTCACTGGAACAATAACTCACAGGAACAGGGTAACAGTTTCCATCACTGCCGTCCATCATCTTACATAAGCTCCTCCACCGCTGACCATCATCACACCTCCCTGAAGCCAATGACCTTCCCTTCTTTGTGTTCGTCACACCACACTGGTGTTGCTTTCCTGTAGCAGTGCTGTAGCAAAACAGCTTCATATCTGTCTAGTCTCCAGTTCTAGTTTGTTAAAAAGTGAAACTTTATGTGGAAAATCTTGTATTGCTCCCAGATTTTTCATTTTTACAAGTTCCATGTGTCCACTGGAGTTAGGAATTCTTAATTTAACACTCTGTTAAGGATATTTTGGGAATCCATTCCCGGGAAAAAAACAGTCTTAAGAAAAAAACATGTAGGCTTGACCTCATGACAGTGTACAAAGGCCGTTGTAAATACTCGATGCAGTTGATGTGTTGATACAGTTGAAGTGGCACTGTTTTCTTGTGTGTTTTCACAGCGGAGGAGGAGCAGTTTTTCTCAGAATTGGATGACCTTTCCTGGTTGAAGCGCAGGAAAAAGCGAGCCGTAAGTGTCTGATCTCACCTCTCACTGAAGCGATGAAGCCAACTTTAGTTACAGTTACTTTAAGAACACGAGGACACGCTTAGACTCCAGAACAAAGTCATTAACGATGGTGTGTATTTTGCAGATGCCTCGTACTTTCTTTGAGGAGATGAAGTATTTGGAACTCATGGTTGTTAGTGACCACAGTATGGTATGTGTTTTCTTTCATTCTTATTTTGTCACCATGGCCCACAAGAGGGAGCAGTGCCATTAAATGTAGCATAATAAATGTGCACTGTTGAATCGCTGCGGCTTATTCATCTTTGCCTTTGTTCTTTTTCTTCGTGCCTGCAGTATAAGCGACACAAGAACAAGCAGCACACGAGAAATTTTGCCAAGTCAGTGGTAAATCTTGTGGATGCTGTAAGTAACCTCTTCAGTTACCCTTTCAGAAATACCTCAGAAATGTCTAGTGTCCCAGAATTAACATCCATACAGTTAGCTGTTATGCAGATTTTATACAGTCTGTGATCCAGACAATAACATTTGTCTCATAATAAGGAAGACTATTTGCTGCATAAATACATACAGCACACACAGTGACCGCTACAGAATATATCTTTACAATGTTTTAAGTATAGCACCGCTCCTCGTGTGTGAAGATGAAGTACATCTCAAACCCCGACTTGGCCCTGGAGATGTCTCAATTATGTTCGAATTAGGTGTTGTCCACATGAAACTATTTCCTTTTCATTTCTGCCCACACGTGCGTAATAGGCTGGATGCTGGCTGGGATGTGCATTTTTGTCACTTGCTAATTTCAAAGATTAAAAAAAAAAGAGATCAATAATGATTGTTTTTTTTGTCTTTTTTAAAAAAGCCCTGAATGTGTACAGACACATGTTGTTGTCACATGAAAAAGCTTTTTTTTTTTGGAAACTAAAGAGCTGGTGTCCTGGTGGCATACGCATTTTGCTAGGCTATATTCCTGAAAAATTGGAATAAAAATCTAGCCAATGAAAGATATAACAAAAAAAAAAACTAGAAAAAAGTTTATGCAAGTTGTTCTCATTTCAAGCAACAAAAATAGATAAAAGTTGTACTGTTCTCACAATATGGAAAATATTGTTGTTCCTCTACTGGGATATTATGGAAACCATTGTTTTAGTTTGTTACTGGTTAAATCTAATTCAATATTAGATGGAAAATCTTATTAAGACAAAGTTAAATATGTTTTCTTGAGATGACCTTTCTGATGCGTGATGAGATTATTTTTGACGAGTGAGTAAATTCCCAGAAACAAGCCTTTTTTAAATGTTTTTGGATTGTATCTTCAGTTTAAATCTAACTAGGATCTTTGGTTGCATAAGGAAGGCGTTAAAGGCCCTAAAAATAATGTATAAAGCGGGAGGTTTAATGTGGACACAGTTGTTTTTCCCGCATTCCTGTCAAGTGCATTAACATCCCCCTTGTTCCTCCCTGTTCCCAGTGTGCTGCGTCCCCTCGTCTGTCCGCCTCAGACAGCTCAGGTTCTGATTCACACCCAGTGTTGTTCTCCTCTCCCTGTGCTGTTGCCTCTGCCTCTCTCTACCTCTGTCTCTGTCTCTGTCTCTGTCTCTCTGTCTCTCCTCTCTTCGTCTCATTCACTGCCCGCTTCAAACGGCAGATCTACAAAGAACAACTACACACGCGCGTGGTGCTGGTTGCTGTGGAGATCTGGACAGACAAGGATCAGATCCCCATCAGTGTGAAGCCTCTGGAGATGCTGCGAGATTTCGCCAAGTACCGGCAGCAGAGCATCAAGCACCACGCAGATGCTGTGCATCTCTTCTCGTAAGTTAACCAAGATTAGCGCTTTATTTGGGGTTTTATGGTATTTTTAATTTTCTTTTAAGGAGCTAATTCACATTTTGCATAAGACAGGTGTTTGTAAATGCATTTTGTATCTCTTATGAATGTATTTTTGCACGAGTACAAAAAAAACAAAGAGTATTCCTCATTAGAGAATGTCATTTTATTCTGCTTTATTTCAGTCGCTTGCACATTGTTTTAGTCATTTTTATATTTGTTTATGTGGTTTATATAGTGTAATCACAGGTTTGAGCCAATAAAAATGTGAATCTGCAACTACGCCAGCCTGGATGCAATAACAGCTGCAGAGAGAAACTAATTGTGATCTTAATTTGATTTGACTTATGCGGCCCAATATAGCTGGACCATCTAAAAATAATCTTATATGTTATAATATGTCTTTGTCTCCCAACATGCTTGTAGAAATGTGACCTTCCACTACCGAAGAAGCAATGCAGCGTATTTCGGGGGCATGTGCTCTGTGAGCCGCGGAGTAGGAGTCAACGAGGTCAGATTTACTCTCTAATGTCCAGTATTGTACTGTTTATGTATCACATTAACGGTGTATTGTATCGAGTGTGAGTCCAAGTCAATAATCTCTGCTCTCTGCTGCGCCCCCACAGTACGGCACCACCTGGTCCATGGCAGCGTCTCTTTCCCAGAGTCTGGCTCAGAACCTGGGCATCCAGTGGGACCCGGCATCCAAGAGAAGTATACATGAAACACACACGTCACTGCCTCATTGCGTGCATGACTGACACACAGAGGACATGCTATTCAGAGCCAAAAGCACGAGGTTTCAGTCACTCAAATCCCCCCGAAAAACAACACGTTAAAACCCTTGAACGCACCAAGCTGTGAACACGTTCATAGCCCTCTCTTACAAATGCACCTCCATTTTTTTAATTCCATGGAGTTCTAATTAGAAAAAAATACAAAATCAGTGTAATGTAAAGTAATGCAATCCAATGAGTTTTGAGATATGTAGCAGAGATATGTTGCAGTTCCATTTTCAGGCTTTCCCCCCCCTTTCTTTAAATGGTTGACATTTAACAGCTGTCAATAATGATGTCTACAGTTTAACCTTTGAAAACAAACCCGTTTCATCAAAGACTTTTCAGGTTTTTCAGACACAAACGATGCTCCGATTCAAAGCTCTAATTACGAAAAATACAAAATCAGTCTATGTAAAGTGATGTGATTTGGTGAGTTTTGCGTTAACAGTAACAATTGTTAATAATGAAGTAATTTCAACCTTTTAAAACCAAAGCAGTTTCATCGAAGATGAAAGTTGATCTTCAAAAGCACCGTTTAAGATATAAATAGAGATATAAATTGGAGTTGTGTTTTTATATTTAAATGTGACAGTACATTTCATTTAACAAACAAAACAAATCTAAATTTCCAGAAACTTAAACGCGTGTGTCTTTTCTTTTGTGTACATGTAAACCTTTCGCTCTCTGTTTTTCCTTCTCTCTTTTTCTTTTACTTGCAGAGGAATGTGGCTGTGCTGACTCGTGGATCGGCTGCATAATGGAAGACACTGGGTAAATACCCCTCGAGACACACACACAAATAAGGATAGTAAAACAATTACAGATTCCCGGGAAAAGGTGCAGAGGAGTTTTCAATTTGTGTTTGCGTTTTAGAGAGTCAGCGAGAGGGAATGTGAAAATCGGCAGACATTTTTATCGACGTATGTAAATGAATAAAGTACAAGATGATGGTAAAAAAGTACTAAAAGACTAGGTCCTAAATAATAAGATTCATAGAAAAGTCAAAAAAACTGTGCTGAGAAATCTCTCACAAGGCATCCCACAACATACGGAGCCATCCTCCCTCCTCGTGTTTTTTCATCCACAGAGTTCAGTATGCGCGGAGGTTCTCCAAATGCAGCATCTCAGACTACAAGGACTTCCTTTTGAAAGGTGGAGGGTCGTGTCTGTTTAACAGGCCAACGAAGGTGAGATGCTCACAGTTCCCTCTCCTCTGCAATAAACATAAATCACACTTCCTCACTGCGTCCTTCACACTCTCCCGATTTCTTCTGGCAGCTGTTTGAGGCCACAGAATGCGGGAATGGATATGTGGAAGTGGGAGAGGAGTGCGACTGCGGAGGGAGAGCGGTGAGTTTCTTTTGCGCCACCGATTCAGGCCTGTGAATTGTCATCTGTTTGTTCAGACGGGTCAAGTTCTTTCGGTGTTCATTTTCAGGAGTGCTACAAGGAATGCTGCAAGAAGTGTTCCCTCGCCAACGGGGCACACTGCAGCGACGGCCCCTGCTGCAATAACACCTGCCTGGTATGAGCTTGTGTTTTTTTTCCCCAAGTACCCAGTGCAGATATGAATTTGAAAGTGTGATTAGGCTTGACACGGTTTCATGGTTGCCTGGTGTATGGTTTTACACAATCAGTTGCAATGTTACTTAAGGAAGGAAAAAAAAACAGAAGGTTGTTTTGGATGAAAAAAACGCATTGAATTGAACTGAATTATATGACTTAACTGTGATGCATCAGTGATGGTGATAATGCACCTAAAAATCATGCAAATGTATAAAAATCTGCATTTTATGAGTGAAATGGATCAATACACAACTTCCTGTTTTCATATCATAAGTCTTCGCACCTTAACGCCTACGTAAAGTCGTTTGGGATTACTCCACTTCATGAAATCTGTATAAAAGAATCCATATTAACGCCCTCTATTCAGAAACCTCCTTCTTTTTCCGATTGGGAAGTGAAGCCATTATATTGGAACCGCTGGATTAGTTTAAAAACACTGCCTGGATCTGCTAGTTTGTTTGTCAGTTTGCATCTGAACAAACAAAACAGCAAATAAACCCTTTCAGACCCTTATATGGTTCTGCACAGGTGTCTTGTGATTCTCCCTGAACTCCTCGACCCCCTCTCAGCCTCTTTCCAACTTTGTAGCGCTTTTCAAAAAAAATCCACGAAAAGTCGCTTGAAAATAAATACAGTAAAATCTGAAGAAAGCCGTACACCTTCAGTTTCAACAGAAGAAATCAGTAGGAAAGCATCTCTTTAGAAATGAATAAATCAAAGTGCACTTCCTTTTGAGCAACGTAAGTGGGAGAGAAAAAAGTGTTTGCGCAGGTGGGATTCTCCATCTGCTTATGTTTTTCTCAATACCTTAGATAAGTATATGCAAATGGTTCGATAACAATTCTCGGAAATGGTACGCCACTGCAACCCTGCTTGTGTTAATTTTCACTTTCACTAACTTCACTTTGTTCGTTTCCAGTTCTATCCTCGAGGTTACACCTGCCGCTATGCTGTGAATGACTGTGATATTTCAGAAACCTGCTCCGGAGACTCTGGACAGGTGCTCTTGTGTAGTGCTGTGTATATTTTTTTGCTTTAAAAAAAAAAAAACGACCAAATCTTTATCATTTAATGCATTGTGAGGATGATTTTCATCATTAAAAAGACGTTTTATGTTTTTCACTTTTTCGCAGTGCCCTCCAAACCTTCACAAACAAGACGGTTACCTCTGCCAGGTCACCCAGGTATGCGGACTGATGACATGGAAGGACAGAGGCACTCATTTAGCGGAAGAGCAGTTTGGGACGAGCACACTAAAAATATATGAATTCTCTCTTTCTGTGTATCATTTTCTGAAGGGCCGCTGCTACAACGGAGAGTGCAAGACTAGAGAGAACCAGTGTAAATACATCTGGGGTCCAAGTAAGATTAATTTTCCTTCTTCGCAGATGAGCTATTATTAGTGTTAGTGTCAGAGTGCCATCGTTGTGGATACCGTGCGTGAAAGAGACTCTTGTAGTCACTGCTGTACAGGTCAGTGCTCTGTTTTACCTTCAGAGGCCGGAGGATCAGAGAAGTTCTGCTACGAGAAGCTCAACACTGAGGGCACAGAGAAAGGCAACTGTGGAAGAGATGGAGAGAAATGGATCCAGTGTAGCAAACAGTGAGTGTCAGTGGGAGACTTTGAACAAAATGAAATGAACTTTGCAATTTCCTTTATAGGTGATGAAAGCGGACTTTGGGCCTATTAAAGGGGGCAGAGGTCGTCTCTCAGAGAATCACTGGGCCTCGTGCATGAATGTTTTCTTCTTTTTCCTGTATTTCAGGCACTTAACCGTCAGATTTGACCTTTTATATGGAATGATACACATTTGTATTTGGCTGTGACTCAAGCGATGCTCTGGAACATCTGCACAAACATTATGCAGACAGACCATGAGAACACAAATCATCAGAATTAATATTTTATTGCACAACATGGATGGTTTTGTGTGCATTTACTGAGACGTGGTCTTTTACTCAAGTATAGATGACTGCCACAAAAGTTGAGATCAGATCAACTTTTGATTCATGCGCGAGGCCCTTTGTTCTTAAAAGTCTGATATTGTTTGGCGCTCGTCCTTGACCTTTGACAGCAGGCTGGTCCACAGGGTCTCTCTGCTTGTTTCCTACAGTGACGTGTTCTGCGGGTACCTTTTGTGTACCAACATCGGACGCAACCCACGCATCGGAATAATGAAAGGAGAAGTTACCCCCACAAATTTTAACCACCAGGGCAAGCTGGTAGACTGCAGGTAAACACGTGTTTACTGTATCCCAACACATCTTTGGGTCTACGGAGCCTACGCCTACAGTTAACGCCCCTTCTTGTCTTTCACACCGTCCCCATCTTTCCGTCACAGTGGTGGCCATGTCCTTTTAGAAGATGACACTGATTTAGGCTACGTGGAGGATGGGACTCCCTGTGGGCCGTCAATGATGTGCCTTGACCACAAGTGTCTCCCCATCCAGTCACTCAACATGAGCACCTGCCCCAGTGGACCTAACGGACAGGTGTGCTCTTCCCATGGGGTGAGTCCTGGTCTAAACCAACCCACAGTTTGTGCTTCAGTCTAGGGGCTTCAGGGGTGGTTAATCTGGCAGTTATATTTTCGATTAATCGAGTAATTGTAATAAATAAAATGTCAGAAAATGTTGAAAAGGTGTGTCCCAAAACCCAACGTGACGTCCTCAAATGTCTCGTCAAAGTCTGAGAATTTTTAACCTTTTTGTTTTCTTAAAAAATTACTCCAACCACTGATCAATTATCAAAATAGACATTCCTTATTAAAATATCTAATCGCAACTAGGTCTGTGTCGTTTATTTTGTGGACTAAAAAAGACTAAAAAATTCGGCTGATATCCCTCCCTCCCTGAAAACGAAAAACTGTCATTGTCAGAAATGAACATCTTTGACTTTATTAAAAACTGGAAAACTGTTGAACTGTACATGTAAAGTAATCAAATTCATAAATACCTCAATAAATAAACCTGGAACTGAACATCAAACTAACAGTATAATGGGGAGCGCTTTTGATTTTTTGAGCTGTTATTTTCCCAGTTAATTCCAGCTGATACTACCCATGAGCCACTAAATGTAATGTGAATAGAACTTTACTACATTACCTCTGGTGCAAATTTCAGCCTGGGTCATGTCAGATAGATTTTTATCAGCAGTGGTGGTGAAAACAACAACTCCCATGATCCCACGCTACTTCACAACATCATCAAACTATGTCTTTTGTTATTGTTTCGACTGAAAGACTTCTAGCAGCAGAAAGTACATTCTGTGCGTTGAATTCATTTCATCCACTGTGGTTCTTTGCTCCGTCTTTTTTTTGAGTGTAATTCAACCAAATGCTGAAGATAAGATCTGCTGTAAGATAAATTTGCATGTTTAAATCCATCTTTACATATCTTTTATCCACCTGTCCAATCTTTACACTCTAGTTCACATACCACAGTAACCCAGTAAAAATGCCACTGGGGATAGTTCCCAAACATTACCTTAGTGTGTCAACACTTTTATCCCTGATGCCCCCCCCTCCCGTCTTCTTCTCTGTTTCTGTCTGGTTTCTGTCCACAGGTGTGCAACAATGAAGCCACATGTACCTGTGACACCACCTGGGCGGGGACAGACTGTAGCATGCCTGATCCCCCTAAAGAGGTTGAGGTCCCTCCGGACGAAGGGCCCAAGGGTCGGTTTTCTAGCTCTTTCAACCTCTGGCATCTGATAGAATAATTAAAAGTTTACGTGCACTCATTTTGTTTAATTTTAACACTGATGTCAGTCATGCAGTATACTGTATATGTTGTTCTGCAGTATTGCATCGTCATTCTTAATCACAGTGCTAGAGTCAGCGCAGATTCTTAGACATCAGAGAGCAGCGGCGTACCTTTTAGAGGTGCAAAGCTGATTTTTCCATGTAAACTGGTGACCGGAGCAGAATATTAAAGTGCATTTGTTAGTTTGATCCAGAAGGGAAAACACAAAGTCCAGATGTTCAGGGGATGGGGTTGTAGTTAAAGGGGGTGGGGACTGTCACAGAGGGAACCGTGTCACTTCATCCATGACTCTGAAGCAGAAGCCTGCTGTTTGTGTTTTGACAGGGTGGTAATAATGCTCCTTTTCCCTCTGCACAGTGAGCGTGGCTACTAACAGGCTGATAGGGGCAGTAGCAGGGACCATTCTGGCCCTGGGGGTGATTTTTGGAGGCACAGGGTGGGGAATAGAGTAAGCATCTTTAACCCTTTCACAGCTCTTCCTCTCATAGTGGTGCCTCAGTGTGCGGGCGGTCTCGTGAGCCGGCCTGAGCCCGTGTGTGCGTCCCGGTGGCTTTGTGTTTCTTGTGTGTTGGTGATGACCATATAATTGTCATGTGATTGGATGTTTTCAATGTCGTGTGATTGATTAATGGACTCCCCCCTCCCTCTCCTCTTCCTCTTCTGCCACTTCCTGGTGTTCCGCATTACTACGTACAAGCCTCTTTCTCCATCCTCCCTCTTCCTCTTCTTTTTCCCTTTTCTTTCTCTTATTCTTAGTCGTTATGTGGTTGCTCCTGTGATCCTCTCCTTTCTGGGGCATGTGGGGCATTTAGATGGAAAATAGTCCTGAGACGTATCCAGTTAGTGACCTGGCTTGTCAGTCAGTGGTAGGCTGTGTGGTGACTGGGACCCCTAAAAAATATTTTCCACAGTTCATACTGCCTCATTTACATATCACCTGTTAAACTCTGTTGAATTAAACCTTTAAAGTGATGGATACCCAGGGTCTAGTCTTGTGCACAAACTTAAACAAACTGATTATCACTGATTAAACACAGATTATCACTACCAACTATCTCAACTGACACCAGATAAATGTACTTATTCCCAGGACCTTTGCTTCATTACATTCAGTTACACATTAAGGGGACTGAAACGCATGCAAAATACATATTCAAATTCAGTCATTTTATTGTAATAGAATACTATGGTATGTTTTTGTTCCATGTGAAATCGTCATTGTATAGTTACATGTTATTTATACAGTAAGCGAGTATAGAAACTCATGTCTTTTTCCCCATAACCCTTTACAGGTCCTAGTGCCACCAATCTAATAATAGGCTCCATCGCCGGAGCCATCCTTGTGGCTGCCATAGTGCTGGGGGGGACTGGATGGGGCTTTAAGTAAGCAACACGCCGCATGCCTCTCCTGCTCTAACACTAGCATCCCTGCTGCTTCTAGACACCAGGGTTTGAGCTCCTGCTACAGAATATGGACCCCACGCAGACATTTTACACTGATTAATCTTAATTTGAAGTGAGTCACACATACCTGAACGCATATCTGAAACGCTCAGCTTCCTCCAGCATGCACTCCTGGCAGGGTTTTCCATAGAAGAGAGTGTGGATGATGTTTAAAAGGTATAAATGTGTAGGTATAATTTGGAAACGCACTGGGCTCCATGTGGGGTTTGTCTGTGAATCTGTAGCAGAACTTCAAACTGATTGGACGGGCAGAGCTCAATGCTTGACATGCATGTACAGTGAAGGGTCTTATGACAGAGACTGTCACAAAACAGAGGGAACAATACTCTTAACTGATAAAGAAAAACTTGTGTATGCAAGGAGTTTACTGAGTTAAATCTTTCCCCTCTGAAACCCATAGTTAGGCCATTTAACATATCTTGTATTGTATAGCCAGGAAATGTACTTTATTGTACAGTAGATTGTGGTTAATAAGTTCCAGTCGATCACTGATTAGCCTGCTGTCTTGAGCAACAGGGGTGTTACACATCTTTATCTAAATAGGCATAAGGTGTAAATGAGAACTACAATCCTGCAGCCACCAAAGCATGCCAGGTAGCAAAGCATCATGGTTGTCACCAAAAGAATATAAGTAAAGTGGAATAACAAAAAACATTTCTGCATGTTGACTTGTTGATTTGGAGGAGGTCAGTTCATTGCACAAAGGCTGAGCCAAACCCAGAGTGATTTGGTCCAGGGTTGTCGTGCTCTCATCACTTCCATCATCTTTTTCTCGATCCGTTACTGTTTGAGGGTGAGACTTTAAATGGAGTGGTGAGAGCGACAGAGGCAGAAGCCAGGACCTTTTTGTTGGCTGCAGCCTTTGTGCCATGGCTGGCCACACCCACCTGGATGGCCAGGCTCCGCCCTAGAGCAGAGCAGGACTCTCGGACCCGCCCACACCAGCTGCCATTGCTGCCTGCTTCACAGACCTGGTACAGACACGGCGCATTGCACTGCATGAACCACGCACAGCAATAGTGCCACCTTCAACTGGCCTACTATTGGAAAAGGTGCATGACAGAGTGATAGAAGCCCCACAACAAGCCACAGTACGGGGAGGTTATGCATAACTCCTGTTGTTGTATATGTTGTTGTCCCACTGTTGTAGTAGTTATTGTTGCTGCTGCTGCCGCTGTGGTTGTTGTTTATGTGGTTGTCTCCTCTTTCCCTCCTCCATAGAGTATATTTTATGTTAGCTCTTTCCTCCCAGATGGTTATGTTTTGAGTGGAACTAATGTCTTTCCCATCAAAACTGGTAATGAGACACATCTCCTACACTTCTTCACCGTGTAAACTTATGTTGCACGCACAAGCCAGTCGGTAGTTGTCTCCAAGAAGGCAACGGAGGTTATTTATATTCACAGAACTGTGACGTCCACATTCTCTTATTGTTCTTTTTAAAACTAGTCTTTATTGGTTTCAGCTCAATAAACTGGGTGACAGTTTTCATTTAGGTCACTTCTATCCATTCAGGAATCACAGTGCAAAAAGTACACATAAGGACTGAAGTGGCGTTCAAAATAATGTCTCGACACTTCAACGTAGTGGTGCAAGAAAGCGGGAAAAAAAACCAAAACCATCCTCTTGAATTGGGAA
This sequence comes from Coranthus polyacanthus, assembly GCA_037367275.1. NCBI lineage: Eukaryota > Metazoa > Chordata > Actinopteri > Kurtiformes > Apogonidae > Coranthus > Coranthus polyacanthus. The sequence continues at coordinate 16,237,918 of JAPQRN010000015.1, forward strand.
ATTAATATTTGTGGATATAAATACCCCTACTGTCTTTTTGCAGTCAAGGCTGAAGTGGCCAACATGGACCAGCCTTCCCTCACTTCAATGTCTTCAGCATTTTGGTCTTGCAGTGGTCAAAAAGGCAGACAATCACAGAAAGCCTTTTCATAATCCACGCTTCAAAAGTAATTTTAAACGTTTTCACAGCGAATGAAGAACGGGGCTAAACTGAAGAGATGAGTGTGGTTGCTTGTCCAAGTTGCACTAGTTGTGTTGCCGATGTACTCAAAGCAGACACTGACCCCTCTTTCTTGTCTTCTAATAAGAAACGTGAAGAAACGGCGATACGACCCCAACGCCACAGCCATTTAACCCAAGGAGAGATGGCAATCACAGATGGACTCCTCCAAGGCTTCCTTAGTTGGTTACCTGACAGCTGGACTGCACTTATTGCTGCTGATCTTTGGCATTAGATTTACTTGAAAAAGACATAGTGGACATTTTAACAAATTCCATTGTAGTGAAATAGAAATGCAGCCTTTTTGATTCCACCTCACCCATGTAACAACCCCCTCCCACCCTGATCTCTAGAGTGACAGAGCTCCTCTTCCATTCTTTAGTGCCAGTGCACAGGCGTTTCAGGCGGAATCCACACCACTCTCTCACCTGGCATGATTATCCGCACAAAGCGTGCTGCTTGCTGGCGCCCTGGCATGAAGAGCCCTCTCTGTGGGGCTCTGCATGGCTACGAAAGCTACGAATATATATATATATATTGCAAAAAAAATAAATAAATAACGTACAAAGAGAAAAAAAAAAATCCAATGCAAGATCTAGCCTTGTTGAAAACCAAACCCTGTGGAAACTGGGTAAAGCTCCTACAGGTTTTAGGCGACTAGATGATTGAGGAGCATAAAAAAAAAAGGCTGCTGCATGAGAGGGCCCACGAGGGCAGTGCAGAGCACATAGTGAATGCACACACACAAGTTGCAAAATTGTACATAAATAAGGAGTTCAGGTTTGAAATTAACAGCATATTTTACAAGGACATCAGTTGCTTTTGTTTTTTATCTTAGCATGATGTATAGCGGGTGTTTTTGGCAATGTTATTAAGCAATTCTGATCGGGGCCAAAATCGTTTGAGTAATATAAAAGGTATGTTATTCGCTCTACCGTGGCACTCGGCGAAGTACCGAAACCGCACGCTGCACAGCCTGCTATGACTGTTCAGGGAGAGGTCAAAGGTTAGATTCGCCCAGCCCAACAGAGCAGCTGTGGTGTCGAGGAGGAGAAGCATGTCAGTTCTAGAGAGAAATTCAGACTGAGATTAATATTTCAGATTAATATCACACTAGACCCCCCCCCTCCCTTGAAGTATTTTCAACAGTGTCTCCAAAGCCAAAGAACCAATCACCTGAACATATGGATGTTGTTGCACACAGAGCACTTTCCCCTCTGTCTGCAGCCAGTGGTGCCTCTCCTACTGCTGAGAGCATAAAGTCTGTCCACGCAGGCGCTCACCTGTCCAGCCAGGTCTCACTTAACAGTCCTCATCAACACCCACTATACTGGCTTAGCCTTTTGCTCTCATAAACTCTTAGTAGATCAAGTTCAGCTCTACTGGTAACGCTGCATGCAATCACTATAGCGGGCTTATAATTCTATATGGGAGTCCCCAAAGTCTGCAAGCAAAATACGCTACAAAAGATAGGTGCATGTCAACAACAAAACATTTAACTTTTATTTACTATGCAAAGAGAGATATTGCACAAAAGTATGGGTAATAATGATATCAATGTAGACATGGAATTACAAACACCTCCGCTAATCTTTTGTATTTGGCCACTCCCACGTCTCGTTTCATTTCGCTTAAATTTAATTAAAAAAAAACTGGACGAATATTAATTAAAAAAAAAAAAAAAAAAAAGAAACAAAAAAAAAAAAAAAAGAATTAATACTTCAAATGAAAAGCAAGAGAGCACCCTTTTACATTCGTGGAACTGAAAATCATTTTTTTGTGTGTTTTTCATCCGATCTGATATTTTTAATAACACACATGCGCACACACGTTCACATACACACACACACACACATACTGTATGGTGCCTGTACATATTGAGGCCTGAACAGTTTCTTTGTGCAGGGCTATTATTACCAGTCCAGCTGATAGTTGGTGTGCTCCAGGTGCTGCCATAGCACTGGCATCGTTGTAAACCTCCATGTTACTCATTGTCTAGTGTCCCTCTCTCACTGCATCATGTACAGTTGGACTGACAAATAAACTACTGACATATTTTACCTCGGGGTCTCTGTGTTTTTTGTTTTTTTTTGTGGAAACCAAACCCCCCCCACACTGTACTGACCTTCCCTCCTAAGCAGCGCGTTCCAATCACTGCCATACTATTTACATGGCAGAAAAAGATTCAGTGTGTCCCAATACATATGTCAACAACCAACACAATTCTTTTTCTCCGTTTTTTCAAACAATAATTACGAACATAAAGAAATACAAAATTAAAACGGAAGGGACGGGTGCTGCATCATTTACCCTAGTCCATTTATAAAGAGAATGGGACCTGTCCTCGAATGAAGTCCGTTTCATCCAGGAGGTCCCTGCTTCATACCTCAGACGAAATGTCAGTTTTTCCGTGGAATATATTTCCTCTGCAATGTCCAGCCAACGTTTTAGTCTGAGAGGGTCACGTTTCAGCCAGTTCTTTGTGATGACCTTTTTACAAGCCAGGATTAGGATTTTAAAGAGGCAGATGTCCTTTTGAATTACGTCCTCAGGTATTAATCCGAGATAAACAATCCTTTTCTCCAACGTCCCACTAATGCTGTCCCAGAATGTTTGTATTTTCACACACGGCCAAACGATATGAGAGTGACTGGCGTCCATGCGCCCGCACAGTCTCCAGCATTGTTGTTGTATTCCCAACTGTTGACTTCTTACGTGAGGTGTAGTGAAAAAAAAAACAAATCAGATTTTTCCAAACCTAGTTGAGGTTTGTTGTGTTTTTCGCACATGGAGTGCCGCCCTCTGACAGTGTAATGTTCAAATCCGCTTCCCACTGCTTATACGCACCTATCGGAGCCTTAACTACTTCACGACCTTCTGCTCATGAGTCTTTTTCGATCTCTTAGTCTTAACTATAACTTATCTATAAACATCTCCGTCTTCCAAGTGAAATTCTTTGAGTTTTTCTAAAGTTTTAAAAGGTTTTCCCCTCTACCAGCGTACGGACAGCTGTTAAACCCCTTGCTCTCCACCTGACAAATATATTATCTGACTCACCGGGACCAAACCTGGGAGATTCAAACCAGTGCTTTTACTTTGATACGTTTTGCTGCTAGTGCAGGACTTTTACTTTGTTATGGTGTATTTATACATTGAAGCACAGGCTGTTTTAATTAAGTAAAGACTCTCACATACTTGTTCCACCTACTGACTCTGATTTATTCCTTACTTTTACCTCACTACTGTAAATAATTGCATATATTGTATAGTGTATATATACTGCTCGGTCTTTCCCGCATACTCTTTGACATCTGTAGAAACATCCCTGGGAGTCAGTGCTCCGTATGTATGGTTGATGAGGATCCGCAGAAGGAAATCTCTGACACAACAAGTGCTGTTCACAGACTGCCTACTAAACAATCAATTTCTCATATAATAATAACCTTCCATCTTTTCTTCCAGCTCTAGAAGCATCCTTACATTTTATGTTTCTATATATGATAATGGTTTTCATTTGAAAGTTGTAATTTTAGGTTTGGAGCAGAAATTGTCATTGCGTCTGCGTTTTGCATCATCAGAGGGAATAAACTCACCCAGCACATTTAGTGCTGGCCTCTCACTGTGAAAATAATTACACTGGAGATCAGGTATGCATGTGACATTTTCAGTAAAAGCATCAAAACGTGTCTTGTGCACCACTCTCTGCAGAACATTCATCACTGTGCATGTTTTTACAGACAGAAAACATCCCAAGAGTCTGAGGTCACGCCGCTTTTCTGTTGCCGTTCTCTCTTGAACTGACAACTTCTGTGCCGGTTGTACATTCATGAATTCATCACATACAATTATAGTACATGTGAATGAAGGACTTTTTTTTTTTAAAAACATATGCACCGTGAGGGTGCATATGGCTTTCTTTCTAGTTTCCCTGCAACTAAGCAAGAAAACGCTGTCCATGAAGTGACAAAATTACGGGTATTACGGGAAATTATGTCCAGAAACCCTGTAGCGTCGTTTTAGCTTTGGCTGAATGTTGGATGGTATTTTGCACTGAAGCAACAGGACTGGATTTTGTCCGCATCTCCTGCGATGGAGCTGTAGTGAGCGGGGATGTGTTCACTGAAACGCAGAGAGGAGAAACAATAAGAGCAACCACATGCCCAGTTTATGAAGACACACTTGGGGGAGGAAAAAAAAAAAAGAAAAAAAGAAATGAAGTGTCCTTTAACCAAGTGGAAGCAACAAAGTTAAAACGACACCTTCTGTTGTTTGAAGTCATTTTACTGACAAAGATTGAAAAGTACCGAACAGTGGTGAGTTGGAAGTGGCTTTTGTTACAATAACCAGCTGCATCAAAAAAAAAAAAAAAAACATTAAAGATGATCAACATTAGCACTGAACTCGGTTCTGCTGCAAATACTGCACATTTTCCACTGCGCGCAAGACTGGAAGTGAATGATCAAAAAGGAACAACACGGTTATAGACGCAAACAGAAAATACGTGTTTGAAAAGCTTTCGTTAAAGAGTCGCCTTCCTATGTTTAAAACGTGAATAAACGTGAGAGGCAGTAGCTGCCTGTTCCAGAAGGAGGGAGGCACTGACGTCAATTACAACAGATATTTAACAAACTCCAATCAACACTATAGTCTTATACGTCGTCCTCGCTTTAGTGGTGAGTAGGCTACACTTTTTCAAAGGACATAGTTCCACCGCAAATAGAATGATGTGCACATTTAGATTTGCAGTGATGCTTCTTGTTGATGTTATTGCAATTTTTTTTTTAATTAATTCTTTAAAGAAAGTTTTATTCCAGGTCTACACATCCGATGATGGAATTAATCCTATAGCATCCGAAACGTAGGCTGTGCAATCCGAAAAGTTACATGAGCTAAAACAAATTTATTTAATGCAAATATAGTGTTTGTTTTTAATGGAAAGTTTTTCGTGTGAAACAGCAGCTCGATTAAGCCATTTGTGGTTCAGTAAAATGCGTGGGGTGAACTTTCCAGAGAAGGCTGACCTGTTAGTGGATTGCTTCCTGCAGATGATCCAGGTCTTATCTGGGGCCACAGTGTTTGTGCTGTGCTGCATGTGTGCCGTGCCGCTGCAGGGTCAGAAGCCGGGTCAGGTGGACCCCCTGACGGCTAACCGGGCGAACCCGCAGTGCTGGGACTCCTCCTCGGCTCTGCTGCTGGAAATGCGCTCCCCGCGGATCGCGGACACGGTCCCCGCCTTCTGGGACCTGATGGTGTTTCTGAGGTCGTCAGACAACAGTAAACACACGGCGCTGTTCTGGGACCTGGCCGGGGTCTTCTGGGACATGTACGCGGACTGCGTGCTGTCCAGGAGCCACGGCCTGGGACGGAGACATGTCACCGCTGTCCACTCCCTCTTTACTGACAGTAAGTGTCCAACTTGTCAAAGCTGTCATTCAGAGGAGGTCACATCATACTGTGACAATTATATAAAAATCAATTTGTTGTGGATGTTGCAGACTTTAAAAACCTTTTCATTTTATGCAAACATTTGGTCAATATTCAGGATGTTAAGTTGTTAAGGAGACCAGGGACAGTTACAACACTTTTTGCAATTTCCCCAATAAATAAAAATAAACACTGGAATAGTCAATTTGTCGTATTATAAACTATTAACTAAACTATTATAAACTTACATTTATCTACTACTGAAACACTGCACTCAAGTCGTTTTATGAAATGTGTGCAGGTTACAAAACTGATGTAAATACAGTCTCTCTCAGAATAATACATATTGTTCATCATTCACTTACATTCACCCTTTTGTGACCATCCAGCTCTTTGAAATAATGATGATTACATGACGATGGTCACGGAATAGTTGTCGAGATGTTTTTTTTTTGAGTCCGCGTTGCTCGGACTTCAGAAACTTTTCACTCACAAAATAAACCATCTACGCGTCAGTGCTCGTAGCTGTTACAGATCAGACCAGCAGTATTCTCCATGTCACCTCAGACCTGATGACAACCACTGCAGTTGTTCAGTCAAGACAACATTTTACGCTAAATGCTTGTGACGCGAGGTCAGAGGTAAAACACTTATGGCAGGATAAAGCTGTGTTTTTGCCATGAAGCGTGAACAAGAGACAGTTTAGATTTCACAGGTTAGAAATACTCAAAACTCATTTCAAATGACACAGCAGGTGTTTTAATCCGGCCCACTGTAGTGCATGAGTGTACGACTTTGTACACTTCACAAAAGGGGCACCAAATTTTGTTGTTTTCCTTTTTTTTTTTCTCTGCCTAAAAAGGTGGAGCTATACTACAACCAACCCAGTATCAGCAGTAAACTATCCTGACACGACACAATATTCAGCAATGTATTTATTGTTTTTTTTTTTTTTTTTAAACAGACAAACATCCACGAGACAGAGTTAAAAATCACTACTGCGGTCAAACTGCTCGACAAACATTCACACACAGTAGCTTCGTTTCGTTTACCTTCACAGCAGCAGAGGCAGGAGGATATGAACAGAAACTATAACGGCTAAACGGGGACTTCTAGAACAGGTAGCGATCAGAAAAAGGTCTATTTCTGATCCATTTGGAGCCACTGAAGCGGGAAGTGATAACCCTTAAGTACTGTACGTTTGGTACGTGAAGTATAATTTGTGCGAGTGTTGACAATGAGCGGCAGTGGAGCAGGCTCAACACAACCTGACTGCAAACCTTTCAAAAATGACTTTTCAATCGGCGACGTTAACGCCTCGTTTTACGTTGATGTTTGCATGAAAAAAAAGCCACATGCAAGTTTGGTTTATCTAATTGTGACATAAATACTGTATGATATATGCCTTTGTGTGTCGTATGTGTGTTTTGTTTGTGTGTGTGTGTGTGTGTGTGTGTGTGTTCTCCACAGAGACGTTCAGGTTCAACAGCTCAGGACTGAAGTCTCTGGCTTGGCTCTGTGTCCGAGTGAGACAAAGGGGACACATCGAGACCCTAAAGACCAAACCCAAACCAAACACACGCTACCACTGATAACTCATCGCTTCTTATTTGTTTCCTGTTTTTCTGATTTCTTCATGGTTAAATTCCTAAAGGGACTCTGGAGATAGATTCCTCTTCATCGTGACTTTGTTGACCTTTTAATTGGTTATTATTCATGTAAAATCCTATGATGAAAACAACGTGTTCCCTCACGTTAACGTCGTGGACGGAGCGACACCACGTTCCTTAGAAAATCAGGAAGGAAGGAACGAGTGCATTGTCATATTATGAACTTATACCTTCCCAAAGAAAATCAGATGCTAAGATGAATTGAAACATTCACATTAGGCTTGACCTTTGGTGATAAAACCAGAGAGGAAGTGGGTAAAATTGCAGAACTATATGGTTTTCTTTTCTTTTTGCATTATTACATAGCACACGTTTAGAAAGATGTCTGAATACTTTAAATATGTTCATATGAGCCCATTTATTTGATTCTGTCTGTATGTTTCTGTGATTTATACGATGTAGCGAGACTCTTTTAAAAATTGTATGGGATTATTGATTTATTTATTCATTTTTTCTGTTTTAAGCACAATAAATTCAACACATTCTGGCTGTCAGTTGTATGTTCTTGACTATACTAAACGAATTCCCAGCAGATTAACAGGCGAAGGTTAAAGGTGATGTACTCCAGGTCAAGCTAACCATTGGATTTTACTTACTTTACTTCAGATGTTCTTTAATGTTTCTTTAAAATAAGGCTGTTCGGAATTTGTTTAACCTGGATTTTCTTTCCAGACGTGATGGCTTCGCTTGGCATCACCGGAAGCAGAATATTCAGGTTTGTGAAACCCGCTCAGGAACCGCCCCCTCCTCTTTCCTTATAAGGGCATGTGCGTCACGCAGGTGCCGTGTCTCCGCTGCGACGTCGTCCAATCAGAGTTTGAACCTCGGACTGCACGCGCTTTTACTTTTACTTTCGATTTCAGCTTCCTCTTCGGGGTGAAGCTTCAGAAATTAACTGCGTCCGAAGTGCGCAAAGTCTCCGTAAAGTTCGTGTTTACGATTTATTTATTTTTTTAAACAAGAAGAAGTGTTTCCTCACGAGTGTATATTACTTCCTACTACTTCCTGCACTACTCTGATTATGTCGAAGTGGACGATCACCATCCTCCTCTGCTGCTGAAAACTCGACTTTAAACAGGTAGAATGACGCATCGAAGCACGTTTTTGTGTTAAGTGAAAAGAAGAGGCGTTGGTTTAAGCGAAAAAAAAAAAAAAGAAGTCTGATTAAAGTTATGTAACAATACAGTGAGGTAATGTTATAGTGATCATGTGATGGCATGTACTGTAAGTCTGTGGCCCTGCCTCTGTGATTAACCAACACGATCAACTTCCACATTCATAAAGCTGTTTTGTATCCTGCAACTTTTTTGAAGCGCTCACATAAATCCATGTGCATTCACGCTGAGGCGCTAAGATCTGGGAAGTTTATCTACTGTGAAGTAAATCAAGGAAGGAGGAAGGGACGTGGAACAAGGCAAACGTGTTTTTGTAATACAGACGAGAAGAAGTAAAAGGTAAAACCTGATGCGAGTGGTCTCTTCCAGGATGACGACGATAAGGCAGAAAGAGTCACCGGATGGTTTGAGGAGTATGAAAATGATGTGAATCATATGCTGTGACCTTTACGATCCCGACACACGTGAAGGACCAACACCTTTGCAAGAGCCTTTATGTTGGTTTTTCCTTTAATCTGTCACCTATCTGTGACTACATCATATGAATAATCGTGTGTCAATGTCGGAACATCCACAGGTTGCTCCGGGGGAAAGACGAGTAACTCAGTGGTAGGTCGAAAATAAGCCAAGGAGGCCATTATCCAGTTTGCAACCTCGTATGACCGGTTTCGAGGAACAAGATTGTATTTTCAGTGAGAACCAAGTCCAAGGAACACAAAATAAAATAAACCTCCTAAACTATACAGAAAGAAAAGAGTCTTATGACTTAACTCCCTAACAACGCAAGAAAAACAGGAGAAAAGGCGCTGTAATAGAGCTGCAACTATTAACCAGATGAGCAATAGTTTCAGATACCAAATAAATTGGCAACTATTTTGAAAATTGATTAATCGGTTTGAGTAACTCTTTAAGAAACCGACCAATACTAAGACAAAAATGGGGGGGAAAAAAAGGTAAATAGGAGGGTCACAGGCAGCCTCTGCTTTACTGTGTTTTAATGGAAGGTGTACGGTCAAGATAATAACAAAACAGAACAAATAAATAAAAACTGAGGTTTGTTGAACTGGAAACATTTAATATAACTTCCTTCAACGTTACAAAAGCTACAGACGAAGCCGCGAACGCATTTTCACATTCGCCTATGGGTAACAATATTTAACAAATATCAAAAACAGTCTATCGCTCACCTAAAACAAGTGTCTGTGTCTTTACAGTAAATGGATTTCCAAAGGCTGCTACTACAGATAGGGAAGGCCCTGAGTAAAGATGAGGTGAAAGCCTTAGCGTTTCTTTGCACTGACCTCCTGGGCCGGAACCTGACCTCGGTGGATTCGTCCAGTGACCTCTTCTCTTGTCTGGCGGATGAAGACCTCCTCTCACCCGAGAGACCAGACCTGCTGGCAGAACTCCTCACCACCATCCAACGGCCCCGTCTGGTCCGTGAACTCAACTTCAGCGGCCGAGCGTCTGCGACCGGAGGCCTCGTCTCTCCTTACAGGTGAGACACCGGGCTGAAACTGCAGCTGGAAGTTCTTCTCTTCTCTAATCTGCCAGTTATTTCGACTCTTATGAATTGCTTAGCCTGTAGTCTTATATCCCACAGCACACGTTCATGTATTTTAGTTTTTTTTTTTTTTTACATTAAACCAGCAAACCAAAAGATATTTATTGTACCATCAGAAAAAGAAAACCATCAAATCCTCAGATCTGAGAAGCTTCAACCAGTGAAATTGAGGTATTTTGCTTTGAAAATAACTAAAGCAGTGACTGGATTATCTGAATATTTGCACGTTGTTAAACATTGATGCATCAGTTGGAGAATCAGTACAGCATCAGTGTGTGTTACATGTGAAGTGCAGGGTTGAATTTGTCCATATTTAGTACATAAAGCAAAATGGATGTTTAGAAAGCGATAAAAGCGTTTATTAATCAATGTTAATGACTATCTCCTAATGTGAGCACCCGTAATAAACGCATCTAATTTTATTGTAATATAAATTGGTCTTTGTGGATGAGCCGTAATTGTTGACAAATACTGTACACGCTTTCATGTTCTTTTTCCATATGGTGCCTTAAATATGACTTAACAAAGCCTATTTATATTTGCAGTGTAAAGATTTTGAAAAAGAAAAGAAGAGCGAGGTGGAAATCACTAATTGTGGCCAAAGATTTCCTCAGTGATAAGATCTGCGTCTGTGCCCGCTATCGCCATGCCTCTTTTGAGAAGCTGCGTCGCGTTATTCCTCATGTTTTTCATCAATTCCAGGAAGCTGCTCTACGACCTTTCCGAGTCCCTGACCGACGACGACCTGAAAAACGCCAAGTTCTTGTTAAAAGACATGCTCCCACGTAGAAAACTGGAGGAAAATGTTGTGAGTGCATCGGCAGAATATCAGTGTTAAAAGCTCCCGCCCGCTGTTTGCGCTAATGGTTAATATGACGTGGCTCATCGTGTTCAATTTGCCTCATTTTGTAGACAACACTGGAGGTCTTCCTGGAGATGGAGCACACGGACCTCCTCGGCGACACAAACCTAGGCGCACTGGAGCGCATAATTGTGTCCGTCTGTCCCATGTTGAAAGAAAAGATCAGCTGCTTTAAAGAACAGCAGGGTAAGCGACAAAAAACAAAACAAAAAAACAATCAATCACTGCAGGCATTGTGGTCTTTCACCTACTGTATGACTTCTTGAGTTTGGTAAATATAGCTATAGGCCTTCAAGTACAGGATGTTGGGATGCTGTTTCGATAAGGGGGCTCCTTTCCTTTGGGAATATGTCAGAGGGGCTCCAGTAGATGGTAACAAGATGTTCGGGCCTCAACTTTCCGAAAACAACTAGCCTATATAAGTGAGGACGGTAGAGCTGATGAGCAGAGGATTCCGTATTGGCTTCGGGTCTTCTCCAGGCCGTCCACGGTGCCTGATTGATGCTGTACTTGTTTATCTATGCAAGTAAGACGGTGCCTGCAGAGGTTCCTTCTTCATCTTCACGTCACCGCTTCGCAATTAACAGCATCACTTGTTGGCGGCAAGTAAAAGAACGTCGAACTAAAACTGATATTAGAGACAGTGGGTATGTACGTGAGAGTGAAGAGGAAGAGCTGGAAGAGGAGACGGCATGATATACAAAATAAACAAGATTGTAACTGTCATTGTAAGAGTGTGACTTGCACAAGTCTGTTTAAGAATAATACTTTTTTTTTTTTGTACAGTCATTTTGCAGTGGCTAAACTTTTATTCTAGTGTGAAGAGATCTGTCCAGGCAACGTAATACAATAAGATGACGTCTTTTCTCTGCCTTTGCATGTAATTCAAAGGAAAGGCACTACCAGAGACGGGTCGACCGAGATCGGTGTTGTATCCTTCAGATCAAAACCAGGTACGTGGTTCATGGCTAGTGCTTTATCTTTAAAGGAAATGCATAATGTTGTCCACAAATATTACTGCCACGTGTCACAGACTCTTCAGGCTCACGCCTCTCTCTTCTCCTTCTAGTATCAGATCCCGAAACATTTTGTCTGTGGGAGGAGCGCGTCGTATGAAATGTCAGGTAAGCTCAGTTATAACAACTGGTCTGTCTCCAAAATGTAAGTAGCTAAAATGAGAGGACTTCTTGTAAACACAAATAACATAATTTGTCCTATACTGGACATAAAGACAGTTGTATTTTACTCAAAGTGATAAACCTAATGAATGCGTTTTCCTTCCTTCTTCTAAAGAAATGCTGCCCTTGGCTGAGGTACATATGTTATTATTCAGACACAGTTATATTCTAGAAGCAGGGCCAGTGACACGCGATGACATTTCTTCATTTCTTTTGTCTCCTGCACAGACTCCCATGAATTCTTCCAACACCTCTGTGGGCGAGTATTGAGTTGGGCTGTTTTTCTGTAAAGAACCGAACCATGTTTTAAGTACATCGCAGTTCAGTCTTATGCCATTTTTCCAGATTTTACACATGGATTCAGTACGAGAGATGACTTTGGAGTCCTGTCGAATGGGCCGCGTGGCTTAGGCACCGGGACGAGCGGCTACGCCTCCTCAAAAGGTCGGTGACGATATCTTGAGTCATTAGATACAGTCGAAATGACTTAACACACCTTTTAACTATTCAAACATATTTTTGTCTCTTATAACCATTGCTCTCACCTTTTCTGTGGTCATCTGTCTCAAAGAGAGTGGTGTTTTGAGAATGTCTCCAGAAAACAAGCCGTCTGAAGAGCAGACCTTCACCAAAGCGCAGTTTCAAATCAGAAGAACAAACAGTGAGGTATCTGACATGACGTCTCACTTGTAACCTCTCTGTAACTACTGACAACATGTACATAACACGACATATTTGCAAGTTTTACACTGACCAGGTCTGGTATTATGATCATTTGTCTCTGCAGGGTTTGGGGACGTATCCCATGACCGCAGCAAAGAGAGGCATCTGCTTGATAGTAAACAACTACGACTTCACTAACTCCATAAAGCCTCTCAGGATGCGTGAGGGCACGAAGTATGATCTAAGTAAGTTAAGATTCAAGTTTTTTTCTGATAGCTTAGGTGCTCTCTTTGAAACTACATACTATTTTTGCAAAAACCGTTGGGATACGAGGGGTGGACTACTGTAACAAAATACACTTTTTAACAAGAAACAGAGGTCTAAAAGATCACCAGGTGAATGGTTTAACAGATAAAATGAAGGCGTATATAAACTGTTTACCAGCAACCTCCTGGATCACAGAATGTACCTCTTTTCAGAACATTTGGATCAAATCACATGACCTAAACAAGTGGATAAATGCACCTTTGTGCGTTTTAAATTTATAACTAAAGTTGGAGCAGTTGGGGAACATTTTGTGGAGGTGATGGGTGTGAAATAGATCCTATGAAAAAAAAAGTCTGAAATGTTATTCTTGTATAGAAATTGAGAAACTGAGTTTAAATAGTTAGTTGCGTTACAGTTTTGTAAAAGTGTGTTAGAAAATTACAAACTTGGTGTAAAGCAGAGAACGCATTCTTTTTTGGCACATTTTCAGAGACAGTGCTTCAAGAGTCACTGTTAACATTCAGAAGGAAGGCTCTAGCTTTTACATCTACTGTGTGTCTCGCAGGACGTCTGGAACTGGTGTTTGAGTGGCTGGGTTTTGAGACAGAGGTGCAGAGCGACTGTAACAGGGAGGAGATGCTGTGTGTATTGAAGGAGCTCAGCAGCAGGGACCACAGTCAGATGGACTGTCTGGTCTGCTGCATCCTCAGTCACGGCCTGGAGGGAGCCGTTTACGGCGTGGACGGCATGGCTGTCAAGCTCACGGAACTGACCGAGCCTTTTAATGGATCTCGGTGCCCCTCTTTGGTAGAAAAACCAAAGCTGTTTTTCATCCAGGCTTGCCAGGGCACCAGTGAGCAGACAGCTGTCCACATCCAGGCTGATGGTCCTGAACCCAGACCGGTGTGTAGCGATGCTATTGAGGCCAAAGACTCGATCCCATCAGAAGCAGATTTCCTGCTCGGAATGGCCACAGTTCCTTCTTTCGTCTCTTACAGAGAGAGGTCACACGGCACGTGGTTTATTCAGACACTGTGTGAAAACCTTGTCCAGATGGTACCCAGGTGAGTTAAACATACAAATAATAAGATTACATTTATTTTACTATCTTATATCGCCATTAACTGTTTGTTTTTTTCTCCAGTGGGTACGACCTTGTTTCGATCCTGACCAAAGTGAATGCAGATGTCAGTCAGAGGACTGATAGCACCGGTGAAAAAAAGCAGATGCCTCAACCAGCCTTCTCACTCAGGAAGAAAGTGATCTTTCCGGTGCCTACGGCGGCTCCTCCTCCCAGTCTGCTGCACTGACGAATATGAGAAGGATTTACTGCGTATAAAAGACATAACGGAAATGTCAACCCTGTCCTCCATTTCCGGTGTCAGTGGAAATTTTACATGTCAGACATATCCGGATTTTACATGATTTTTAATGTCCGTTGTTATCAATTGTACAAATGAATCATGTACATTGATTCATGAGCAACTGTGAGCAATGCAACATCCTTTTCACATTTGGATCTTTGTTTTTTTCTCTTTTATTTTCACGATACTGTATTTTTAGACACATTCAATAATGGATAGGTACATTCTAAACTGTGCCATTGTAAAAAAAAAAAAAAAAAGAATAAAAAAACCCAAAAAACAACCCTATTGCATTTATGCGCTTGAATTATAAAAACTAATATGTATTCTATATGTTGCCATGTGTTTAATACAACATAAACATCTTGAAATGTCCAATATGTTACATAATCTGTGTAAAAGTTGAAAATGTGGCCGAGTACAAGCTACAAAGGCCTGGTAACTTAACAGTCAATTTGCATAAAAGTAATCATCCATCATCTAATCATTTATCAAACAAAAATGACGCGTATTTGCTGTTTTTAGCTTCTCAAATAAAATTAATTTGGATTTTGGAGTGTTATACAAACTTGTAACTGCAAAGCTACCGATTATTATTTTTTTAAGCCCCTATTGCTTCATTCACGTAAAAACATTTGAAATCTCACGAGAACTTGCAAACACATCAGAAGTGGCGAAAAACGTGATATTTTATAAGTTTCTGGACATGGACTGAAAAAATGACTCGGTAGCGTCTCCTTTAAGGCTCAATTTTTCGGGCCGACAGCTTTAAAAACGTAGTTCTCGGTTCTTTACCCCGTTGGTTCGTGTATCCCAACATGGCAGCAATTTTAAAGCTTTTTTTCGTCTTTCGCTGGAAGACGGAACTGACAAGGAGGCCTCTACACAATATACATTACCTTTGTTTTGAGTCGGATCTCAGCCAGTCCGAAAAGTCAAATCTTAATTTGGTACACACGCGTATCACACCTAGATCTGTAGAAAATAAGAAACAAAGATAAATATAAATAAATAACCAAAACAAAAACGCCAGACCAACAGGAAGTCGGCCATTTTGGATTTCGTGGCCGTTTTTTTTTTGGCGTTTTTACTCACGTTGTATTTAAACGAACTCCTCCTACAGATTGTATTCAGTTGACTTCAAATTTGGTCAGTGCAGTCTGAACACGTTTACGATGAAAAGCTTTGCTGTTCCGCCGTGAGACACGAAACTGTTACAACTCCGCCGTACATCGCTCAATCTGCACCAACCTTCACGCGTATGAAGCGAATCCCGCCCTGAACGCGACATGACGTTGACTCTGACTCACAGCGCCACCTGCTGGAAGTGGCGTGTTGTACCGTTTTACGTGCTCCTCTCCGCCGGTTGAATATATCCAACTCAACTTTGGCCAGGACACTTCACACTTCAATAAGATGAATAGTATAGTGTTATAACAGTTTCTATTTATAACACGAAGAACAAACGTGAAAACATCTTGTTATAACGTGAAACTAACAATAAACAAGTTCATTGTACAAACAAACATTTCATGCTATGAAGTGATATTTAATTACTGCCAGCAATATGCTTCCTTAATTATTATTATTATACATTTTTTTAATTTATACCCTACATAACGAAAATAATAATGACAGATACCAGAAGTGAAACTGTTCAGCTGCATACAATTTCACTGAATTTATAGTAAATCATCTCCAGGAAGCGGCATCACTACAGCTGTGTTTACAGTTTCATATCCTCCTTCTCATCAAAAACTCTATTTACAGGATACAGGGTTGTTATAACATCAGCCGCTAGGTGGCGGTAAACATTTTCTTACGCACGGACATGAATTGACCCGCTGCTGACCCGGATGTTGATATAATTAAATTCGGCAATTTCTCCGGCCCGGCTACAATGAATAGATGTTAGCATTCCTCCGTTGTAGGCCAACTATTATTATTATTTATATAAACGTAAGTGC
Organism: Coranthus polyacanthus; assembly: GCA_037367275.1. NCBI lineage: Eukaryota > Metazoa > Chordata > Actinopteri > Kurtiformes > Apogonidae > Coranthus > Coranthus polyacanthus. The sequence goes on from JAPQRN010000015.1 coordinate 16,254,212, forward strand.
TCAGATAAATAACTACAAATATTTTTTATTTTGCCAGCAATACATAAAAACAGTAACCATGTCACAGGAGGGATTTCAGTCAACAGCAGGGCAAGTGTCCGCTGACACGAGGTTAGTGTTTTATTACAACTTTTACTGTGGTTATCGAGAGCTAGATTAACAAAACAAGCTGAATGTCTGGAGAGCTGTGGTAACTGTTAAACGTATTAAATTAACTTACGTTTGATCATGAAGCTGAAGTCAATGTGAGAGTAGAGTTCAATGTTTAAAAACGTTTCAGAGAAATGAAACCAAAATAGGAAAAAAAAGTAGTAGTATTATTATCTTTTATCTGCCACCTAAATCACCTTTATAAGTTAAATACGTAGCTAATATTTAAAGTAAAGTAAAAACGTAGATATCTTAGCATCACTGAAAATGTCATTTTAATCAGCTAACCTAGTTAGCTATTATTATATGACAACGGCTAACGTAAAGACGGTAAACTAACCCTTTAGCCTCGGTTTCTACATCCAGATTTCAGCGTCTGTTTTTTTGTCTCTGTGTGGTTTAAGCTTCGTGGTGTTTCTATAGATTTTTTGTTAGTTAATCCAAACGGCTTGTTACGCACAGCAGCTTTGGTTAGATAAAAAAAAAAAAACAAAGCATATCTTATTCGCGTAGTAGATATAAAGCGATGTGGCTTTGGCAGAAGTATTAACGCTAGCTACAAGTATTAGCTACTAACTACCAGCTACTAGTGCCAGCTGCAGCTCGTACGGTCACTTTATTTAGAGCGACCGCGCGTAACGTTGCAGAAAACATTCGTTTTATTCAAACAGGGACATCTAATCGTTTCAAAGATGAGCTAACATTTGCATCATCCCACACATATGCAGTCTATGATCGCACATATCAAATTAGGTCTGGCCCAGTGATGGCCCACATACAGCACAGAGTGACACGGTTCCTATGTGGATCAGTCCAGTCATGTGATCATAGCTTACCCCAGGCTGGTCTAGATAAGTGTCACTCCTGGGGCTGGGCGATATGGCCAAAATAATAAATGTCGTTTTTTTTTTTACTCTGCATGAACTCAACACCTAGCATGAGTCAGAAACGGGTTTCTTTCTTGTAACTCTACACTGTATGTGCAATAACAAGAACAGAAAGGCAGCATTTGCAAGTGTGTCAATGTCAAATGTATATTGTTTGTTAAAAATACTAAAAAAAAAGCACACTTAGTAGGCAATAGCTGGAGAAACATATTGATTGACGCAAGGTTTTCCCTACCATTCCTAAGCCAAGAATCATTGTTGTCCCCAGTTAGTCCCCAGTTGACTTTTTGTAGACACATATAGTAATAATAACTGTCCAAAATGATGTGAAAGTGTAGGTTTTCTTACTGGAAAAAAAGCAAGATCATATTGCCCCACCTGTGCACCCACATCTTCCACAAGCTTAGGGAAAAGGCTGGAACCCACACAGCACCTAAACCCTCTGAAAACCTAAGAAAAATACTACATGTGGATATATTACAACAGACAGATTGTTTGCATTTTGAATTTCCTCCAGAGGAATCAGTAATCTTGATGATGATTTAGGCATTTTTCACATCTTTCAAAAACAAAAACTCAGTCAGCTGAATTAATTAAATATATTTCCAAGCCCTAGTTTAAGCCAACTACCAATAAGTACAAACTCACACAACACATTGCTTATCATTGTGCACAAAGCTGTTTGTAGTAGTAGTAATCTGTATCTCCATTAACCTGAAGGTGTTTGTTACATTTCCAAACTCAATGTCGTTTCCATATTTATTGCATATGTGAAGTCCATTATGAGATTAGACTGCACTGCACAATTTTTTTTTCTTGTTGCTGAGTGTATGTTGAAATTAAAACCAGACATTAAAATGTCTCAGGTGATTAGTGGTCTTGACTGCGATGCTGTTGAGGCAAGCAGTAATTTTGTTTTAAGAGCTTAAAAAATCTACCTGGTCTCTTAATATTTATTAACAATACTTACATTTTTGGGCATAAGTTTCCCGTGTTATAAAAATGCTTTAAAATTCTGCATTAATTTCCTCTTCTGCATCAATTGTACTATTTGAAGGCATTATTTCTTGTCTATAAATTACCCTGATTCAAGGTTCAGATGTTTACTTAATTCGGTGCCGTCATTGAATGGCAGCGGTGCAGTTTTTGTAGTCCTAGTTAGCAATTCGTGTGTGTGTGTGTTTTAATTACAAACAGCTTGAATGCACATGAAACGCAGAGGACCAGCCCTGGGAAAACACCTATACAAATCCTGCATGAGTATGGCACCAAAACTGGCAACCTCCCTGTGTACGTGATGGAGAAGGCTGAAGGAGAGGCCCACCAGCCCAGCTTCGTCTTTAGTGTGAAAATCGGAGACGTGAGCTGCACCGGTATGTTTCAGTCCCACATTGATGTGTCGTTGGCAGCCTGTCACTGGATGACACCTCTTTTAGAAATCAAACGCTGCTTATTCAGAAAGAGTACTCCAGCCATTGTTGTCTTTTTTTGTCACTCCTGCATCATTGTCAGATGTGTCTGTTGCTATACTATACTCTACTACTTAAATAAACATGCCCTCTATGTGTCTTTTTTTTGTCTGTTTTAATCAAGGATCTGACTTTTGGTATAGAACAGTACAACTGCAGAGAAGAGGATGAGAAGCATTTGCAAAGCTGTCAGTGTGGAGGTGCTTAGAAATAATCCAGTCTATGAGTCATGTGACCTTTGTAAATAGCATTATTCTGCAGAAAAGGCAGACAGATTTTCCTTCTTATTTTGTCAATAATGTACTTTTCAGTGGCCTTTTGGGCTTTAGAATTTAAAGCAGGTTAAATGTTGGCAACAGGCATATTTTATAGTCATTACTGGTGGCAGACTGAGTGATCTCAGGTCATTTCTTTTGGTTTTACTTCTGTAATGTGTGTATCTGATTGAATTTCGTTCCAGGTCAAGGCCCCAGTAAAAAGGCAGCTAAACACCAGGCCGCAGAGGCCGCACTAAATATTCTGCAGATAGACACGGGCACAGCGTGAGTAGAGCTGAAACTATGGACATAATATGCACTGTAACGTCTTTAAGAACTGATAAAGATTTGGCTTGAAATACTTTAAATACATATATAATGTTAAAGTCCACCCTTTTCAAGGAACTTTCGCTTAGGGTTAGGCTTATAACAGAAGAACCGTAAGGCCAAAATGCATGTATTTGGCCACATCCACACTTCACACGTTTTCATTTTAAGATGGCATTTTCTCCGTCCACACTAGCATTTTAGCAAAGTTTCAGAAATGATCTGCAAACTTTCTAACATGCCTGAAATACATGTCACACGATCAACGGAGCTCATAACACAACTGGACATGGGAGTTATTGAGAAGTGCTTGAATAGCAGGTCGCCAGCTGTGAATGTAATCAGTAGTAGTTTCAGTAGCATCATCATAAAGAGCAGAATTAACAGCACGGCAGCTGCTAGCAGAGACAATTAGGACAGAAATGCCTGTAATTCAGTATCTGTGTTGAATTAGCAGCTGGTAGTCATAGGGCGATGTCTTGTTTTCATCCAGAAAGGGTCACATGAAAGGACCGTGATGAATCAGGGAAGGATAAGTAGTGACTGATAAGACTCAGTCAGGCAGTGAATGTGGGCGTCTGCGTCATCACTTCTAAAAGTCTGTTTCTGTCCGTCCACATTACAACACAACCCCGTAGTTTCCAAAATAAAACAGGGCCAGAAGCAAACGTCTCCATTTTCAGGAGGTTAAAACTCCGGAGTAGTGTGGACAGTAGGTGTTTGTTTTAAAAGAAAAATATGTGGATATAGTCTTCTTTTTCTAGTTTTTTGTGTTTAGCATGTGGCTAAAATAAGGCCTGAACTAAATCAGTTCAAACATGACTCAAATGTAATTCTAACATTTAGATGAACCACCACTGACCCGATGGATGTTAAAAGGTTCTTTTTCAAGCAAAAATACTCTTCAAATGTGAATAAATCCGTGTGAGTAAAGTGAATGTATTTGGCTTTTAGAATTTTTTGGACAAAACAAGTCATTTACATGCTAATTTGCTATTTTCTAATTAGGTTTTATTGAGAGATTAAATGAATAAAAGAATAACTGGCAGATCAAATGATAAAGAAAATAATTCTTGTCTGAAACTTAGTCACGTGAATGTGACCAGACCTGGTTTGGTGCTCGTCTTATTTGCCTTCTGCACAGGTTAAACTCCTGTAGTGAATGTTGGTCTGTTGCAGCTGTGGTAACTACTTTGATGTAATTCCCAACAGGAATGTTCCTGTGAAGTCGGAAAGTAACGGTGTTGCCGCAGAAACAAACAACCATCCGAACTCAGTGGGGATACTGCAGGTGTCTAATCATGGCTGTGCTGTTTCTGTGTACTTTTGTTTTTTTTAGTGTGTGCATGAAAGTCTTAGTCTCCATGACCTCGAGCAGGTGTTTGTGTATTTGACAGTTTTTTTTTTTTTGCCCCAGACTTCATTGACTTGATATTTACTTATTTTATGCACGAGCCTTTCTCGTATACACTAGTCCGCATGTTAATTACACTTAAATAGTAAAGGGGTAATGCTGCTTTTTTCATATCCTCTATTTATTTTCTCCGTTTTGTCTTTTCCCTTCAGGAGCTCGCGCTGCAGAGAGGTTGGCGTCTTCCTGAATACACAGTGTTAATGGAGGCTGGTCCTCCTCACAAGAGAGAGTTCACAGTTACTTGTCGAATGGAGTCTCTGTCAGAGAAAGGTAACGATGCCTGAAGTCACATTCAGAAATCACCGTTCATAATTCTTAATTTTCTTTGTTTTTGCGTTTTTTTTTTTTTTTTTTTTTTTTTAGCGGTAGGAAATTCAAAGAAAGCAGCAAAAAAGGCAGCGGCAGAGAAAATGGTGGCAAAGCTTCAGAGTCTGTCGGGCTGTTCTGAAATCACATGGGTATGTCAAATATTCTTCAGTGAATATTTTTACAGTGAGGCAGCTGTAATGTTTGTGTCTTCACCCTTTGTGTGAGATTTATTGTGTTGTGTTTAATTTTTCAGACACCTAAACCGAGCGTCAGATTTGACAACTTGAGGAACTCGTCAGCTGAGAAAATATCTTTATTGAGAAGAAACCCGCTGAGCATTCCCAACACAGATTATATCCAGATGATGCTGGAGCTGTCCAAAGAGCAAGGCTTTGAAGTCACATACTTTGATATCGGTAAGACTACACTCGTTACTGCACGTGCCTGTTTATCGTCTTTTGACGGCGCTGTCATGATGTACATGTTGTCGCTGGCAGATGAGCTGACTGTGAACGGACAGTACCAGTGTCTGGCAGAACTTTCCACTTCCCCTGTCACCGTGTGCCATGGTACAGGCATTTCCTGCAGCAACGCGCACAATGACGCAGCCCACAGCGCCCTCCAGTACATCAAGATCATGGCGTCCACCAAGTAAAACCATCACCACCAGCGACATTTATTTCACCTGCATTATCATGTCTATCAGCTAAATTCAAGCTACAGCGAGGCTGCAGTCTTCTGCCCATGGACATCAACTAAGAAGTCAAGTTATATTTTTATAATTATCATATCATAATGCAGAGCCAGAGTAACTGAAGGTACAATGACTTCAGTGTGTGTGACAAGACAAACTCTACAGTTTTTAGCGTGCCATTGTGTTTTACTCAAGATTCAAACATTTAAAGGTGCAGTGTGTAGGATTTAGGGGGATCTGTCTGCAGGGATGGAATATGAAATTGTGTTAGCATTAGCGTACAATCACATCAAATAAGAATCATTGTGGGGGTTTTTTTTAACCTTAGGAGGAGCCCTTTATATCTACTGAAGGGCAGTTCCTCTTCCATGGACTTTATCATGTTTGTACAGTATCCCAGAATGGACAAACCAAACTCTGGCTCTACAGAGCAGGCAGCTTGTGTACTTTTAGTGTTTTTAGCTTTCAGTTCAATTCAATTTTATTTATATAGCCCCGCAAATCGCAAATCATGATTCGCCTCAAAGGGCTTTACAGTCCGTACAATATACAACACCCTCTGTCCTTAGACCCTCGGTTCGAGAGGGGAAAAAAATGCCCCAAAAAAAAGAAACCTCAGGAAGAGCCACAGAGGAGGGATCCCTCTTCCAGGACGGACAGACAGCGCAATAGATGTTGTGTGTACAGACAGTGGTAAACAGTGAAAAACAACACGCAGATGGTACTGCAAACTGAATTAGATGAACACTCATAACACAACACAACATTCACACAGACGGGGCAGACTCGCAGATAACGCAGAGAAACGGGGGGGAAAAAAAAGATGGTGGCGTATCCAGCGTTGGGAGGACGACCAATAAGCAGCAGGCTTCAGGGAGGCTGACGATCCACGTTAAGGCATCACGGCTGAGGATGAAGGAAGACAGAGCACGTTGCAAGAAAGCATGTGCTGGGAGAGAAAACAGAGGATTAGAATGGTGCCTTGGATGGAACAGTGTATAAGTCATAAAAACGTCATCAATCCCGTCGGCAGGATGCTCACAGACGGAATCCGAGAGCACTAAATTTGACAGTTTTAACCGCGGCCAGACCCGACCCACCACAGGGAATCATTAAGGTTAAGAATTTAGCTGTTGATCTTAGGTTCTTCTACCTCCTTGGAAGAGGAGGGTGAGGCGCGGGATATTCATTTGGTCGCATTCTGCATCCTCACCACTAGATGCCACTAAATCCTACACATTGGAACATTAAGTAGGAACACAGCACTAACGACTGTTTTCATTAGTGATCGAGCAGTCTGTGATTATAATGACTGGTGAGTCTGTAAATTGTCAGAAGGTGTAAAAAAACAACAACAAATGCCTGTTATAATTTTCCACAGCCCTTGGTTATGTGCTCAAGATTTTCTATTCCACTAGCAATAAAAACCCTAAAGATCTTCGGATTTCTAACAGATAATAAGCTAAAGAAGCTAAAGCATTAAACATTTGAGACACTTAAAAGCTTACTTAATGATTCGTTGATTATCCAAATATTGTTGGTCCTCACAGTTTTAATGTGAAGCACCTTTTCCATGCCTAGTTTGACCTGCTAATATTTATTTATCCATTGGTTTTCAGTTCTATGTGTAAATACATCACATGCAGTGGTTTCCAGCTTTGTGCGTTTTTTTAGTGTAATTTCTCTGCCTCCATATTTGTCAGGATATGTATGCTTTTAAGTTGCAGTCTCCTTTGACTTTTTATTACATTTTTTTTTTTTTTCTGTACGGTGACAAACTGAGCTGTGTTTTGCTGACAGCCAGTAGATCTGTTGTTTAAGATATTTTACTCATAAGATCTTACTTTGCCTTTTGTTATGTTTGAAAGGACGGAGGACGGTCTTTATTTTATTCCTACTTCAGCTCTTCCACTTGTCAGTTCAGCAGTCTACAAACCCCGCCGTTCCCACGTCAAACGTTTCGTTACTGCTGACACACACAGCGCAGTACAGTCTATGCCCGTTCCGCTGCCATGTTTTGCTGTGTGCCGCATAGTAACTGGAGGTAAATCTGTAATATATTTAATAACTTTACTGACTGGTGTTCTCCGCTTCATGAGCTGAACCCTAAGGGAGAAGAACTGCAGTAAGATCATGTGTATCCAAAAATAAACACTAAATGTTAAAGAGTGTCTGTGTGTGTGTGTGTGTGTGTGTGTTAATGGCCGTACAATAGACAACTGAAGAACTCACTGCGGTGCCTTCAGGGACTGTTGAGAGCAGAATTATTGAATGAAATCAGCCTAATGGGAGCCGACGACTTGACAGCCTTCGATTCGCGAGCGTCAAAGGCGTGTACACTGGTTCTTAACGTACGTCGATGTAAAAAATATATTCAAACTATTTAATCATATCACTGTACAACTGGTTTTGTGATTTGGGCTTGTCACTAAGAAAGTTCTAGGATTTTCTATAAGATAAGTGGGATATTGTTATTAAATCAGACGCGCTTAATTTATGATACTTGTTCTTTTTATTCATTTAAACACAGCTTGTTTCTTTATTAAATATACACATAAACCCTGATGGCTTTACAAGTTACATTCATGAGAAATGTTGACCTTTCACTACTTTTTGTCACAGCGGGACCATTACTTACTTTCTTGATGAGATTTTTTAATTTTTTTAAATTTCCTCGAAACCCCTCAACATTTATTGTCTTTTACGGCCTTGTTTTTCTTACGTACAAACGACACGATCAACGGCTGAGTTTTACAGTTTTATTAGAACAAGCACTATGTAGCAGCAGTGTACAGTGTTCATGGAAAGATATGTACTTGTTAAAATTGCACTTCAGAAGGTATCCATTAGGAAATAGATCAGAAAGAAAGTGAGCCGACATAGTGCTTTTGTGATACATGTCAGTCCCCAAAAAAAAAACAAAAAACAAAACAAAAACATGAGTCCAATTGAGAAAACAAAACTTTTTTTTTTCTTTTGTAAGGCATCTGCAACATTCATTGGCAGGCTATGTTGTCTAGACATGCAGGTAGAACGATGGATGGACGTCTTTGAGGATAATCTTGATGGTCTACCCTACCGTGATGTAACGACAAAGCTGGAGGATTGTTTTGTGATTTTTTTTTGTTTTTTAAGAGTTTAAATCTATAATCCCCAAACACTACGCCCAAATCCTCCAAACAAACCGCAGTGATTCAGTTTCGTTAAACAAAAAGAAAAAGAGAGTGGGAGGGGGGGGGACACGACCCACTACTTCTGCTTTCGTGACCCATCTTCTAAATGTGCTGTATTTACAGTGATCACCCAAAATATACTGGTTATACGTTGGAGTAGCAGAGCAGTGCAGAACGTCTTTACAGTCTGCAAGCATTTTACAGTCAGATAAACCATCTAACGGCAAAGACAACTCCTTCAACATCATTTTCAGCGAAACCTTCAGGTCGTAGTCATCTGTAGGCAGGTGGAGACTGGACGAATGTGCGGAGTTTTAAGTTGTTAATGGCATACCTTCTTCTTGGCAAAGGGGATTCTTATCTGTAGTGTGTTTGTGAGGCATTAATAAAATGCATTAAGGCACAGCAAGTGAAACTGACGCTGACAAGTTGTAGCATTGAGTTTGTGATCGGGGGAAAATAATCATCAGCACATTAAGTACGTTTAAAAAAAACAAACAAAAAAAACATGATATTGATGCGAAGCGGTCCTATCTTTTTGGTTTGTAATCTACAGTACCATGTGAACAGTGCACTCGAGATGAATTTGCTTCACATAGTTTTCATTCTACATATTTATATTCACTTTTTTCACCTCTCACGTCCCCAACCTGCAGCCCCGAATCAACTTAAATGTGCTCAAACGTGTGGCAACTCCTTTAAGTTGGGGTTGATTTCAATCAAAACCCCCCCTGAATACATTATTTTCTGACTCTGTAACACAAAATTGGACACTAGTTAAAACATTAAAGCTAAGCTTCTTTGCAATAAATATACAAACTTCAAATAAGTAACTGGAGCTTTGAAGAAGAAGAAGAAGAAGCCCATCAGCAGTGACTTCTCTGGGGAATCCAGTCCATTTAAAGATATGAGCTGCAAATGTGTCAACAGTGTAAATGTTAGTGAGTTTAATATACAATGTGTTTGGTTTTAACGCCATGAACGTTTAAGAATAAAGCTGCATTTTCACAGGAGGGCCTGTAGGTGGCTCTGGTGTTTCACAATGGATACATGAGCTTGTATTTCAATTTAGATCGACGACCTATATGTGAATAATTACATTTTACTGGTAATGACTTTGACTACTTTTCTTTGTTTCATGTTATCATAGATTACAATGTTTGTTCAGTCTAAAGATGTCAATTCAAGACACTGTTTTGATAAATTCTTGAAGGGATTTGTCTTTAATCAAACAACAATGATCATTTAAAATAATATCCCGCTCTACCATAAAGTGACTGGACATGAATGAGTATTTAACACGGCAGCATGTGGCTGTTTCCCCCGGTGATGAGCCTGGTAAATATAGTCTGAAATCTCCAAACTGCCTGAGGCTTTCTACACAATCTGTACAACACATCAAACACTCAATTCTTAGATCTTTGATTGAAATCAGGTGATTATTTGGAGACTGCGACGAGTCAAATGAAGGGCACATTGAACGCGTGCCCATTATATATAGAGGTATGTTTTTATGTAAGACAGTAAAGTGATTCAGAGGAGGTGGTTTCAGGTTTCATGTAGCTGTGTTTAAAATTAGACAGTGGAGCAGGCGAGGGTTCACGATTGTGTGGAGGCTCGTGTAGAGAAGTGACGAGGTGTCCCGCTATGAAGAGAAACTGGACACTGTTTTGAGTCTGTAAGTTGTAGTTGTTGTAGGAGGCGTCTCGTGTCCATCACATATTCAGCAGCGAGACCTGCTCTTTGAAAATGATCCATTAAGACCGTTTCCTCTCAGGTGAATTTTAAATGAATCGTTTTCCCACAGAGAGCACTGCTTTCACACGAATTCGACAGTATTAAAAGGCAAAAAATAAATAAAATCTGCCAATTCACGTAATATTCTTTCACTAAATTCTTAGTCCAAGATATTTTTATAAAAATACCTCTTTTTTTCTACAATAGTTGATGATATATTAAATACGGCTTAGTGCCAGTGAAAGCTGCTCTCTAAACATGCACGGTATTGAAGGTAATTAAAAAGGTCTACTTCATAGACTAGTCTAACCCAAACAGCTGTCAGGAATCAAATGGCTTCAACTAAAAAGCGCTAAATGGTGTGACTCATATGGGTGTCTTTTTAAGGCAAGGACATACTCAGACGTTAAACAGCTGAGGACAGATCTACGTGGGAGTGGTTTGATTGTTGCCCTGACAACCCAGCTTCAACAAGCACAATGAAGGTGACCCTAGAGGATGTTTCCATGGATGGATGACCACGTGGCAGGGCCACAGAACCTCGACACGGTCACTGGGCATCAGGCCATCCCTCAGCTCTGCAGTCGCTTAGAACCATGCACACTCATGTTTTCTTATCAACATGTTTATCTGAACACCTTATTGTGCATAGGTAACCTCCTTCTTGTCTGCAATGATGATGTGATGTAGATAGCAGTCCGTGTGCTACCACAGGCTCACTGTCGATTCCATATTGATGAAGCCGGGGTTTTTGCGGAGCTCCCAGTACATGTTGTTGGAGACCCACCTCTCCCTGTGATTGGCATCGACCACTTTCCTGTAAGAAAAGACAAGCTGCGGTTTACATTCATCTCTTCATATTGTATATGAGCCTCTCGAGACTCATACTTTGTGTTGCGATGACTTTGAAAGGGTATTGACATATTGACATGCATGATTCCAGTGAGAAACGCGCTTCACTTACACACTACTTTACAGAGCAGTATGGTGTTGAATAACGGACAGAAAAGGAAAGTGTTTTTACACAACATTATGGTGTCGCAACAAAGCTGACCGTTGACCTGACATTATTAGTCAGTTTACAGATTGTTTTGTCACTTGTGGAAGGAATTCCTCTTTACTTAAATAGCTATTGTTACAAATAATATCATCCTCTTGCATAAAGTAACTGCACACGAATGAGTGGTGAACATTAACTGTAAAGGCGTTAACGTTCTTCTGTTTTTATTTACACTTCTGAGTAAAGATAACGTTCTGTGTTTGCACATCGGATACTGAAGAAGTTAATCACGCTGAATATTAGAGCAGATGAATAATGGATGAGTCCAGTTAAATCAAACAATAATAAAGTTAACATGGCTGATATAAAAAAAATTGAATTAAGCCCAGAACGCTTATTCAATATATTGTAATTTTTACTTCACTACGCATCAGAACAAGAAGGCCTGTTTTTAAGATTTCATCTCTATCTACCTTTCTAAGTAAATTATTATGGAGATACTGATGCAGCTGATGGTTTCTAGCTACAGTTAGGTGTGTTTGAATATTTCTGTTGGTGAGACTACACACAGTTTTATTCATAAACCCACACATAGTTTCATTCATCTGTGGTCTCTGGTCTTACTTGAAAAAGCGTGGCTCCTGTTTGATGTTGTTCTCCTCGTTCCACTTCCTCCTGGTTCTCTGCAGGTCCTCGATACGCTGCTTTTCCGAGGATGCCATCTCCAAGTTCCCCTCCTCCAGGTGCCTGTGTGACCCAAACAACACGTCTCAGTGAATTCAGATGGTGACACGAACAGAAACAAGTGTAGCCACTGTGACACTCGAATGTGAACTCAAATATGATCTCAATCTGCAAAAGCAATTTCAGGAGCAGATTAACAGATGCTTGTTTTCCTCAGTCGGGAGCAGCAATTTACTACGTCAGCTTCAAGCTGGCGGATGAAAATATGATGCTTTACCTTTGATCGGTCCTGAATCGGGCGTCTGTACGTGGTAGGACGTCTTTTAATTCGGGGCAAAGCTCATTGAGTTCAATGGCGAACCTGGTGAAGCCGTAGTACAGCTCATAGTCTGTGGGCATGGAGCCTGACGAGAAAGAAAATAAGCAATTATAACCAGCATATGTGCTGCACATGTAAACACCAAGTTCACAGACCTTCCAGACACCACAGTGGGGTTGTATGAGTTTGGTTTTTTTTTTTAGTTTGGAGAAGCAAACAGGAGTTCTGGCACAGAAGCTGAGCAATGTGCAACGGAGGAAAAAAAGCTAAACATATTTTAGCCCCCTTAAAAAATGATATATTTAGAATATTTTCACAGCTTTACCTTGGCGTCAGACAGCCCTTTCCAACGGGGAACTGAAGCCGTTATATCGCTCATCAAAACCACTGCATTCCTTTAACAAAAACAGCAATTTTACTTTGGAGAACATGGGAGCTGCTGGTCTACTGCTGCCTTGAAACTAACCCTTTGAAACACCAAAGTCACATGATAAGAAAAACAAGCTATCTGATCAAAGCAGCCGTAGACCAACAGCTCCCAGGTTCTGTAAGGTAAAATAGCTGCTTTTGTCAAAGGAATGCGGTGGTTTTGAAGAGACACTTACCTGATGTAAAGCGGTTAAAATATTCTATCTATAGTGCACACTAAAGCTGCGGTGCTTGATAGTTTTTTGGCATCATTGGGCAAAAAGTCAGGTCATCCATAATGATAATTAATCTTTTGATTTGGATGGAGAGGAAAGAGGTGCAACAGGAAGGTGTATATTTTCAAATTCTGTCCTGTTTTCCTGCTGATTTCGGCTCTTGCAGCTTTAAACTCATTTGGATTTTTTATGGTGGTTAAAGTAGTGTTTTTTTCTGCTGGCCCTGTCCACATCGTTTGTTAGATTGCTTAGCTTCCCTGTCGGTTCTCCAGACTGGGGTCAAGCTGAACACCATTCACTGCAGGTAAACCACTCACCATGGATAAGTAGCTCGTACAATCCCGCTTCAAAAAACCTGAACTGACCCTTTAAGAGCAATGGGAGAACAGTGTGCATAATGAATGAGCGCCTACCTGGCCTCCAGATGCATTTGGCAGAAGGCGGGACACCACAGTAAAGGCCCTCGTGCCACTTTCCAAAGAGCCTATGGATTACTTTCCCTTCCTGATCCATCACAAACCCTTGGACCTCATTCACATTTGAACTCCAGTAGTTTCCCTAAAAGACAAACAGTGTGCAGTCATCTCATTAATATGCAGTCATAGAAAAAGAAGCAGATGTCATATTAAAACACACAGCAGATAGATGACTGTGACTCTGTATGTGAACACTGTAATAAGGGTGTTTCACCTTGACAAAGGTAAGTTTGCAGAGGCAGGCGCTGCTCTTTGTGTTTCTGATGGTGATCTCGCCGTAGTGTTCGATCCACCGTCGTCCACTGAGGATGTTGTGTACGCAGGTCGTGACTTTGTTCCATTCATAGTGATCCCCAAACCTAAAAGACACAATAACACACGAACTGGCATGACGTGCAACGCTTTCAGTCAACTGGGACAGCTACATTCTGTTTAGTTTGTTTACTCTACACTGCTAGAACAGTCCTACTGGAAAGAAGCTGAATATTCTTAAATATAACCAAAGTTCCTAAAACTGGAATGAAAGTCTAGACACTGAGAAATGTAACTAAACAAAAGCCAAAATTTAAGCAAGTTGTGCTTTTTAGAAGCAACGAAAACATTGTTATTTAAGGTAGATTTGATATTCTTAAACTTGAGAAGTGGTGAAAGTGGTCTCACTCTTAAAATAAGGTAAATAAACATGCTCCTTTCCTGGGACGTTACGCAAACCATTGTTTTACTTTACTACTGGCTAAATGTAGCTCAATCATAGCTGGAATATCTTATTAAGGCAAAGTTAGATATATTTTCTTAAAATTAGATTACATTTCTAAAAACATCCAACATTGACAGGATTACAAAAAAGAAAAAAAACAACCTCATTTCCCAGAAACAAGGCTTTTGTTGTTTTTGGAAATTCCTTTTTTTCAGTTATAGAGAGAAAACACTCCAGTTTGATGGAGTGGTTTATTCAACAGCCCCAGATTTTCAGCTCTTCGTGTCTACATGATTTTGTGAGGTAAAAATAGCGATATACTCCTCCCCAAATCTGTCAAGGGTGTTGTTTGCTGGTTGGAACTCCTTATAGATTCCTCTGGCCCACGTCAGCTCATGGAGGGGTTTAGAGAGGTTAGACCTGTGTATTAATAGTGAAGGAGCAGGCGAGACCTTGGCGTGGTCAAGGATATCATGAAAAACGCTGAAAAAATGTCCACATTGTTTTGCTTTGGTTACAACTTGCATCAGACAACTCAGGACTGTTGTATGATTGCTAGTTGGCCATGAGTTTGAAGTACGTTCAAATAATAATACGTCACTAAATGTCTGTCTCCTTACATGATGGTCTTTGACTGTCTGGAAGCATCCATGTTTGTTTTGTTTGACTTTTATGACTTGGATGTTGACATGAATGTCATTTATTTGGAAAAACGTGACATGAATGTAGCGTGGTTTCACTCAGCAGCTGAAATGATTTAATGCTTTGTTTTCAGTGTAGAAACCTGTGTTTTAAGGTCGTAAACCACAATCACTCAAAGCAGACAGCTCCACGTTACCTGGGAATCATGAGGTTCACAGACCCGATTGGCAATATTTCCATTGATTTTCCCCAAAATTTGTTTTTCCATCTCACATCTGGACAAAAAAAAGAAGAAAAAAAAACATCACAAACAAGAAATACGACGACAGAGTGGATCATGCAAGTTTTTAGATCTTCTTAAGATCATCTTCTTAAATGATTAAAAACAACAATCTGAATATTAAAGAGGCTAATTGAGAGGTGCCGGCTCGTCTGTTAAGTTCCCATGTGGTAAATTCATCACTAATTAGGAACGTAACCTACCTTGCCAGAAGGTGAAGTTCTTAGACTCACAGTGGCAGGCAGAGACGGGCGGGTGGTGGCTCACCTTTGAGAGAAGATCAAACAAAAACAGTCTGACAGCTGTTGTTGGTAAAGTTTTACATCATACAGACCTCTGAACAGAAGACACATAACAGACATAAAAGACATAGTGAGTGTACTGTCATAAATATAACATAAAATCTACTGTTTTTAAAGCATGGACAAGAAGAGGTCAGAAGAAAAACTGCATTCAGTTTGCCAATAAAGACGGAGCTACTAAATACTCTCGATGTGAGATTGTTTTGTTGCCTGCTTCTGATTCCAGCAGTCACGTCCACGCCTACATAAAAACTGTAGAGTACAAATGATACCATGAGCTACACATTCAGGAAAACACTTTTGAAATACGTACCTGTTCTGAGAAGAAGCAAAAGCCCTTGTCTTCCCGAATACATTCATAAGTCTCTCCAAGTAGCGGGTTGAATGGCTTACTTCCTGCTCTGTAATAAGTGGAGGAGTAGCCTGAGATGGCGAAAGCAGCAACGAGAACCTGTTACAGAGTCAAAACAACAACATTAACGGGAGGCGGTGAGGCTCATATTAACAGGTTTGGTGATCTGCATCTAAAGAGTTCTCAAGTGCAGAATTCACTCTGGGAATACCTACTGTACAGAGCAAACATTTGACTTTAAAACTTAAGCTTGAAACTATCAAAAGTCCTTTACACACAACACTTAACTCGATTAAGCTTTGAGGAGACAGTAGGGATGATAAGATTCACTGATTCAGATCGGTGCACTGGCGGAAAAAGCTCAAGATGCGAGTGCCCCGGTTGAAAAAGTGTGCATCAGATACAACCTGGGATGAAATTGAAGATTTTTTCTGGAAATGTGATCAATAATTTGTGACCTGTAATGAATAGGTTTTTTGAAAGTCACAAAGCAACAGCATGAATGAGATGCGTATTGAGTTGCAGTATGCTTTTAAATAATGTATGATTTGTTTATGCTTAAGAAGAACCAAAGAGATCAAATCAAAGTATCTACTGAATTGCTCGGCATCGTATTCTTCTGAATCGTGTCAAATCGCATTGTGTTTAATGGAGTCGTGACGAATCATATCACATTGGCAGTTGCTTCACATGTATCCTCATGTATCAGATTGCGGGCAATGCTTCGAGATGTCTAACCCATCGGCCTCAGTGATGGAGATGATTAGTGGACGTGACGAGTTCTTTACCATGCGTTCAAACGGATCCTCGGTCTCAGCAGCCTTGTCCAGCAGCTCGCTGTACTCCAGCTCTTCACACATGCGCTGCAGCGTGTTGAGCGGCTCGTTGAGCTCCACAGGCATCGACACTTTGGACAGATCTTTGCCGATGTTGTTCCTCAGGATGTTCCAGAGGTTGATGTTGCTGGTGTCAGGACAAGGTGCGGGCAGGCAGATGCGCCGCCCGTTACGGAAGGCACAGCCAGCAAAGTCTCCGTTGGCCACTGAGGAACGTGAATAATCATCCTTATTTACAGAGCACCGTTCAAATGAATGGTTACAGTGCTTCAAACACAAATTAAAGTACATAGGGATCACATGGGGAACTTTTAGGTAACAAAAGACAGGATTAAAATACTAAAATGCAGTACTTTTTCCTCTTTAAAGGATAAAAGAAATTCATTCTAGTACAATGGACTGAAACGTAAAACTACCGTATGGTTCAAGTACATTGAATATTGAAATAGTCAGCCTTATTTTGGTAGGAAATGTATTTGTATTGCTTTTAATCTTTATCCTGCATATTGCTCTTGTAAAGCCAACGTATAATAACTAATTAATAAATACATTTTACTTCCTTTCTTGTATGGAACTGTAAGAAGTACAGCGAGAAGCCAGGCCACATAGAGCCGTAAAACTAATTAATAAGATACTAAAACCTCCAAAAATAATGACAGGCAGCAATAGAAATTAAGTGCCACAAGATGCAGGAAGCGCAACCAATTGGCACCATTAGGAGTGCAAAACTGTGGAAAATTATGTGAAAATAGTGATGGAAATCCAGGTATTTTTATACAGGTGAGTGGAGGTTTTCTCGAATAATTATATAATAATTGTGACAGGCGTGGATGATAGTGACTTGGCTTTTTTAAAAAAAAGTTCTCTCAGCTGTTTACTGTTCATGCAGTCTTCAAAAATTCTGCTTTTCCAGTTTTGGCAGACTTGTACTGGACCCCTGAGTATTTTCATCAGATGTGACAAAAATATATTTCTGTGTGGTATGTGGCAAAGATGAAGGGAGGGAGATCCCACTCCTCTCTACGCAGACAGCATTTATAAAGAGCAGCCCTTGGCTCAGAGGAGCACTGCAAAGTCAAGTGCCCTGGCCACGCTGATTAATGAGCTCCACAATACAGGATCTGTCTGTCTGTGTGGAGCAGGATCCCCTCTTGTGATCATTTTTCCCTCTTTTTTTTTAAGAAATAGGTTTGTATGCTTGATAGAGGCTGGAGGAGCAGAATTGGACCTACTTTGTCTGGAGACGTTATCAGTCACACTGGCGTTGTCCTCTGAAATGTTATCGCTCACATCACTGACATATGACTCATCGTCTGAGCCCTGTGAGGGGAACAGGTACAGAGCAGAATGAGTCAGTGCAGTCCAACACAAACTGATACGATGGCAGACGGTCTTAGCCACACACACACGCACACACACTGTTACTGCAGTTTGCCAGTGGCTAACAAACTGCAGCAGTCGCCAGCTATCTGTCCCACTGCAGTAATCATAAGATGAGACACTGCAGCATTTTCATACACTTTATGTATGTATTTAGCAAACACAGTGAGGCCATATGATGCTGCCAAAGGGGAGACACTTGCCGTGATAGCCTTTATTTTAGTCGCCTGCTGCCTGTGAAGGTTAGGCTAACAGTAAAACACAGGCCTGAGTGGACCTGCCATCCGAGCTACAGGATAGTTGGTTGATGAATTTCCTTCGACAGTAATCCTTCAGTGAGGCTCAATGCCTGTTTGGGGAGCATCAAAGCCGAATGGCTCCTCAGAGACCAATTTCTCTGCTGCTGGGTTTTCAGATGGGTTAAAAAGGGGTGAGGTAGAAATTATTGTTGCAGCTGATGGACCAAACTACATCTTTAAACAAAGTGAGAAGCTGCAAATCGTGCGAGGGGTGGCAGACATAATGCTTCTGAGAGAAATGAAGTGTTTTGTGATACATTGTTTCTGTCTTTCATGATGGCGTTATTAACGGCTGAACAGGGCTGTTCCCTGAAAGCTGATGATGTGAATCACCCGGAGTACCTAAATCGACTGAGATTCTTCAAGTTGAGTGTTCTAGTCTGTACGAAAGCCTACTGGTATTACTCGTTGATAAGGGACGGGGGCTTAGGAGAAGCACCTGAACGCAGCATGAAATGCTCTGTAACAGGCGGGTCCGTCCAACTCTGCCCGTTTATTTCTTGCCATCGTGGTGGTGAAGAACTCATTAGACAGCAGTATGGATTGTCTATAACACCTGATGTGTGAAGGACATAAATGTAAGTTATGACCTTTATATTCTGAATAGATCTTCTCTTTATTTCCTCATGCTTATTTCAGACCGTACATGCACCCTTGCCCTTGCTGCAGATCTTAATTTATCTGTTAGATAATTGGCCCGGGATTGCAGGTTTTGGTCGGTGAGTAGAGTTCGTGACAGACCTGCATGCATCATATACGGCTGTCTTTCATCGATTTTTAAATGGCCAAAAACTGCTCCCGTGACTCTGTTGCATGTAAAGTGGTCAACATCAACCTTGAAACTCATGCCACTGGATTTTCTGATTGCCAGATATATATATATAAAAAAAAAGATAAATAAAAAAAGGAAATGAATATTCAAAGTAGAGTGGTATTAAACAGCCAAATCTCATTTGACTGACAAAAGAGTTGGGTACAGCTCCAGTGCTCCAGCTATAATCTGCATATCTATTAGTGATGTTTTTTTCTGGCTTCCCAGCAGCATGGCAGGTTTAACCCCCTCCTTGTTCTACTATCTGTGCAATCTCTTCTCCTCATGATCCAAAGCACCATCTTGTTCTTTTCCAAAGGCTCCTGCAGACTGTGCGATGATAAAATCTACTGAATCTCAGGCTACGACGCAAGTCAAAGTACAAGAATTAAACGCCATCAGTGCACGCTGCTGTTATAAATTGAAGTTAAGCTAATGATTGCGCTGGTACAATAGTGGTATTTATGTGTACTGAAAAAAAAAAAATCAAAATTCAAGGGGAAGGAGGAGAATGCGGACCCGGGAAAACAGGGCAACTTGGGATGACAATTATACAAAGAAAGCTTGAGGTTAGTAGTTTTAGCAAACATAAAGACACCTGTAGCGTTGATCAATGCGTCATTTCATGCTGACTTCTTATTGGTAGGAGTAGGCATAGGTCGTAGCAGTAGTCACACTGTTATGTGGACACTGTCCGAATTTTGTCCGAGGCCATTTTTGGTCACAAGACCGGGTCGACGGCCATCTGTGAACCTGTCTCACTGCGCAACGTAGGAGCACTGTTTTTTATCCACGATCAAAGATATTGCTATATTTTCTCATCTTTCGTCAGAACAAAATCACACAGTGTATACCCAGGCTTAAGACGCTCTGCAACCACTGTCCTCTGTCATACTACCTCGTTCTCTGATGAGCTGGCTGACAGAAGTACTTCCTGGGCATCAAAGAACTCAGACACAGACTCCGACATTGAGAGTCGACTCTCATTAGAGGCCTGCTGAGTCAGAGGGATCCCCATCTGTTCGCCAGCCTGCAGGCAAGCACATGCAAACACATGAGACGTTCAACGTTCTTGCTACGATGACAGGCTAAAGAAGCTAAACAGACATTAACAAACTTCAACACTATAAGGAGACAACATGGATCGTTTTGCAGCATGCTACGCAGACTCCCATCCATTTCTAATTAGTCATGTTTCCCATTAACCTTGACGTCAGGTTCTGCATAGAATAATGATCCTTTAAGCTTACCTGCCGGGGCTTACTGAAAAGACCATCAATCTATAAGGACGGGAATCAATAAGGCAGCTGACAAATGCAGGAAGCAAACACTTCCACTACAGTGCCAGCCTGGGAAGCTGTTGTTTCATCAGTGTAGGAGTCAGAAATTAGCACTGTCAGTGACAAACTGACCGCTGTGACCTACCTCATCAGGCGTGGAGATGATGTTCACACTGACAACTTGTTCAGTCAGGACAGATTCAGAGTGGATGCGGTTAAGTCGGCTTCGAAGTTCTGCGTTTTGCGACAGGGCCTGATAGCGGAAAGATCCAGTTTATTTTCAGAAATTCTCCGAAATATGTTTTTTGTAATCGTGACGTTGTAAGTTGTGCTACTAAAGACACATTTAAAGGGTAAATCTGTGCTACCTTTTGGTGTACAGAAAACAATTTGGGATTTTCACAGCTGGACGTGCTTAAAGAAAAGAACATCTGTTTGTCAGCCTGTATTTATGCTGTGACTGGAATTCGACTCAACTGGAAAAAATCGACAACGATAGAACTGGCTTTGGTGAGACAGTATGGACCCTAAACATGGATGACTGTTAAAATACACTTTTACTGTTTTCTTTATTTTTGTTTTTGCTGAATGAATGTTGATCCTATTCTCTAATGTACACTCATAGCCCTTTTCCACCGACATGGTTTGAGGGCCGGTGCCTGACGTTGAAGCAGTTCTCGACATTTCGACACCAGGCCGGGAAAACTTGTTCCAGAGGAGCACGAACATTTTGCTGGTCTAGATGTGTGATTTAACAGTTTGCTTACTGAATATCAATATCTTCCATCATCAGGGTTAGGTCTGTTATGTTTCTGTCGTCACTACAGGATTGCATTGTGGAATATTTATGGCGTCATAGTGTCCAGTGCCTGCATACTAGTAGATTTTATACTATAAGATTTACCCAGAAATATCATGCAATTTATGCACTACTGGTTTCATACTAAGGCTTGAAAAAATCTTACGCATGCCAAATAGCTAGGGGTGCGCGATATTATCGGCCCGATATTGGCAGACATTATCATTATTATTATTAATATTTCATTCTTCGATTTGTTTGGCATCAGTTGCCAAAAGATGTAGGAGAGTCGATGATAACCGCGATGAGTTTTATCGCCTCAAACAACATCATCCACATACAAGTAGTCATGCTAATACAAAGTGGTGATTGCAGCCCCTGAAACAGTATAAATAAAATTCCTCTCATTGATTCACTGCAGCGATTAAAATACATGACTTTAGCAGCTGTAGCTATAACATCCCTGACTCCTCATTATTAACTTCTTTGCAGAGGTTTGCCATCAACCCCGACCTCCAGCTCGCGACAGAGCTGTCACACGCGTATCCAATTACGAACAAACCGGAGATAAAGCGGCGAAAACATTTTACCGAAATGTTGTCAACTGTTAGCAGAGGAAAAGGCCAATTAAATCACTCGGTAGAGAGACAGCCCTAAGGAGTAGAGTTAATGAACTGCACTGCTCTTCTCCATCTCTCACCAATTAATATGGGAAGATGATTGGACTTTCACGACTCACTTGCCTCTGCCCTCATCGCCACACATCATCTTTTTTAATTGTAATTACTGTGGTTGCTTAGAATAAAGCATGGCCAGCGCGTTTCATCCGACAGCCCGTCATTATGAGCATGACAACTACAAAATGGATCTGAGTTTGCGGGGTAAAGACACATTGCTGAAATTACAGCAGTAATTTCCCCAATAATGACCTGATCACTCTGAGCAATTAATGTCTTAAAACAACCTCATACTTACAACATAAAGGAGTTAAAAATGTCTGGTAAACATTCAGATTAACAAACCCTTGTTAATGTTGGAAAACAGAGGCATCGTTGTTAGTGGTTGACGGCAGCTCATTACCTGTGACAGAGACTTCCTGAGAGAGTTGATCTGGGCTGACTGGTCTGACTGCTCCTGGTCTGACAGAATCTGCTTGATCTTTTCTTTCTCTATGGCCACTGTGTTGAAAGCTGACTTCAGGAGAGAGTGGACTGTAAAGAAACAAGACCGAATACTAACGACCACGAAGTGAACTTTAATCTGATTTACTCTTATGTTAAAATGATCCAGTGATACCTTTAGTTCAGGCAGCGAATGCAATTAAGGCACCTTTTTCTCATGATCGGTTTTGCTTTTACGCCAACATCCTGTTAGGTCACGTGGTCTTTGATATCAGTAAATTCTAACATGTTAAATATTTAAATCCCACACGGGATAAAACAGCCCTACTAGAAAGAAGCTAAATATCCTTAATGAACATAACCACATTTTCTTGTATTAAGCAAAAATTTAAAAAAATTAAAAAATCTGCTGATGATATAAGCAAATTTTGCTCGACTAGATTTCTTAAAACAGGAATAAAAGACTAGCCCCTAAAAGACAATAATGAACCTAATTGGAAGAAGTTGTGCTTATTATAAGGAATGAAAACAATTATTTATGATAAACTTAACCTTTTTAAATTGAGAAGTTGTGCAAGTGGTCTCAGAAAAACAATCTTGTTCCTCTGCTGGGATATAATGCAAACCATTTTTCAGCTTGTTACTGGTTAAATCTAATTGAGTGTTTACTGGAATGTCTTGTTAAGACATATATATATATATGTCTTAACAAGACATTCCAGTATATATATACAGTATATATATATATGTGTGTGTGTGTGTGTGTGTGTGTGTGTGTATTTTTTATGAACATTTGACTTTGTTCTGACATACCAGTTAACAGTCCTTTAAAACTGACATGACATGAAATATAACCCTTTCATTAACCTCTGGTAGTGCGACCATGCATACTGCCGACCTACCTTTCTGGGCGATGGTGCAGAATTCCTCCTGGAGTTTAATGTAGTCACTGGCACACTCCACGCTGTCTGTCAGCCGTGACACAGGCGGCTGAAAGTCCACCAGCTCGGCACACAGGTTGGGGTTGGATGAGTGGAGGCGGACAGGGGACATGCTGGCAGAGAGAGGGACCTGGAGAGAGAGAGAGAGATGGCGTCCGCAGAGGACTACTGTCACTCAGTCAGCTGGGAGGAACGATACTGCTGGTGCTGTGTGACAGCCACACCACAAGCTGTGTGCAATAAAGCCACATTTAATCTGACATGTCACGCCAACATACAGCACTCACAGCCATTAAATGAAAACACCAAAACATAATGAATGCCTCTCATTCGCCTGCGCCTACTGCTGATCCTCTCTGATCCTCAATCACCAAAATTAATGGATATCAAGAGTCAAAGGTAATCAGATGCACTGTTCTGTCTCAAATATATCTGTGTTTCTACATCACTTTGCCAGCTGGGATGATGTTTAATAGCAAATCCAGTTGTCTTGGATTGACTTATTACTTGTATTAATCCCAATTAGGCTGAAAAAACTGAGCAGGCTTTAGACTCTGTAGCTAATCAGTGCATAAAAGAAACCTCCCTTTAGCACGGAAAGAGGTTAGAAATACAGCAGCCGTGTATGAAAGAACATTTAGCTTTTATATGAAGCAGACATTAATATCTTAAGCAAACTAAGGGTAAATTAGAAAAAATGGAAAATCATTACTTAGTGCGTGAAATCTCACTCTAACACACGCCAGCCTTAGCGCAGACTAATTAAAGTACAAAAAAGAAAAGAAATCTAAGAAGACAGTAAGAGCATAAACTGTCTCAGCTGTGTATGCGTTCTTTAAGAATATTCTTTGTAAGAGTTGTACAGAAAGAAAAAGTCATTTTCCATCTCAGGCAGTTTAGTTTTCAGAAGTTATCACTCTACCTGACCATTGATACACGCTCACGAAGCCTCAGATATTCTTAAAAGTACACAATTGCTGCATTGTCAGTTACCAGTGTTTCAACTAATTATTTCCAACATTAAATTTATCAGCAGATAAAGCAGACCCACTGAGTCACTTCATCATGTGATTTACAAAACAGAAAGAACGGTGAAAAAAGGCCAGTGACGATTTCCCAAAGCATAAGGCGATATTTACAAACAGCTTGTTTAATCAAATGTTAAAGATGTTCAGTGAAAAACTATTTATTAAAACAATTTCATTTCTGCAGCTGTGCTGTGTGTGTGTTTGTATCTGTATGTAACGAGTAAAAATCTGAAGAGAGAGGTACCTGAAGCTGGAATTTTGCATCTTTGCCGACACTTTTTGTTCTCCATCTTCTGTTCAAGCGCTTTTCTTTCTTTGACAATTCTACACAATTGGTCTAAGTGGCACACGTGGATGAAAATATGCAAAGTGTGGTTAATAGGACACATTAACACGTCACAAAGAAACCGAAAGTTAACACACGATGAATGCAGTGAAATGACAACATTACGACAAACAAGTGCAAACAAAAATTTGGGACAAATATGCTGTTAAAAATGTTTTTCAGCCAACAATTATAATGCAAAGAAAAACAAACAAAAACTGATCAGTTGACGAAGCAGGCAGGTGTTTCGTGAGCAATCTGGTCATTCGTTGACATCATTACCCATTGCCTAAATATGCTCCCAAACACCTCCACACTCACAATCCCACAATGCATTGTGGGAAAAACTCTAAACAAAGCACTGACTGAATGCTTCTCCTGCTCTCTCTATGTGCATGAATGCCTCTGTGTGTCTATTTCCACCTGCATATCTGTGAAGTTGGGGGCTGACTGCGTCCTTTGTAGAATCTCCAGACTTTGCAATAACCGGCTCAGCTCGGTCAGGTTGGACTGGCATCGTGCGAGCTCTGAAAATAACATTCACAGAAACATTCAAGTGTTACGTGTAACGACATAGTCATCAGTTCACCTCTCGTGGTTCGAAAGGCTTACCGTAAAGCCCAGGCCATGATTCAATCCACTTGTTTGCAAAATCACATTTGGTCCTAATATAAGTGGGCAAATTGCACTCACCCTCCGCGCACTTGTCCATTTCCTCTGATTCCTGGAGCCAAGCAACCACCTTGCTTTGGCCGTTGCTGTAGGAGGCGGGCAGGCTGTTGTTGCTGCTGCTACTGGGGGCCACTGGTTGCCATGGTAAACTGCTGGGTTTAGCCTGCTGTTGGACCAACAGAACAGATGAAGTCAAAGATGTTGTGTTATCTGAGACGTAGTTACATAGTCGTGCGCTTGGTGGATACGTGGGTGTATGTAGATGAAAAATATGGAATGCATATGAAGCTGAGTAAATGAAACAATAACTATGTCTCATCAAACAGACACACCGGTATGTGTGAACTGTCTAAAACTGGTTAATAGTATGTGCTGGAAATATATAAATGCTCCTTTATTCTTACAATATGGGCTTGACTTCTGGTTTTGTTAAACAGTCCAAGACTTTTTTCTTTAATGTGTGCTAGGAGTTAAACATTATGCCTTTGACAGTGTCTATTTGCTTTTCTGATGTATTTTTCATGTACTATATTTTTTGGTTGTCTTTGCTTGTACTATCGGGAGTGTTTTTTTCATCAGCACTCAGATGAATGTCACTGATATTGTTAAGATAATGCTGTCTTTTTGTTTAGTCTGTGCTGTTGTGGTTTTGGCTCTTGTTTATATGTTTATGTTCTTCTTGATAAACAGAAGTAAAAAAACAAAAACGGACGCGCCTACATTCTAGTGGAAATTAATAGTCTTTAAAACTTTACAGCAACATTTAAAAAAACAGACTCATGTAATACAGCAGGTTTTCTGAAATGATAGGAATAATAAGTTGTAATATCTGCTTTTAGGAGCAGAGACATGTGCAGGAGACCTTGGAAGTCTATGTCTTTGATGTAGTGCTTAATGGTGACTGTATGACTGGAGCTGGTCTTCAGGGAGCGTTCATCAGGCTGAAGCAGCTGCTCTGAACTCAGATCCTACTCATCACCTCTAATAATCCGCATGAAGCACGAGCAGGGAAGGGTTCACACTTAACCGCAAGTCTAGACGAACGAGTCTTTCTCTTATCTCAACTATCTGGATTCAATTGCCTATCCAATCACTATTACTGCATGAATCTAATAACATACAAAACAGGGACCAAAACATGGTCCTAATGGAAAAAAATCACATACGTGATGTGGGTGAAAATATCAGCTTGAGTCAGACACAGTCTTGTCTGCCTGTTTTTACTGAGCGTTCAGTGAACTTCAGCTTTCTCTCTGCTGGATGATATTTTGGTACTCTATCCCAGTTTCCAATAAAAAAGAACTAGGCGATCCTTCATTCCCCATGACAAACCCGTCGTGAATTAGTAATTGCTCTCTGCTCAGAGGAGAGATAAGCAAAGCCAAACACTCAGTAAAAACGCAGAAGCCGCTCTGTGTCAACATTAAATCTGTACCGTAATGTTTGAGGTTATTAGTGCATTTAGTGTCTTTTTAAAGATAATGCTCAAAAAAGTATATATACTATACATGGATAACACAATTTGGAAGAGCTTCTCTGAATTTAGTAAAAGTGGAGTTTGGAGTTCTCTGGCTGGGATGCGCCAACAAGGTTGACTTGAATCTAAGATCAGTATAAGTATAACAGTGGGTGGAAACGTTCTCTACAAAATGTTAGATTTGATAGCGGTTGAAAACGTTAGCTAGTTAACCTACTGAGGATAGCTCAGCATAGAGGCTGTCATTCCTCCTCCTTTGACAAAACATTGTAGGTTAATGGAGAAGTGTGGCCAAACAATAGAAGATAAACAAAAACGGAAATGAACAGCCCAGTAAGCAAAAACTCAACAGCCTGGCCGCAGCTGTCATTACTTGGATCGATCCATCAAAAGGGCGGCCATTTTTAAAGTTAAACCTCCTCAAATGTACGCTTGAATTTAAAATTGTATAATGAGTTTAAAGAGTTGGTTTAACAGAATTAAGTGTAATCTAGATTTAAAGTAAAAACAAATTTACTCATAAAGATATGTTTAATTTAATCTCAAGCTAGTTTTAAAGTTTGGTAAACCATGAATCGTTAGTCAGGTTTAAAACCGTTGTTGCGACTCAGCACTCATGAGTTAGATGGGGACACACCTTGGATTCATGTCCCACACTCGAGGCCGGTTGTGGGGACTCGATGGCAGCTGGCGGGGGAAATGTTCGCATGGTGGCCTCTCGAGGAGATCGCACAATCTCATTCTGCCGGTAAAGCCGGTGATGACGTAACTTGGACACCCAAGCGTCAAAGATGTCCTGGGATTTGACCTGACAGAAAGAAAAGGACAAAGAGCTCTGAGGTCTGTGACCTGCTGACCTCCTGTTCATCTGCACTGAAATGACAACACTGATCAGTGTTACCTTCAGGTGATAGATATGCTCCTCGGTGTCCAGGTCGATGCGTCGCGCCCTCTTTTTGATTGACATGACGGAGAGGCCGACATCGATGCTGCCGTGGAGTTTACCTTTTTGGATCTGAGGTAAGCAACGGAAAAGTCAATTTTCAGTCAATATTTGAACACTGTAAATATTTTCTATCCTGCAATTACATTTATGACAATTTTTCTTGACAGCTGCACAGGATTAAAAAAAAGGTTTGACTATGAATAAACAAAAGAATACAGCAGTTGATTACGTTTATTCACTTAGTTGCAGGGTTATTATTGTTAAAGACCAAAACTAAAACTAGCAGTTAACTGAAACTATATAATAGTTTAGTTATAATAAACTATAAATAAAAGTAAAAATGACAATTTTCAAAAACAGCAACAACAATGCAACACAAACTAAAACTATATAGAATTGTAGGTAAAATCAGCTTTGTTTTCATTTTCTACCAATATTCATGGTTCACAATGTACAAGAGTAAAATGTCTTTGCAGTATATGGGAGCTTTAATGAACAAATGGTTTTGTAAATCATATTTGATGTCATGCATTTTTTCATCCTACCTGTTTCAGCTTCTACGAATCAAGACTTTTCTCATGACACCAGAAAAACTAAAAGAAACACTAAAGCTGAGTAAAAACTAAACTAAACCTAGTCTCAAAACACCTCAAAATATAAACAAAAGTAACACCGCGTATGCACTCATAAAACTAACCAAACCTAAACACAAATAAAAACATTTGGAAGACTGAATACAAGCAAACAACAACATTCACTTAGTGGTTGCTGCACAAACTAAATTGTAAAAGTAAATGTCCTCCAAGGACTGAGAGGTGATAGATATATTCCTTCACATCAACCTTACACTTCCCATTTTTGTCGATTAAATTCAAGCCTTCTTTCAAAGTGATGATATTCTGCTGAGAACACTGAACACTGTGACCCGCGTTGCAGATGTTTCTGCTGACTCACTGCCAAGCCGAGCTGATGTCAGGGCAGGCTGCCCTCTTTCTGCCTGTGGGTTATAGTCAGGGTTACTTACATCAATGGGGGACTTGGAGTACTTCAGGATACCATTGTCCAGAACAAAAAATCGCTGCAGGGAAAAGATGTGCAAAAAAAAAAAAAAAAACGTGTTAGTTAGATAACAGGAATGACAGATGCTGAAACACCATTTCAGCGTTGATGTGTTTGGACATGCTTATTTTGTAGATTCAATACAAAATGCTCCGTTTTCTGCACTGTTTTGTATTTATATCAGCTGTGTGTGTGTGTGTGTCCCTGTGGTGTTGTTCGTGCAAATGTGCTACAGCATGGTCTTGCTTTTATGAAAAAACAAGTTAAACTGGTCCTGAAGGTGACGACTGGATCTGCATGCAGGAGGAGCCCAGAGGGGCTAAAGCAAGGTGCATAAAAGGGGAGCTTCTTTCAAGCAAAAAACACTTTTACTGGACTGCATGCTGTTTAACATTCTGTGAGCAGGTCTGCTTCAAAGTGTTTCTCCAGCAACAAAAGCTATTGTGTCACGCTTTGCCACAGGATCTTACCTTATGCCAGCCTTTCAGGGGCCATTTCCGCTTCTTCAACATGAAACCCTCATGTTTATCTGGCCTCTGGACATTGCTCTGACCAATTTTCAGCCCCTCGATGATTTCCCAGCTGTCTGGCTCCTAGAGAGGAGTAAAAATAAAGCTGTGTGTCAGAATTAATCCACTCACTTCTTCGGGATGCGAAGAAAACAGGAGACACACTTGCTGTATTAAAGAGCATAGATTCTCCTGTCACTGTCCCATAGTCGGACAGACGCGGGAAAACGAAAGAAATACACTGTTTCATCCTTTTCCCCTGTACCACACATTTAAAAAAACATACTGCCCGACTCAAATTCCTCCTGCTCTCTCAGCATTTCCACTCCATTAGCTTTCTCCTGACTGTGCTCTTCCTGCTTCTAGTAGGTCTGTAAATCAAAGTGACGTCTCTGGAGTAGAGGGACGGCAGGGTCAGGCTGGGACAGGTGAGAGATCACACCGTAATCCCACTGAAGGCAAGATAAGGAATCGTGGGATCACAGTGCGGATGAAGGCAAAGTGAATGAAAAAAAAGGATTATAATTTACTCTGCTGCTGTCCTGCCTTGACAAGATGTATTAGTTTGTGCAAATGTGTGTAATTTTCTTTACCTGCTTCTTCATCTACTTTAGCTGAGCAGCCTCGTTTTATTCACTTAGTCGACTCTTTGGTTGCCAGAGATCTTGTGTTGTTTTGATCGGATGTTTCTTTGGTATACGCTGCACAGATGGTCTGCACGATGTGAGTTTAATCAGTATGAACTGTGATAAATAAAAAAACTAACCTCGCAAGTCGTCGGCACACGGTTTGCTTCATGTGACTGTGTGTGACTGCATGACAGGTGTATTAAAAGGTTTTACTTATTCACTGTTGTCTTTTGCAAGTGTTTATCGCACATGTTCATGTTGCAATGATGATGAAAATGCAGTTTTTGATCAGCTCTACTACATATACATACTATGACAAGTGTTTTTCATGACTCTAACATCATATGTTTCTTATCTGCTGATTAATATTTTGTGCAATAAGAGAAATGCCTGATTAATTTCTGGGTGCTTTAAGCGAGCCCCAGTGAATTGGCCTTGGAATTGCATTTTGGACTTTAGTGAAAGTATCTCAACACGACACGCGTTCATATTTTCAGGGCAGCTGTCGATTAAAATAAATACAAATGTAGCACAATGCAGTGCAGTTACACTGGGTTTTTGCACATTTTTAAGTACAAATTTAATGACTTTTAAGATGTTTTTTAAAACCTCTAGGAAGAAAAGATTATTCCCGTTACTGTGATAGAAGAAATCAACAAACTAGACTACACTAAACATTTACTTAAGAGTGTGAGGATGTTGTTATTTGAAGTGCACGAGTGGTGTCAAAACCCACAGTCCTTCTGCTTTCCACGTGTTGAATGGTGACTGATGACGTGGCGGGAGCGGGTGGGCAGCGAGGGCGACGTATTTGCAGTCGACCGTTCATCTCCAGAACGTACAGCAAAGCAGCAATGGACACCAGTAAAACAAAACGTAGACACACATTCATTTTGCACCAGAGCAAACTGAATTCCTCGCACCCGACAATTCCAAACATTTGAAGGTCTTTTTAGACCTTGAATATCAAAAACTCCACGGGGATCCTGTTACGTGCAGTTCTGGTGAAGTGGATGGGACTGTTAAGTTTCACACTAAAAAGCAAAATGCAGAAGTCAACATGAGCAAGCTTCGCTGGTAAACCAGATGTGACTCTGAGGCTCTTCACTGCTCAGTGAGATGTCGAGGCCTTAAAGGCAGCTCTTTGAATATGCCTCCTGACCTTGGTTTGCAGGACGTTTAAAAAAAAAAAAACAAAACAAACGACAGCTTGTTTAAAGGAATGAGCAAGCGAACAGATCAGTCTTGTAATGAGGTCATGTTTCTTCACGGACTGCAGCTCTTCCTGTCAGTGGCCTCATGTACGTGGGAGGTGGAGTAACTCATTCATCAGCAACTACACCTACACACACAAAGCTTTTATGTAATAACGGTAGGTCTACTCGCACTCGAAGTGATTAGGTCATTATTGCAATAACAAGCAAACTATATAATGTGGTCATAAGTGATCGATACATCAGCTGCTCTTTATTTGGGAACAGCAATGACAAGCTTCCTGTGTTATCTGCAACATTAAAAAAAAAAAACAGACTTTCAGCTGGCCCAAACTGACAAATCAATACGACGCTGAGTTAAGTATTCCTTATGCTGCAAACATTGCAATTTAATAGGCTTTCCTGCATCGTTTTCAGATCCTCGCTCTCCACGTCATCAATAAATTCCTCATGAGTTACAGGCTACGCATCGTCTGGCTCAGAGAAAATGCACAATGTAGGATGTATGCTAAGTTTATGGAAATTACAGCCACAGTTGGAGGATTTGCTTTTTCTATTTGACCCGAACACAGAACCAAAGTGATTTCCTGCACTTTGCTTGCAGTCATTGATCCCACTGCAGAATAATTTAAAGCTGAATGAGCTGGTCCCTACTGGTGAGTTTACCCCTTTAATGAAGGCTCTCGTGGCAGACTCGGTGACTCAGGAAAAGGCTGTCATGTTTCAGCTGTGTCAAGACTTCCAAAGGTTTTTGCTTCATGAGCCCGTTCATCTGATACCGGATAACTTCCACTAGATCTACATTTTTGTGTTGAATTCAAGGTCTGCCTTTGAAAAGACAGCCGTAGCAGTTTAAAAGATAAGGTTGGGAGTGAGTCAAAATGTGAAGAGACACGTCTACTTCTAATCATCAATAGTCCACCCCTACAGTGACACTCATGGTGGACCTCTTAATGCTGCAATGAATCAAACTATTACAGTTAAGGTCTCCCTGAGCAAGAGAAAGGACAAACACTCCTTGGGGAAGCCTTAGGCTAAATCATCTCTATAAATATCAGCACAAGAGCGACACATTTCTCTAACACTATCACAGACATTAAGCACATGTGAGGTAACAGTCTCTACTGCTGAAATAACGGACGATTCTTTACACAAACTGTGCTGAACTGAAGGAATTCATCATTAAAGTCATTTGATTTTTCAGATCGTAGATAATGTTACGATGTTGGACGGCTTTTTTAAAAGTAATCCCTGCGAGTCGACATTTTTTTCGACTTCAGTTGCCATTTTCCATTTTCCATATTTGTATTCGGGATAGATCGATTTACTGGTTTGGCCGAACAATCCACAAACTACTGGTTTTGGTAAAGCTTGGCTGCAATAGGGGCAGATAGCTAATATTAAGCTTCTCATCTGACATTACTAATGTTAAATAAAAAAAAAATAGCTAAAAAAAATGGCTAGTTAGATGTTCAATTCCAGATTTGTTGATTAATTACTGAGCAAAGATAGTTCATTTCTGGCCGTGTCAGTTGTTTCTCGGAAATTGAGCTGACAGGGTGTGATATGGGCAGATTAACTGGCTATCTGCTTTTTCTGCTCAGAACTATCATTATTATATCAGCCTTTAAAAGATCACTATTAGTTACATCTTATGTTACAGACTATATCACTGTTGAGGCTGTTGGTGTTGTTGAAAATAGAGCATTTGTACAGTATCTTAAAACATATCTCATACTAAAGTGAATCGATATCTTCTTACACCCAGACTAGAAATATGGACCCAGGTCCACTTTAATTTCTTCTCTATGTTATCTTTCATTCATGCTGCAACAAAACATCATTCAACGTCATTCAATAACTTTGAATCCAAGGGGTCAGAGATAAAAGGATCATTGTACACGTCCTGTGATACTTTTGGAGTCTTCTTATAATAAGGTGATTGGTTGTAGATGCAGGACTTCTATCTCAAAGTTTAATAACATCATGTTAACAGGTGAAACTATCACGTTGTAATCACTTCAACAGTGTTTCACATCTGTTACGATGCTGAACAACATGTGAACCTCAACACATTTAATCTAATGTTGACTTCAGGTATGTGTGTACCAAAAAAATACCAAAATGTTACTGGACTTTTCAAAACGCAGATAGCTGTCTTTGTGCTGTGTAAGAATATCCAACCGCACTCTCGAGAAACGGACATGTTTCCGCCGCGTATGAACAATTATGTTTCGGCAACTCAAAACCACAGAGGGATCGTAGTGAGGATGGATTTCACTGCAATGTACGGCTGGCTCAGCAGTAAAGCTTAGAGTATGGGGGAGCTGCCATATGGATGTGAAGTTGACACCCTGAGAGACGGTGTATAAGCACCATCTCATGCACCGTGTAAACACTCAACAGTTACAGACACACAATCCATAGGTGTGACATCCTTGTCACGGTCGACTCTGCAAAAACACCGCTGGATCCTGGAGGTGTCGGATGACTGACTGAGATGCAGGTATCCCGTTTGTTTCACTAGAACCAGCTCATTTTGTTCTTGTTATGAGTCCACATCACAGATCAGATGAGAAACTAAAGCCTGACCATATTTAGACATATGGCAAAACTTCAGCTGAAGACAGAAACGCCTAACAGAGAGATTGGCAGGATTTTTATTCTTTTTACAAGTTTTATTTTCCAGTTTATTTTTATTCTCTGTCAACATTACCTCCTCTGTGATTTTAAGTGGGTTGCTAGGTCCTGAGTACAAAAGAAGTAAAAGAAAAAAATTGTAGTATTAAATGAGTCGCAGTGTCACATTGGATACGATGCTAACCTGGCCATAGAAGAAGTATTTCTGTGCTCCGCTTCTCTTTAATATGACGATAAAAACAGGCACCATCTGATCTTGTGATAATCACCTCATTGATTTTTCTACTGTCATAAAGCCAGTCCAATGCAATTAAATCTCAGAGTGTGTGATTTCTCTTTCTGTCTCAGCTGAAAACATTACAATCTTACAGGGTCTTCAGTAGCAGTAACAAGCACTAAATCCCAGTTCAGTTCCCTGCACTATTGTTTATTCGGTGTTGTTTTATTATTTCAGGTCATCGTTTTCACCTCTTCAGTGAGCTTTTTTCTTGCTAATGTCTAAGTGATCATCGTAATGACAATAGACAAATATATGAAAATGCAGATGAGATAGAGAGTTGCAGCGACATCCAGAATGAACTAACCTGTGGTGTGTTGATGAAGAAACAGTAACTGTTTGTCTGTGCGTCTGCGTTTACTGCAGGTGGTGAATCTAATTGCTCTCAAGAGGGCCTCCATGGTGAAAAGGAGTCGTCAGCAGAGGGGAAAGTGACACGTATTGATTAGAAAATGGGGGCTGGATCTCATTAAGGCTTTTCCCCCCACAAAATGCCCCGCTCTCAGTTTTCCTCAAAAAACCCCCCCAAAAAACCCTGATGCCCAGCCAAGCTCTCTGAAGTGTTTTTTCATCGTCTACTGTGCTTCCTCAAGACGTCCCTGGGGATCATGTACTGTATATTCTCTACCGCTGTATCACTAAACCTCCCTGTACAACAGAACACACGAAGCAGATAGTGATGCAGCATAATGCACACACAGGTTGATACTATGTAGGATACGCCTATAACACAATATAAAGACTTACACAAAGCTGATCCCTCTCAATCATCTCTAAAGACCCACTAGAAATGTATGGAGGTGAATTTGCCTCTGCCTGTGTATTCTTATATTGGTGTGAGAGCAGGACTTGAGGTGTCAAACTGTAAACAGCTATGAAAATAGAAGAGACAGCGCTGAAAAGACACAAATATTTGAGGGACAAAGCTTGTTCCAACACCCGGGTGGGGATAAAGATTGACGTGAAGTTGGCGTGTTTTCGGTGGTTAGCTTTGTTTAGCTTTATAAAGAATCGGCAGAACCTGCAGTAATACCTTGCGATGTATGTACACACGAAGTCCTACTATCAAACAAAGCAAATAAGATTTGAAAACATAACGCTTGAGCTCCGGAGCGCTGAGTTTGAGCTTTGAATCAGTTTTTAACAGGCAAGCCACACCG
>JAPQRN010000015.1:16289527-16302641 GCA_037367275.1 Coranthus polyacanthus
ATTTGAAAACATAACGCTTGAGCTCCGGAGCGCTGAGTTTGAGCTTTGAATCAGTTTTTAACAGGCAAGCCACACCGGTTACTGCGGAGACTCTGTGATTCTGTGCTTGTTTTGTGAATTTGCACATTTATGTTTGTCATTTTAAATTCAGTGCTACGAAACTTACGTACTGAACATTTGTTTTCTTTATATTTTATCAGATATAATCCTGGATTGAATACAAGTACTGTAACTCAGTTGTAAATTTAATACTTCACTGCATCAGTCCTCAAAAACTGCTAAAACACAACACAAAGCAGCTGCATTAATAAAGAACTAATCCCCAATTAAATTCTTCACAAGTCCTTTAAAATCAGGTGTAAAAAGTGCAAGCAGGTATAAAACAAATTAGGGGAAAAGTTGTTAATATCTTGGTGCCTGTCTCTTTGGCTAGTCCTTAACTTCATTAAACGCATAAAGAGAGATGAATAATAAAAGGAGCATTAGGAGATAACCCTGCTTTGAGGTTAACCTGGCTTAAAGATATTAAAGCATCTGGGAAATGAAATGCCAAATCCTTTCCTCCATAAAGGCCTTGTTATTAAAGCAAGCAGTTAAAGAAAGCAACAATGAACAGAGGCATTTAAAGGGTTAACTGTCTGCCTCGTCAAACAGCAGGCTTTTCACTGTGCTTTTCAAACGGGCCCCATTTCTCAAACCGGCTCCCAGCTCCTGTGGACTCAAGCTGGGCTCCCACACGGCATACCAGAGCGTGCCACATGTTCAGTGGAGCACCAAGCCTCCGCCTGTCCCTCATGAAATATTCATCACGCAGCGCCGATGGAAAAGGCTGTGATGTCAGAGATTCCAGTTGCAGTGTCCTGTTTCTGTGCAGCCACAGTGACGCAGCAGCACAGTGAGGTAAGGAGGGCTGGGGGCTTCGGATGGCTCACTGCAGGGGTTAACTTGGCCTGTGAACTGTGAAATAAGACGCTGTCTAATTCATTGTTTACTATGGCTCTAAACGGTTTTCCTTTACTGACCAGGGAATTAGGTCCAGTCTTGCTTCGCTGATTAGTCACCTTATCAGTTGAAAAGGTGTAAGGGTTGTCGATTACTTGTTTTAAATGGCTTTGTGAAAGGAAAAAAACTTTTACTCATTAGCTACAATCAAAGAAGACTGTTCTGCAGAGGGAAGAAAACTGCACAGTCAGATACTGTGGTTAACCAAAACAAAGACTGCAAATAAAACTAGAATTGAAAGAATCATTTCGTTAACTGAAATAAAAACGAAAACAGGAAAATAGAGGAAAACTAAATAAAAACTACAATGAACAATGCAACACAAGCTAAAATGTTATTATAAAATTAGAAAATAAATGTTATTCTGCTTCAAGAATAACTTTGCACAATATGGTAGCTCTAATAAACAATGGTTTTGTAAATCATACTTGGTGCATTCTTTCATCCTAAACTAAAAGTTAATTCCTCAAAATAAAACTAAAAATCACTCATAAAACTAGCCTAAGCTGAACTGAAATCAAAAACCAAACTGAAAGACTAAATAAAATAATAACTAAGTCAGAATTAATCATGTTGGTCGAACATATCCTGACTGTTTGGTAATAACGAAGGTCTTAAGTCAGGGCAGCCGTGCAAGGAATACACTCTTAAGTAGTATAGTTTTGACTTATGTTTGTCTTTTACACTTTATTAAACTGCTGAATGAATATTTCATGATTTACTGTTTCTTCAGAGGCCCAGTTCACCTCTGTCTGCCTATTTCTGTGTTACAGAAGGAGATGGCATTGGCAGGGGACTGCAGCAACCTAAGATAATACGCACTCCTCCCTCCTGTTGTATCTGCTCTACTGTTACATTCATTCAAAGTGCCGCTGTCCCTTAAAAGTAATCCTAGATGGATACCTCATATGCGGCCTGTGAATTACCTGCCGGCTGTCGCGCTGGGATGAAGAAGAGGAGGAGGCGCTTTTGTGAACTGGTGTGGAGCTCTTGTTGAGAGGCGTGCAGCTCCTGTCCTCAGAGCTCATGGTGCGGCCGTGGGGGCCTCGCTGGTAGTGTTGGTGGTGAGACATGTTGGGCACCAGGTTGGCTCTGTGCACCTCCCTCAGCACTGGGCCCCGCAGATCAGGAGCATCCTCTGAGGCAGCTCAGCAGCACACTTCCTCGCGCTCACTGCTCGCTGTTCATCTGAAACACAATTGCCAGGAAGTTACGCTATCGCATCCACTTCGCCTTCCTCATTCTGTCGCTTTGCTGTTGTGTACAAATACCAGAGACGGAGCCAACATGTCACTGATCAAACACTTAGTCTAGTTTATTCTCTGTACAAGGGAGCGTCTGGATCTCTCAGAGGCTTTCAGGACTACCCCACAATCAATTTTACTCACAGATGCACAGTTCAGATGCCCTGTGCTATTCTTTGAAGCATGGCTTTTTAAAAGTCTCCTCATTACACTGTGCATTACTGAGTGAGCCTTTCATTATGTTTACTACGAGACCAGTGCCACTCATCATTACTTAACACACTGCATTCAACAGAGGTCTGAACTTTACCTCAAACTCAATTCTGATGGTGGATTCTGATGCTATAGTAACTTAAGCTGGCAGCAGTTTAAATTGTGTGTTGTGCACATAGTCCACAGTACATTGAGAAATTCAGACGTGTTTACAAACAGGCAATGTTGTGCGGCATCACCGTGTGCCCTTAGACTTTTAATTACCATCGTGATAATGATGGTAATTAAGTGAGAATACCAAATCAATACAAGAAAACCTCTAGAGCTCTGCTTATATGATCACAGACCAGTTATAGCCGGTTCATACCAGATTAGACTGTTAATTTCAAGAATAAAAACATCCACTGAGTTATGTGAAATCTGTAAGAATAGAGTAATAGATATGAATAATGTGAATGTTCTGTAGAAAAGATGAATATATTTCACTGACAAGAGCAGCCTAATAAACTCGCTTTATCACATAACTGTGACGTAGCCTTTAAAACCCACTCTACTAAATATCAGATAACAGAACAAAGCACAATAAATAAAAAAAGAATCAATCATGCTCCGATCAGCTCCAATGTGGCATCAGACTAGCGGATCACAATGAAATGTTACACTGAACAATTTGTACATAATGAAAATGTAATAAAAGAAGACCAAGTCAAACTCCATTCACCCACTGTGTGGTGGTGTTAGACAGGCCGATAGTGCTTACAGGTGCGCCTGGAGATCCCTGCGGTTTTAACTACGGGATGTTTTTCTCTTAGGCTCTCCCATGTGTCAGGGAAACTCCCTGGGTCCAGTGAGCAACTCTGCACACTTCAGCATTATGCGCTCCCACATGCAACTGGGCAGTATACTCACGCACTATAATCTATAATTCAGATCCTTTAACATCGTCATCATCCTTGCCCTGTCTTAAGCCAACTAGGATCTAAGCTACTGTAAGACAAAGCGCTAAGTCTGTTCACATAGCGTATTCCACTTAGCCTATTTAATAAAACCTCTCCTTGACCTAATAAGGAAACAGAAGTAAGGAGACACTTTAGCGTTTTAATAGGACGTTTAACTCCGGACTCTGCGTGAACAGCCACTTATATGTACATGAAAAGGAAGGAAATGTGCCAAGACAGAAGTAAAAGCTTCTATTAGTAAACGTGAAGTGAAAAAAAACAGCACGTTTCCCTTCATGTTTTCATTTCTATAAAATAAATAACTTTACCACTGATGATGCCGTAGCACATGTTTCAGTTTAAATACTTTGAACACTTACACTTTCCTAAACTTGTCACCTCTTATTTATCAATGCTGTGAGCAGTAGTTCAGAGGTTTTGAGACGTAAAGTAGTTCCAAACATAGCCTGCCTTTCGGTCCGCCAGGATATGAAAGTGTTGCTGAGAACGCTTCTACCCAGCCTTGAGAAATGACAGACCAGTGTGTTTAGATGGACAGCAGTAATTCTCCATATGAAGTCAGTTACCATGTTGGGAAATGTGCGCTCAGGACTTGATTAGTCATGATCTTAATCTTCTAAATCCAGTCACCATGATTATGGATCTCTGAGCAGGAGGACAAGGCACATCCTGCCATGTGGATGATAGAACGACACTTCCTAAACGCTTGAAGACCTCGACGGCATCAGCGACATGGGCCTCCACCATCAAAATGTATTCAACTAAAAACGCATATCTGTCCCGTATACCTCTCTGGTAAAGATATATATTACAGAGCATATGTTTCTTTGTTCAGTTAAGTAAACCTGTGCATTGAATTATTGTCACAAGTATCTGGAGAGTAACTTTAAAATGTGTTTTGGTAATCGTTGATGTGGTTGCCGCCCTGACATTCCTGCTCGGCAACACGCCATTAAGAGCACAAAATACACTTCTCACAATTTGTGAGGAGCAAGGTCATTTTATCCAGAGTTGTGGCTAGAAATATCAGATTTGTAAAAATTTCACACCAATACACACCAAAACCAAAAAATGGCATATAAGGCATCAGCTTTAATCCAGAATGATATATCTCAAATTTTGTGCTTGCTCCTTAGCAAATTGTGAGAAGTGTATATTTATGTAATGTATTTATTCAATTACAAGAAATGAGAATATTTAGGTGCGACTACAACTGCAAAGCTATTAAATAGATTCTGTATTAGAAGAAAATGGATGGTGTATAAAGCACTATTCAATTTCTACACAGACTATGTAAGCAGGCCTGCATTTCTCTAACATATATCCTCTTTGTTTGATGCAATACATACTATACAGAGACCCCAGGAAATCCTCTTCTTAATTTCCTCATAACTGTTAGAACTGTTCAGTCATGTGGCTCAACGTCTATGAAATGTCTAGATAAGCAAGAAAAGTCTTTCACTTCCCTTTCCCATTTTCCTCCCCCTAAATGCATTCTCAGCTCAACCCCACACGAAAACAACCTCCGTCTGCTTCATTTAATGCTCCAGAAAAGCCGCCGAATTTAATGAAAAGGGGTTTCCTCAATCAGAGGTGATGATGAACTGTGAGAAAGACAGAATCGTTGCCTGACCAGCTCTGATCAACTAATTATGCACAACGAGGTGAATGAAAAAATAAATAAATCAAAGCCTCGTGTCTGGACACAGTTCATTAAGTTAATTCTGGAGACACTTTATTGAAACAAGTGAAGTAAACACATGTAGTGATTAACCATAAACTGAAGAAAAGGCCTCATTAGTCGTGAGCAGCATATTTACAGACTAATCATTATTATTAAGACAGTATCGATTAAGGTGTTATAATGTATACAACACTACTGTTTTTGTCGGTGACACTGAAAATCATTTGGTTACGGTCACTGAAACCAGGAGCAAATAAATATTACACATTAAACAGTAGATCCTGTTGTTTGCAATATGTTCAAAATCAGTCTTTGAGATATTTAATTACACAAAAACTTAGCATTTATATAAAAACGATATAAACATTTTTATAACAAACTATCATATCATTGTTACTGTATGAAGATATTTTAACGTCTTTATTAATGTACTGTATACTAGTTATCAGCAGTTACAACGTATTCTGTCCGGATATACTCATATTTAAAGTATATGTGCTTTACACTCCTATTACTGTTTCTTTTAATATTTCTTTGATGTGCATTTATACACGGTCCAACAAATATGCAAACCGCAAACACAATGACAGCATCCATGATCAGCAAAATAACCCTAGCAAATTCTACTTTCAGTTCCCCATTTGTAAAGAAATAAAAGCCTGAGGAGCGTACTTGAGCAGGGTGGCACAATGACTACCACCAGCTTCAGAGTCAGTCACCTGCAATAACAACAAGCTGCTCTATGGAAATGTCTTTGAACGAGACGCTAAATCCCTGCAGCCGCCTGGGTTTCCTCGCAGCTGGAAATGAGCTGCGATCTTAATGGTGGGTGGCAAATGAAATATCAAAAATTTCACCTTTGGGGATCAACAAAGTGTCACAAATAAAGCCGTGACTCTTAGGTGCGTTGACGTGGCGAGAAGTGGCTAGAGAGAGATCCTGCAGTAATCCCGCCATCTGTGAGCCCTGATTTGTGAGATGTACAGTGGATGAAGAAAATAAAGTTGAGGTTCAACAAACCGATATCTCAAGCGGCTTCGCGGCACCCAAAAGCCAAAGACACTACTGAAGAACCAGAACAGGACATGTGTACATTTGAATAGTAATAGTAATAACATTTTTTTTTTTAAATAAGCCTGTACTGTGCATCACACAAATGTTAATGGCTCACTCTAAAGCGTGACTGTAAGTGTATTTTAAGTGGGGTGAAAACACATTTATGTTTGTATTGTCACCGCATCCAAGCCACCCACAATATCACATTATCGACCAGCACTCTACAGTGTACCGGGTTTGCTGATCTCCCCCTCTCTGTTGCATAATTAAAGTGGGCCAACAAAA
Source organism: Coranthus polyacanthus (assembly GCA_037367275.1). NCBI lineage: Eukaryota > Metazoa > Chordata > Actinopteri > Kurtiformes > Apogonidae > Coranthus > Coranthus polyacanthus. The sequence goes on from JAPQRN010000015.1 coordinate 16,295,971, forward strand.
GCAGACTCATGTCCCAAGATTATATTACAGGATCTTTGAGGACAACTATTGTCTGAATTTACAACTGGCTAATAATGCGTATCGATCAGCAGAGCGATGTTTTGACCATTTACCAAGGTGTACAATGGCAGGCTAAATGGATGTAGATCATGTGTGGCATCTGGAAGATGTGAGCTGCAGGTGTCTTTTTTTAAACATCATTACCTGGGTGGGCAGAGCCATTCAATCCTGCGCCGCACACATTACATCATCTACAAGTAGAGCAGTGTTTCACAGACATATACTCGTTGAATACTAACAGACTTGTGCCCGTGTTGGAAATTTGATTATTTAAAACGGTCAGGGACTGGATCTTACAAATACTCTTTCATTGTGTATAGCATGAGGAAGCAATAATTGTCTTAAGATTGTCGTGCATATTTGACAAAGTTTCATGCGTAAACACTCATGTATTTGAGACGTCTGAATAATTCGATTGGGTGTAAACAACACAGTAATTGCAACATTAAGTATTTTAGTACAGAGGTAATAAGCTGACACCAATTTCAACGTTTTTAAAGTAAATCAAGCAACACGGAAAATAAATGTAACAACAACTGCTCTAATACTGTAATAGGCTGTGAACACGTGACATGATGGCGAATAGTCACAGGAATAAAAACACCTTGCATTAGTCAGGCTAGTGGCTGATATGTCAACTTTGAGATAATCACTGCGATTACATAAACAGGAATAAGTAGGAGTAAATCGTATGCTTTGCTATTTACTGTAAATATTACTCAGAAGCAGCAAAAAAAAACCCAAAAAACCCAACAACCTGAGTCTCATATTTTGAGCACTAAAGTGTGTGTTTTGCCTCCGTGTGTCCCCTTTTTTCCTCTAAACCATAAGGCACACAAGCTCTGCAAAGATTTCCTCTAAATGGGACAGGGACACCTTCAGCGGGACTGTTCTTCACGCTGGGCCAAGAAAATATATCGGAAAATCAATCACGACTGCTGATCAAAGCAGCATCTATTCAAGAAAGCGTGCCAGTGACAAACTACAAAATGCAGAGATGCTTTCCCAGACTTCCCCTCTGCTGTTCGTTAATTTATGTGATTTTGAGGTTAACTGCAAAGTCACTGGCTGACCTTCAGTGGAACAAGCAGGCAGAGTGGCATTGTGGAGCAAGCCTTTAAGTGACAGAAGTTGGCTAACTTTCAATTAGTTGCCATTTCACCACTGGGGGAGGAGGAGGAGGAGGAGGAGGAGGAGGATTGGGGGGGGGTATAAGCGGGGTATGGAAGATAATAAACTGTTCATCCTTAATACATACGAGATAAAATACTGTGGCATCGAGAGAATACGTGGAGCTCAATTAAAAGGTGAAAATGTCAGTGACGCATTACATCATCAAAGTCAGTTTGAGTTGGCTGCCTGCTTGTTCGAGCATCCATGTTTTTAGGGGGGTCCGCGTCCGTGACAATGTCCCCCGAGATGTTGGCTCGTTCATTTTTCGCTAAGACGGTCCGAAGATCACCTACACTCACTGTGGGGCAGACCATTAGCAGCTAGTTAGCTAAGTAAGCGGCGGCTAGGTGGTCATGTCTGACTGGTCCTCGGCGATTCACTCGGGATGCAAAATACAAACGGAGGAGATGCTGGGGTCTCAGGCTGAGCGGCTCAATAGAGCATCAAAGACGCCGTAGTTCAACACGGCATTATCACTGCAAGCCAGTCTCCCTTGTATCAAAACGAATGGCACCGAGGTTGCCTTGAAGGAGAGGGGGGGGGGAAAGAAGCGTATTGCCTTACCACAGATGCGGTGTAATGACCATATCTTTACAGTTCTTGGCGCAGGAAACAATTGAGGGGGTCTCCCTTGACTGGACAGAGATTCCCAGCCTTTCACAGACACACGGCTTCCATAAGGGTCCACGTCGACAATATGTATTTCTTCTAAGTAAATACTTCCCCTGCACTAAGACCGGAAAGTCAAAAAAAAAAAAAACCCCAAAAAAAGTGCTGTGTTTGCCCCTTTCCTTGAATGCGGGCTGTGATGCTCAGCCTCGGCTCAACTGCACTCTCCGGTCGCTCCTCCCTGCAGCAAGATTGGCTTTGAGCGGGAAGAAATCGCCGGAGTGGATCAAACGGCGGCGGACGCTGGGTGTTGGCAAAACGTGGCGGTGGACTTTCAAAACCGCGGACACGAAAAAAAAGTCGATTAACGAGACCAGTCGGACCGGCGCTCGTACCGTCCCTGTCGGTGCGCTATCCAATGCTTGATAAACTCCTCCTCAAATGAAAAAAAAAAATATATATATATATAAGTTTTTTAACTCACGCCGTACATGATGCAGTAAGGTCAGAAATGAGGCAGGGAATAACAACCGCAGGCGTGTTTTAGACATGTAGCCTTAATATTTTAGATATAAAACGATTCTTGTGCTGCCGATTAATAATGAAAACCTCAACAGCGCTTAAACTTTTAATCGCTTATAGCCGTGTTCACATTTTTCACCAATTCAAACCTCCGACTTTTCCAGTTACTAACATTTTTACGTTGTGTTAGCCCTAGTTTTTTTTTATGTAACTAAAGGACGTGCTTTCTTTCCAAAAAGCCATAATATATACAGCCGTGGAAATACATTAAGAGACCACTGTTTTTTTTTTTACTATTTACAGGTATTTCTCCCAAATTCCAAATAAAAACATTGTCATTTGAAGCATTTATTTACAGAAAATGGCAACTGCTCAGAGTGTTTTCAGACCCCGAATAATTCATTTTGAAACAACACAATAATGATTTAATTTAGCAAGAGTCCACAAATCAATAGTTGGTCAAATAATCTCGATTTCCAATGGACGCTTTCACGCTCTCTCTTCCACTTTGCTGTTTGTGTTTTATGTAGCTTAAAGCTCAGCTTCATTTCAGAGGTTTTCATCAGGTCTGAAATGTGGAGTTGGTCTCTTAATTTTTTTTTTCCAGGGCTGTATATAACTGAGAGAGAGAGAGAGACAGATGAGGGACAGCAGTTGATGTATCAGGCCGGGGTTAAAGTTTGAGGGAATCATAGTCCAGCTGTGTGTTAGGCGGTCTAGCCTAAACCATCGTCTAAACCATCACTGCAGTGTGGAATATTGACAGGAAAAAAAAAAAAAATCAAGAAAATCAAGAGGTTAAGCGTGATATGAGGGTGCGAGACTTTGGTTCTTCTAATTCCCGCGATAAGACAGCGCCTTAATGAGGCTAACGGTCAAAACCAAACACTGCTGTGTAAACTGTTAGAGAAGAGAACATTTAATAGAAAGACAGCCGATGGGAGACGTTTTTCTATCAGGAAAGGTGAGCTTGTTGATGGAATAAAAAAATAAAAAAATGAGTCCACTATATTCACATGGAGACGAATGCAGGTAACGCTAAATATTTTTTTTGTGCTACAAGGTTAGCCTGTTGGTCAGGTTAGTGGTTAGCTAACAACAAATAAGAAACGGCCACAGAAAGGAAATCTCTTTGGTGCCTTTAAATACAAAACGTACATACAAAACAAGGTCATCTATCAAATTAAAGGTAATTTTTTCAGTTTTTACACAATATATACAAAATATGAATTCTCATTTATGCAGCTTACTACACTTTCCAACCTGCAGGGGGCGGTAATACCTGATACGGCCAGTAGCAGCTACATAGTGAAGAAGAAGATTTGTGTTAGTCAGTCTGTGTTTGTAGATTGTCAGTGAAGTATCATCCACGTTTTTAAAAAGCTACTAGACGTGATGGGATTCTGTTATGGTTTTATTGACTTTTTAAATGGGCAGAGTAAACTACCCAAGTGGCTTAATGTGTGATGGTTTGATGCTTTTTTAATGTGTGGTGCTCCACGGCAGGCATCCTGGAAACTGGTCCCAGGCTGAAAGGCAGTGATACCCTTGGGCCTCTTCAAACACGGTGGAGGTTATGGAGAATGTTCTTTGCGTAAAGGTAAGGCCACAAATGGGCAGAGGTAGCCATAAATAAACTCTTCTCATCTGTCCGTGTCTGTCTCAAAAAGGCTGGGTGTCAGATTTCATGGCTGACATACCAAACCTGAACTCTGACTCCAGCATAACCCTTCCTTAATCCAAATAACCATTGTCATTAGGATATTTTTATATAGTTAACATTCATGCTTTAAATTATAGGAGCAATGTCGATTGAATGGTGTGCATGGAGAGATCACTGGTACAGTGAGGAAAGGCAGACAACACATAAATCAATTTGTTTCAGTTTAACTTCACTTTTGTCTTTCAAAGCTATCAAAATGATTCCCATCCTCTATTCCAGCAGCGCGCATAATATATCATTTGTAGCTGTTATGAAACAATTCAAGTTTTGTGTTAGTTATTGTAAAACAATCAAAAATAAATGTACGGTGACGAAAATGCAGGCGAACACATACAGGGTTTTCCCTAGCATTAGAAGGTTCAAGCCATTTTGGACACCACTTGAGCCAAATGAATGTAAAATCAAAGTGGAGCACATCAAACCTAACCAAATGACTTTTACACGATCTAATGAGCTTTTTGAGGAGATGTTTATTTACTATCTGCTCTAGCGTTTCCAAATTGCTGTATGCAGATAATGCTATAATGATTTTTTTAAAATGATGTGAAATTACACATTTTTATTGATAAAATTGAATTTTTCTTGAGGGAGGACAACCAAAACCCCTCTCCAGGACACCTAAATCCTTAGGTGAATATACAGGCGTATACTTTTATGTGCACAGGCTATGTATTAAATATCAGTATCAGCCGCTGTGAGTTCAGTTAATGAATCATTCTGAGTCTTTAGGATTGAAGGAGAACGCGACAACATTGTTGAGAAGAAAACCCTAAAAAGAAGTGTTTTTTTTTTAACCTTTCGACTGCGATCTTTATAATGTAATTTGAACTGTAACGCGTATACGACAGTAATGATCACGGCGTAGAGTAAACACCGGTATTACAGGTAAAAAAGTACGCTGTGATAGTATGATCTACGGTTGTACTTTGACCCGTCGTGTCTTCTATTTTTTTTGGGGGGGGGTTTGCGCGTGTGTGTGTCGTAACGTCCGTGATGAAACAGTCAGCTGACCGATGACGTTGCAAGTTATTTCACGGAAAGGACCCACGTTTGGGAGCGCCAACCGGCACGAGGACAAAAGCCGACAAAAGGGGAAAAAAAAACCCTCCGTTCTCACTAAACTAAGTGATTATATCGACGCAAGGTAAGACGTTTCTCATCCAAAGACGAAGCTTTTGTGTGCGTCGTTCACGTATTTCCACGTGACTCTAGTATAGTTGAAATGTGTTCCGTTTTACGCAACGTGGAGTTAACTTTCCTGCCGCCGGTGCTCTTCTGTTTCAGCGGAACAGCCTGCTTTTTATCAGAAAGGTCGAGTCATGCGTTTACTCTACGAATGTCTTTATCTCGTTTAAAGTGCTTACTTAACATGCCCTACTCAGATTTGTATGACTTGATAATACCGTTTTGTAACTCTTTTCTTTAACTTAAGTTGTATTCTTAATTCTTTTTACGCGCGTTGTGTTTTTTATCTTGTTTTTTTTTTTTCTTTTTGTTGTACAACTGATTGACCTTTAGGGACAAATAACGTAGTTGATCAGTTGCATATTGGGCCTGATCTGGTTTCCTGGAATTCTTCAGGACAGCTAAACGTATAGAAGCTATACAGTGTTATAACATTTCAAGTACTTTACTAATATGAAGGTACCTACCACAGCTTTGTTTGCACTTCATGGCTGAAGGAGCGTAGAATTTCTTTAACCAGTATTATTACCAGTATCAGCGTCGGTACCAAATGCAGGCTGGTTTCCGAATTAAATGGCATACGATACTGTAGTGATTATTTAAAATGTGAAGCAAATAAATGACTAAAGTTAACTTGTCCTGTGTGTTTTAATTTTCCTTCACAGACGGTATGCCTGGAGACATTAACAAAGGAAAGAAGGCATTTGTGCAGAAGTGTGCCCAGTGCCATACAGTGGAAAATGGTGGGAAGCACAAGGTTGGACCTAACCTCTGGGGTCTTTTTGGACGCAAAACAGGCCAGGCGGAAGGCTACTCCTATACCGACGCCAACAAAAGCAAAGGTAAATACTCCACCTGTGTATTAACAGAGGTGACGCTGTCCAAGAATGGTTGGACAGCGGTTTGAAACTGTTTTCTTACCGTGTCTGTTTACCCCATTTCAAGGCATCACCTGGGACGAAGACACCCTCATGATTTACTTGGAAAATCCGAAGAAGTACATTCCGGGAACAAAGATGATCTTCGCTGGTATTAAAAAGAAGGGCGAACGAGCTGACCTCGTAGCATATCTGAAATCGGCAACTTCATAAGGAAGGGTTCCTCCGCAAAACTTCTGTCATCTCCATAAACTTCTCAGGATAGGACTCATCGGTTTTATCAAAATCATGCAGAATGGTAACCCTAAGGAAGGACACGTTGCCATATGTATCACAGCTGTACCTCTGTTTCTAATATGATCCTCATTTTTAGTTGAGTAAATGATATCCCCTAGTTTTTAATGTTTTTTTGTACTTAAATTATTGAACCATGTAATGTATATTCAGAGTGTAGGGACTGAAAGCTGTGTAGTAGCTGTGTCATCCTGTATTTTGTCTCTCGTTTCTTGGTTTATTATCAA
>JAPQRN010000015.1:16342242-16360588 GCA_037367275.1 Coranthus polyacanthus
TGTGAATAATTGTGTGTGGAGCAATAAGGAAACTGAAACAGATGCTTGAATTAAAGAAATTATAGTGGGAGTGAATTTCAGAAATACGATATTAGATGGAAAACAGCAATGAAATGCCACCATGTATGAAGAGCTTTAGAGACAAATGTTAGACAGAGGCTTTGACAAACTGTAAAAGACGGAAACGTTGTAGGGTTCAGACCAGCAGTCCAGTCCATATGCTGTTTCTTTTAAAACTTTGCCCGTATGAGAATCTAACTGCACAAATGGAATATAATTTTGAGCTGCTTAGTCTGTCATGTTTCTGCAGTAGCTCAGTGCTTCCTCTCCTTCTTTTTTTTTTCTGGACCAGAGTTATAATATTCACTTAACCAAAAAGCCAGAAACGGACAGTTGGTTCAGTTGGTTGCAATACGCAACTTCAACACTAGATGTCACTAAATATCACACACTAGACCTTGAAACAAATCGTTTTGTCTAATTTCGCAGGCTTGACAAATACAATAAAAATTCCCTTCGTAAAACAGTTTCCCTAAAATGAGTTTCTCATATTCATCATCTCATTTTGAATTTCACCAAAGTCATTAAATCTGCCGGTCTCCGTGACAGTTTTACAACATAAAAGATAAACCTATTTACCACAACGTGAAGCTGTCAGTGAGCATAATATCGTTAATAAAAGTGCGCGTGTGTGCTGCAAACACTGACACTGATGAGCTTTACTCCTTAGGGCTTGAAATTTGCTATCAAACGACAAGACATTTTCCAATACTCGATCCAATTGAAGCAGTTCAGTCGGTTCCCAGCCCTAAGCACAGCAGACGCATCAATGCAACGCGAAGGGAAATCAATTTTTTGCACAGGTGAAGCGCTTCATAATTACCACCACACACATTCCGGTTATTACAGTAGTATGAATTATTTAGTCTCACGCAGTTTTCAAAACCTTTTAGGACATTTCCTCATTAATAAGTGGGTAGATGGTGTGTTTTTTTTTTGTTTTGTTTTTTTTTTAAATAATAAAGGAATCCTGAAGTCTGAACTGTGTCACGTTATGGAGCTGTGCTACCACCTACACAAGCGTTTTAATTCTTCATGTGAATGTGTGACCAGACCCTCTGAATATACGCGAATGCTTCTCAAATTGCCCATTTGCATTTAAAGTTCAGTTAATCGGGAGCTGATTTCTGTAACAACAGCCCTGATTTCCCTTTCATGCCTACAATACACAATCCCCAGCGTAGGTGTTCCTACTTAGCTATTTATTGCATTCAATTTTTTACAAAGGCTACACATTTGCCAACTAATGTATATATGTAAGAAGAAAAAAAATACAGGTTTGTTTTATGAGTGGGACCCAAGCCCACATTACATTTCCATATGAAACAGGGTTAATAAAACAATAACTAATTACACAGACCTCCCTGGAAATCCAATAGACAATGTTAGCAGAACAGAGGGAACGAAATCCCCGTGTCTCTCAGGTGATTTATTAAATGGTGGATGACAGCATGTATTTCAGCATGACTACACTGCCTCTTATAGTTCGACACTAAAGTGTAACAAAGGCAACTAATCTCCGTCATACATGTGCGTCTAATCTTTAAAAACCAGCCTTTTCATAGACTGCAGCTTGGCGTTATTGTAGCGCAGTCTTCTCTGCATTGTTTCATTTGTTTAACCCATGGTGCATTTGAGGAACAATGCGCTGCTTTTCATCCTAATGGTGTGGGGGTTTTTTTTTTTTCTTTTTTTTTTTTTTTCTTTCTCCTGTGTATATATCTCATTCTTCTCCCTCTTCCTTCTCCTCCCTCTAGACTCTGGTCAAGTTGAATCCTAAACTTCAGCCGATGCTTGACATGATCAAAGCCAACAGGGCCAAATGGGAGGAACTGAACAAGAAGAGACAACGTGGCCAGAGCGTCTCTGCGCCCGCGAGCCCCTGCAGCGGCGATAGCGCAGAAACAAGCGGCTGCACTGTGGCCAAAACGGGCAGCACACCTTGCTGTAGTGGTGTCGTCGACGATACACCGTCTAAACCTGTTAGTTAGCTTCTGCTACAAACTGCAAGCTGGGCTCTTAAGCTTATTTCCTCTTAAATGCAGCCTGCAACAAAGGCAGTGCAGTGCACGCAGAGGTTCTTGGTTCTCTGCTCCTCGCTTTTGCTACTAGAGATGAGCTTTAGACTTCAGCGCGGCGCTATCATTGAGGTTTTTCCGCTCCCTTCAGTCTTCCTGTGCTGAAGGCCGACAGAGCTGTGTTTGGCAAGCTTGTCGGAGCAGATACAAATCAGCTGACGACACCATGTCAGAAAGAAAACTCAAACCACTGTGTCAACATGTCAAACAGTGAGCTAACACTAACTACTCTGGGCATTGCACAGATTGTCAGCACAACAGGGCATGGAGAATATTGTGGTTCGTTTGCTCTCAGTACCTCCTTGTTGCGCACATTTTGTCTGGGATAACAGAGTTATTTTTTGTAAATCTGTACATAGGCTACTGAGTTTGAAAACCATGTTATTTACAAGTGCTGTTCAAATGTAAGATTGTAACGTGTCTGTAGTTGAATGAAGGATGAAGGGGTGCAGGAACAGCAGGACCTGTGACAGTGCTTGCAATGCAAATTGAGTTCTCCTCTCCCTCCCTTCCTGTGCCTTGTTTTAAGATCCCAATGAAAAATGCATGGCCTCCATACCGAGATTCTTAGATAGTATGAAAATCCATGTTGAAATATGATGTATTTTTGCCATAATTTGTAAAACCAATGACTGCAGTTATGTGTTAACCCTACATTAGCTACGAAACTTTGGCGTCGTATTCATACGGAACTCTATTTTGCCCAGTTTTATAAATGCAGGGTCTCTCTTCTCACACACACAAACACACAATGTGCCTTGATGACGTCGTTCTGATATCACATTAATACGCCCAACAGTTTTTTCACCAGGAAAAAGCCCTTTCGTTAAAAGAATTAAAGAAGTAATATCAGTCCCGCTCCTCTGTAAACTTCATTTGATGTAATATTTGGCCTTCTCTAAAAGCTCACAAATGCTACACGACAGCTCCTATAACACCCGGAAGAAGACTGACACACTGACACTTGTAGTACTGAAGTGCCCATGTAGTCACAACTTATTACTTTCATATAATTATTAGTAGTAGTGTTATTTTTGAGGGGTATGCCTTATGAATTGTGTTGTAGCTTTGTTAATTGGAGTTTAAAATGTGACCGTGCACATTGTGTGGCGTGGATCTGTGTGCTGCTGTATTTTAGTTGAAGAGCTGAATGAAATCAACCGGATCAATTTGAATTGCATGTTTTATGCAGTATTAAATCCAAACACTTGCTAAGGATGTAGCAAACACGTGAGCCAACAAATACCTCGTACTTTGAATCTCATCGGTAAACACATTATTCCATCGAAATGCATGGTTTTAAACTCTATTGCATCATGTTATGTGAAGTATGAATATCGGTGTTCTATTTTTCTATTAGGTTTCCAACGTGGCCAACTTCCTGAACCTGTCTTTTTTGCAGAGTAATGTGCTCCTTGTATTTCTTCTTTCCTGTCCCTGTTCGGACTCTGGATTTATTTATAGCGGGCTAAACTGAAAGAAACCTAAGGCATGAAACGGCAATGTGCAATGTTTCTGTTGAGACTTTCAATAAAAATATGCTGCTACATGTGCCGTGGTTTATTCAGAGTGTACGGTTTGAACTCCGGTCTGCTTTCCCGGTGCAACGCTGACCTCGTGTGGACAAAAGGATGTTGAGCACAAAGTGGATGTCTCAATGAAATACTGCAGGGATGAGCAGATTTCATTAACATTTGCTTGAAGTAACGGATGGGGGGTGGGGGTGGGGGTGGGGTGGGCATGTTACTTGGCATACATGACAATCAGAGTCAGGTTAGAGACATTAGCATGTGAACGGGGCGACAGAAATCATCCGGCAGATCAATCTGTGGACACGGTTAAATTCTGACAGCAAATTACTAATCAGTTTTAAATCCTACACGTCCGTTGAATAGCTGACGGAGCCATTCAGTCACACAATCACAGGTGCGACAGTATGAGGTGCATAATAGCTGCAGTGTATTTCACAGTCCAAGGCTGAGCTCTGTTGCTGATGATAGGTGGTGGTGACGTCAGCGAGCAGTGTGTGGGCGGCTGTGTGGGTGAAGACGACTCCCAAATGAGCCTGAGTGTAGAAAAAAAAAAAAAAAAAAAGGCTGTCAGGAAGCAAAAGACAGACTGTTAAACTCCTCTGTGCTGCTGGATTACCTTGAGCCCGGTTGGACGCAAGCGCTGAGCGCGTGTGACCAAACAAAGCCTGCTCTCAGGCTCTCGTTGACCCCTCCAGCACTGTTTTGACAGTGTAAATAAGGACAAGCAGTGAAGAGCTGAATTAGAAATGAAATGTAGAGTGCAGAGAGGAGGAGGCTCGGTGTTGAGCGCTCACAGAGAAGAATCAACAGCCGCATGTTTTAGTTCAATTTATTGCACAAACAGCGTTGACAAAATGTACTTGGATGTTACTACGTTGTTAAGAGAAGTGGAAAATAACAAAAAAGGTACATCAGTAACATTCAAAGGCTTGTTTGACACGAGGGTATGAAACCGTTCAGATAACGCCACGTCCGATAGCGGGTCCCAAACCAGTCCTTTTACTTGAGGGGGAGGATTATTATGAGTTAAAAGAACATGGTGGTCCAGGGAAAACTGAATCTGAAGCGCAGATCAGAAGGAAAATAAGTTCAGTATTAGTGAACAACTCTCTTCAAGTCAAAACTTGTTTCGAACTCTGTTGCCAGTCTGTTCCAAAAGCCTTCGCATGACACAGACACCAGAAGAGAAACTAGTGGAGGAGCCGGGAAATTGAGAAACACCGATTAAATGTAGCAAGAATAATTAAATACATCTTGAAAATAACATGTAGTTCTGTTTTATAGAAAGTTTAGCACATGTAACAGTCACAAATATCTACATTTAACAGATCTCAGGAGGGTTATCTTTGCATATGCAGATTAAAGATGTCGCGGTGCATGAGTGACGGTTACAGTGAAACTCATGGATAAAATGATGTGTGTGAAAATGTACGGTGATGAAAAGGCGATGCGTTGAGTCTTTGGTACAACGTGAGCACCGGGATCCAGAGGCCTTCGCGAATGCAGTCACATTGAAGCAGGCATGATCGAAACGCAATGGCTTTTTTTTCCCACTTCACTTTGTCAGTAACAAACCATGCAAGGTAAACGCTTTCAGTACAAAAACTACGCACACATGGAAAAAAACGCTTCTTTGTAATCATACTTTCAGGTAGGGGGGGGGCTTCAGTAGAACAAGTTTATCACACACGCATACAGTCCAGAAAAAGTCTCTTATGGCAATAGGTCAGTACAATGAAAGTGGACACAGACACATTAAGAGGGGACACAAAAAAAACATAATATATAGGAATTTTGCCTCATTGAGGAGAGTGTGTGGAACAAGGGAAAGGCAGACAAAGCTTTAGAAAGGCACAGAGCTTTAGAAAGCGCATTCATCTAGAACTTACCACTAAAGAAGTGCCCCACACACACACACACACACACACAAACACGAGGATAGTAAAAACTAATGGACGAATGATTGACTTACAATAACTATGTTGGCAAAAAGATGTTTAGGAACTGGTTAAACATAAGACAATATGACAAAATCAGAGCAAAATTGTGGGACGTCAGGTTGCATTGTGGCCTTAGCGTGTTAATAGGTAATAATGATAAAGTCTGTCAGATCAAGAAAAATCATCTGAACAAGCTGAGGCCATGACACAACGGCAAAGATGAACATCGACGTGGATGACAAGGATTGTTACAGCATATTAAGTGCAATATTATGTAAAATAAAGGTATGGGTGAATTGATAAATGGCACCGAATGACACTCTGATGAAAAAGACAAGATCTCTGTCCATTTTAAATTCACATTTAGTATCTATTAATCCAAATGCACGAGATGTGATTAGAAAAAGGTGAGTTAAAGATGGACAAGAGCAGGAAATTAGAGGAGGTTCCTGTTGCCGAAGATGTTATTGGGGTCCACGTAGTCCTTGACAGACTTGAGCATCCCCACGCCCACGTTGGAGACGGTCTCCCGCATCCACTCCTTCCGAAGTTTCCCCACTGAATGACAGAGGAGAGGGAAAAAATAAATAAATAAAAAAATAAACTCAAGGAAGAAGAAGAAGAAGAAGAAGAAGAAGAAGACCGAGGGGGAAAAATAGAGGAATCGGCACGGCTGATTGCTCAGCAGGCTGCTGGGAGCCAATCAATCTTGTGAGAGTGAGTGAATAAACAGAGGGTGATAAATGCTTTTATTCAGAGAGGAGAAATGTTTTGCATGGCATGATTTATGGAGCTCAGCAGACTATCAAACTCATTAGGCTCTGTGTGTTCCCAGAGGAGGGGCCGGCTGTAGCGGGCCGTCCCCTGCTCCCTCACTCTTTTCTCTCACCGAGCGAGTCACCACTCCCCTCCAATTCCCTCCCTCCCCCGAGTCACCCGGGCGTTTGTGTTTCCGTTGGTTCGGCGTGCACACGAGCGAGCCCCTCCAGCTGACCTGCGAGGGTCTGAACACAGCTCTGCGCCCTCCGACACAGGCCACATCAGCGAGGTGGTGACAAAGCCAACTGTGATCCTCCGTCAGCGGGACTTTGGCTTTCAGCCGCTCCTCGTCCCTCAAAACCCCCCAACCTGAGGAGCCGAGCGGCTGTGGCGCCGAGCCTAGTGAGGGTGCCCACTGCTTCACCAGCTGTCCAGTCCGACATACTCCACAGCGTCTGTACCCGACAGGTTCTCAGCACAAAGTCTGGAGCCAGCGAGAGGTCTGCTGACTACAGAGGCTCCACAGAGGACTGAGACAATCCTCTCAGGACCTCAACTCACAGAGAGAATAGTCAACTTCAAAAGTAAAAAGGAAAGTAAGCCAAAGCAGTAGAATGTAAATACGGCCAGGGTTTTCACCTAAGCTGAAGAAACAGAAACTCTGCTGACATTTCTCTAGAGAGAAAAGATACCATATTAGCTCAAAGGGGTTGTTTTTTCTTCTGGAAATACATTTTTTATAAGTAGAGCTCATCTATTATTAGTAAAATTGGAATTGTGGGTTGACTTCATCAATGAGCAGATTTGTTTTGTGTTTCTTTGAGCTAAAACACAGGAAGGGGATGAAAACTCGGAATCTGAAAAAGTAACTAAAGCAAAGACTAATGTAGTGGAGTAAAAGGTACAATATTTGCTTCTGAGATGTAAAAGTATAAAGGAGTGTAAAATGGAAGTAAAAGTAACTCAAACCTGTACCGAAATACTTGAGTAAAATGTACTTAGTTATATTCCATCCATGTCTGTGTCATATCAATATAATATCAATATTTTTTTGGTTTGAGTCACAAAATCTGTGAACAATTTGCAATCACTCAAATATTTGCAACATTTTTGTTAATTCACTTCCTAGTTTTACTAACATGAATTAAATGTGGATGTTGCAATTAGAGTGGCATAAGATTAGAGAAAAAAAAGGGGCACGACTGAAAACGATAGCGCCAAAGAAACTCACACATCAGATCTGGGTGTGTTAACTTCAAAGAAATAACACAAAAAGATCGATTTGAGAACGGCTTAACCTGAAGCAGGTGTGGCTTGATGGGTAAACACTTCAAGCCTGCAGTGTAATCACCTGAGATTAGATAGGAAGGTGCATGATGGGAGTGTTCGCACGCCCTTCCTTCCCTCTCCGCACGCCTCTGTTTGCATCACTACCAGGAGAGCCCCCCCCCTCGTGTTAATAGGGCACGTTGAGGGGTGCAGCAGACCTGCCGTCTTAGAGCGCCATGTTATCAGAGTCCAGCCAGGAAGCCCAGATGGGGATCAGCCGTGAGGCTAGTGAGACCCGTCTCCTGACAAAACAGGGCAGACAGCGGGGTCACCAGGGACTCCGATACCACACGCACCTCCAGATGGTGACAGAGGGACCAATCAGCTGCTACCCAATAACTAAAGAAGTACCCTGCTCTCCTCCTCCTCCTTGTTGTCACTCCTTCCCCCCTGTTCCACCTCCATCCCTCCCTCCTCTCAGGAAAAAGAGAGAAAACAGAAGGTGCTGGGACTGCATCATTGCCTCCATCACAGTGATAATTTACACATCTATCTTGTCATATTCTTTCTTTTTTGCTTGCTATTGCAATCAATCTCAGCAGGCTTGGTGTGTGCAGCTGAGACATGCAAAGAGGTGCAGGTAGTTATTCCAGAAATGACAAGATATTTCTCTTGTGCAGAAAAGCCAGGGGAAGAGCGGGACAAATGGCAAGGGGGGGAACTTCTCTAAATCAGGTCGTTTTTCTATCTCCTGAGTGCAGCAACCTGTGTGCTGGCAGAGCTGGAGTTCTGCAAGCCACAAGGTCAGGTGAAGATTGTGGGCACCCCCGCGTGGCCCCCCTCATACTGAGGAGACTGCAGGAGGCCCGGCTGAGCGTCAGCCCTTTCACACACTGCTCACTCTCTCTGGGTTTCTCTGACAAATGGAGGCCAGGACGTGAAAGACGGGCTAAGGTAGCGGCCCTGCGTTCCTGTGATATGGCGGGGCCCGAGTATCGGCTGAGAAGCCGCGGTGCAGGGCTGATAGATGGATGACTCTGCCTGTGATGGATGTTTAACAACTCTTCGCCGCTGCAACACCGGTGACCTAGTTAACGAGGACATTTCTCCCAATGTGCTGGTTTTCATGACCAGCAACAAGTAATCAAATGTAAAGCGGAGATTTTGCCTTTACAAAAACACGATGAATCTGGTTAAAACCATGGAGTGCAGTTAAAACACGGCTGTGTAAGCAGAGCGTTGTGTGAACATGGTTTACTTTTTTTTTGGTCAGAAACAACATTTATAAATCACTTAATTGAGCTCTTATTTATATTTGCTCCAGTTAATAAGAAAACAAATAAGAAGAATTATGAAAAATCCTGTTTTGTTTGTGGAAGGTGAATTAAATCACTGTTCTATTTTAATTCATTCTAATAATTTCTGTTTTAGGTTTTATTTATGACAGGGCTTTGTTTAATTCTCATTTCTGATTGTTCAATGGTGGCATTCTACGTTCTGTATAACAGTCTAACAGACCACTGCTATGAATGACTGCTTTATGCAGTTCTGACCGTAAAATCTAACAGATTATTTTATTTAGCAGGAGTAAAGAAATAATTTTCAAACCAATCGAATCATATTTATATCAATTCTATCAATTTTACGCATTATCCAGGATGATGAAAACACAGAAAAATACAAATGCATGGCAAAAATAGCCCTAATAATTGCCAATATTGTCGAGACCCCCCAAAATTTCATATTTCATGTTTTCAGGGGAGCTTATGTCTTATTCAGAGGAACCAAACTCCCCCTGTAGTTCACACCCTGAAGCAGAGTATTATGTTCTGCACTCAACACGCCCAGATTCCCTTACCTACGCCCACGCAGCACAACACTGACCTGCTGTAAATACAGGGCCACAAAAATGTATATTTCCTCCGGTGCCCTCCCACCTCACCATCCTTGACTACATCTGTTTTGTTTGATACACAAAACCCAGTGAAACTAGCTCCATTTGTCAAGCGCTGATTGTGGGCAGACAAACCGGCCTGTCTGCGCCGAGATAGCAAGCCCCACTGTTATTAATCACAATTACAGAGTGGGCCTCGCACGCGGGAGCTGCATCAATATCCCCTCCTCTCCCCCGTCACCTCCCCGTGCTGCTCGGGGTGGCCAGGCCACCGTTTGGAGGTCAGTATACAGCCGGCGATAACGGTGGCATCATTTACCCTGGCCCACCGCCTCCTTTTTATTAGCAATCTTTTAATTTTGAACCCGTCCCCGCCTTCAGGAAAAATTGTGATTTAATATCGCAGCTGATTCACTGCATACTGTTTTTGACAGGTGTGATGAATAGCCTGAAGTGATGTATGAAAACAGCGAGGCGGATGGCAATATAGATAAGGCAGCCATTTCGGTTAGCCCTGATGGGGCCCAGAGAGTTGTTCTGCCGCCCTCCTCTGCTCACGTTTCATTTGGTCACTGCTGAAATGAACAAATAGCAAAGTCAGAGCCATTCATCTGAGCTGCGGGCGGATGTTTTGGACGTGTGAAGCAATGAAAGATCTCCATCCAAATGCACATTTACAGCACGATTGGCCTCCTGCTCACTAGCATGAAAGATGTTTGCTGAAAAAGCCCACCATGCTGCCTTCCCAAATCAGAACAACCTCCCTTCATAAATTACAATTTAAGAGAAAGGGCAAAAATGAAATGCTCGTGTTATAGGACTGGCATGAATTTCTATGATGTGATTTTACTTGTTCATTTTTTCCAGATGGGCTTTTGCGATGTGTTTATCATACAGGTTCATATTGCAATGACGTTGGAGAGTACTTTTTGAAAAACGAACAACATTTTAGGATGAATTTCTTATGTTTGTATGTATGTACCTCCATGGTGATGTGACAAGCTCCCTCCATTGGCAAGGATCTCTTCTCGAGCTGCATGCTGGGTAGTAAAAAAAAACAAAACCACGCTCAGTCATGTTACATAACAGCGTTTCTTTTGCAGATCATCAGCTCAGATGTAATTGTGACCTCCAGGGACAGCTGGACTAAAACATAATAGTCAAAACGAAAGTGGACTTACCTCCACTTGTTCATACACATGTACTGGATCACTGAGTCCTCTGTAGTTGAAGGCAAAATAAAAGTAGACACAGGCACCAGCATCGTATGTCTGAGTCACCCTGTTAAAAACGAAAAAACAAAAGATGAGATTCATCTAAACGAGTGGACTCTTAATAGTTTCTCCTCAGCTATCCCTCAACTGAAAATCTAGTTCAAAGGAATCAAAAGAGCAGTGGTTTGACAATGCACTTCATTTTCATAGAATAAAAGCATTTTTCTTTTGTAAACTGCAAGCAAAGTCAAGTAAGTGGGAGGTTTGGTTCTCCCCCGGTGAACCTCCAACCTCAATTCCATTCATGTTTTGCAGAAAGCAGAGGCAGCACATAAGCACTGTCACCTTTAATAACTTAACATTATCAGACATTAAATAGACATTAAATGCTTTTACAGAATCGTCTGAACCACATTAGTACTGCAGCTAACAGGATGACTCCACCGACACACTCAGAAAATGTACCAGCTTCTTACCTAATGCAGACAAACATGCATTTGGATTTTATCAAGAACATGAACGTTTTTTCTTGTAAAGACTAAAAGCAGTGCTTCTTGCATTTACATGGACTCGCGCTGGCCTTCCTCCCCGTGGAGGAGCTGGGTGCAGAGCCCTTGTTCATTTGACATGGCCCATCACCTGGCAGGCTGACTGTTCTAGAGGTTAAATGGACAAATCAATCATTTGACAGACTGCAGCCGGGAAATGAATGGCTGCAGCATAATCAGGCTGAGGCCTAATCTGTCCGCAATCTGCGAGCAGCAGCCTGGTGCTCCTCAACTGGCTCGCCGTCTGTCAGAGCGTCCGTCTGTCCGTCCGTAGGTCTGTCTGTCTGTCTGTCTGTCTGCTACTGCTAACATCCCTAGGGCTGGGTATGAAAACTCAATGCTTTTAGTTGGTGTACACACAAGGTACTGAAAAGACAGTTATCTGGTGTAGTATCTAAAAGTCGTTCCCTGATGGTGATTATGGAGGATATTCCACATTTATTTTTAAACTTTAATCATCAAACCTTACCTGCATGTGGATAACGGTGGAAACTGCACTCCTTTGTCTTTACACTCTCGAACGATGCGCTCCTTTACATTTCGACAAATGTCCAACACCCTAGAAATGAAGAAAAATTAAGATTTAAAAAAAAAAAGTCAGATCTGAACTAGATTAAATGGAAGTGAAAAAAAAAATGTAAGATTCACTTTACTGTCTCACATTGTAAGACATTAGGCTTGGGCTTCCACCTAAGAAACATTCCACGTACAAAGTAAACACTGATATTAAATGAATACAAAGACTTTCTAGTGTCCTGAGTTGTTATAGTTTTGGAATTGTCAATAGTTTATATTTTTATTTTGTCTTTTAGTTTTTTTTTTAGTTTTAGTACTTTTACCGGGGCAAAAGTAGTTTTTGAGGAACTGACTAGTTCTAGTTGACTTTTTATTTATTTTTAGTTTTACAGGTTTATGAGGAAATTTGAAGAAGGTAGGATGAAAGAATGCATGACATCTAATCGGATTTACAAAACCACTGTTTATTAAAAGGTCCCAAAGCCATTTTATTCTTGCACATCATGAACCGTCGACGTTGTTGGAGCCACAGCAGAGCCCCGTAATCAAAAGTAAAACTATACAGTCTGAAAACAATTACACAAAGCTGATTTTACCTGCAATTCTATTTCGCTTTCGTTCATGTTGCTTTGTTCACTGTAGCTTTTATTTTGTTTTTGGTGCACTTTTTTTAACTTCTATTTTTATTTTAACTGACACAATCGTTGTTTCACTGCTAGATTTAGTTTTACTCCTAACTGTTTTAATAATCCACTTAGTGTCACAACATCTTGCTGAAGATTTGCTTTGAGGGAGCGGCCCCGCATTGTACTGAACGCATATTTATCTGCTCAGAAAATCATGCTCATAAGGCAATGTTATTGAAAATGAATGAATTAATAGCCCAAATTATTAAAATTCAGAAAAAGCCAGGAGGTCAGAAAAGAGGAGGAGGAGACAGTGACTGTGAATAACATAAAGACCATTGTGGGAGAGGTTCCCACTGGTGTGGAAATGGCCGCCAGTCCTGAGCATGTGCAGTCGTGTGTGGAGTGTGGAGGATGGGGAGGAGGATGGGTAATGAGCCAGGCACATATGCTCGCCTCAGTGCCTGATCTCTTGGTCTCTCCCGTCAGGCGTGTTACACAACAAGGAGCTGTGTGCGCTCCTGTTTGTTGTCTGTCTGTGTGTGTGTGTGTGTGTGGAAAACAATGATGAGAACAAGCAGGAAATACAGAACACACCACAAGTGGAAGCGAGATAATTCTGCAGCTCACATTGCGCTTCCCCACACAGAACACAAACATAGAGCTCTGTGCGTGTGTTTGTGTCAGTAATGGCGGGTTTGTAGACGGGGGCGGCGAGCTAACACCAACGTGGGGGTGAAGGTTAATGTCAAAGACAAGAGGCAAAGAAGAACAAAAACAGACTGACGGAGAGGAAGCGGGAGCAAGAGGAAGACGGAGCGCTCTCGTGCGACTGACTAACAGAAGAAAACAGCTCCTATAGGTGTATTTACCTGTCCCAAGGCACAGAGGTTTCAAATGACTCCCCGATCACATAGTAGTCCATCCCCAGGTCCTGTTCAGAGCACACAGTAGCATCAGTCGGCTGATATAGAAAATGATGATTCAGCATGTTTACAGGTAACAGGAAAATGCATTTGCAAACAGACGAACAATAAAATCACTTTTACATCAATATTTTTTCCTCAAATTATTAATTTCTTTAGTAAACAGCCCCTCCACAGCAATCATTTTGTCCATACTACTCTCGTTTTTTTAAAGATCATTTTTGGGTTACTTGACAGCGATGGTGGAGAACTGAAGTCAAGTCAGTTTTATTTATACAGCCCAATATCATGAATCACAAATTTATCCAATGGGCTTTACAACATGTGCAGCGTACAGCACCCTCTGTCTTTCGACCCTTTGTTTGAGAGAGACTGGAAACGTGAGGGGAAGAGACAAGGAAACTGACATGCACTATGCAATTTGTACCCTAAACACTTGGCTAACGCCCTGCTCCTAAACGTTTTATATGAAATAGTCAAATTGCGATACAGGACTTGGCTTCCTTCAGTTTTTGACTCTAGAGCAAGTTTATACAAGTGAAACTTTACAGATCTACATAGTGTCTTAAAGAGGCTACTAGTTACATTTTTAGTCAAACTCAAATAAAATATTGTGTATACAAAGACCCATTGCTACGACATAAAAATCCCAATCCCGGAAAAAAAGATTCCTCGGCACAAAAATAAAAAATAAATAAATAAAAAAAAGCTGGGAAAATTCTCCATAACTCTACCCCGTTTACAGAAAGCCGATTTCTTTTATATTTGATGTTAAATAAAAGTGTTCATGCTGGTTTTTACACATCTGATTATCAGAAAGGCGTCCGACAGGGCTGACCTAAAACAACCCTCCATTGTCATTTTGACTGCAACTGCTGAGTTCTTCTTTTGAAGTAGATACCTCAGTGTTAGACACCCTGACAGCTTCTGTGACCGCATCAAATCAAAGAGCTCCTGAGGTCACATTCTGCAACCTTTTTGTGTTGCTCTCTATCCTATGTGCTGTCAGAGGTCTCCTGTCAGGGCCGCCCGCCCCACCTGCCCATCAACTCTGGAGGTACAAAAAAAAAAAAAAGCCAGAGGAGTGACCCACCCGGAGGTAAGCGATGACGAAGGTCAACATGTAGCCCCTCTGTCCATTGTCCTCTCCAGCTGCCAGGCCCCTAGAAGCAGATAACAGGGTTAATATTTAACAGCTCTTTCTTTTAGCTTTGTTGGCCTCACTGCTCTGCCTTTTAACAGCTGCCTGGGAGCCTGTCAATCCAACAATGCACGGATCAATGACGCTATGCTCTGTGCATCACCACAGGTCAGCCACACATCCATCACCTGTAGTGTGTAATCAAATTTTCATCTACCACCCAAACTAATCAGGGCAAGCTCATTAGAAAATCACTATATTGATTTCCACCCTTCTTCCTGCTTCCTAACACCAGAAGAAAATATTCCTCACAGAAACCGCACTAATCCATCACTGGCGCATGATCTGCGAGGTGACAATGATTTATCTGGAATAATTGCAATAAAATACAGGATGCCGCATGTAACTGACAGGTTTCTTATGATTTAATTGGTAGCTATTACCAGAAAAGTACTCCAGCTACCTCCAAATATGAGCACTGAGCCAAAGACTGACACCAACAGTACGGTATGCACAAAGTATTATGTGTATACACAGAGAAACTAATATCAGCCAGTGAGGAGCGCTGAGTGTACCCTGGTGTCTACCCTGTGTTTAAACTAGAGCTGTACTCAGCTTCTCCTTTCAAACTGAATTACACACCTGCACCTTATTAACACGCTTTACGTTGGGTTTTCCTTTAATTTGTCACCCGTCTGTATAGAGGTTTTTGTTTTAGCAACTCTTTATTCCCTTAAAAGGCAACTTCATTTACATTTGTATATACAACTCTATGTATTTATTGTGAATAAGGCTCAATGTTGTGCTTGTGTTTTTCTCTAAGGCAATTCTGACCATGTAGTTTACAGATAATCACAACCGAGATGTTTTTTACTGGAAACAATATCACAAAATAAATAAATACAAAAACAACTGATAATTCTTGATGCTTTTACGTTAAAATGTTTTTATTCAAATACAGTAATCCCAAAACAAATGTGTCAGCTCATTTATTAGATACAAATAAATGACAGAACATTTGTAAGTTTCACAACTCCATGCGAACTGCGGGTTCAAACTTCTGACTTGACGGTCATCTCAAAATCATCAGTAAAAAGTAATTATTCACATTACCTCGGTGGACAGAAAGCTTAATATATGTTAGGGCAAAGCCTGTATAAAACGGTCTGAGGATAGAGCGCGACTCCCTCTAAAGCTGACAGGTAGAACGTCCTCATTGATCCGTTTCATGATCAATCACAACAGTAAAGCACACCCAAGCCGTGTCCTCTCACCCTGCTGCTGTCCTGAGGGGGGCTGTGCCCTACTATCACTGCCCACACCCCACCCACTTTCACAGAAGAGCTGGCCTGACACGAGGACATCCACGGGTGATCCATCAATCCGCACAAGACAAACTACTGAGTGGAAGACCAAGTGTGAAGTGTGCAACAGGGCTTCTCCTTCATCCTTTTCTCCGTTGCTATAGACGGGCTGCTTTTATAGACTTCTTTAAAGTCCCGCTAAAATCTTCTACATGATTTCTGTTCTTTTGTACCATTTTATGTCATGAGTGGGGAAAAAAAAAAAGGAAAAGGAGGAGAGGACAAATACTTACCCGAATTTCGCAGCAATGTCGTAAACCTGCTTCTCATGCTGCAAGACCTTCTCACGGTCTCCCTCGAACAGCAGGGTGGCCACACATAAGCGGTTGGGGTCGAACCCTTTGAACTGGAGATTAAGGCGCCCGATTCATTTGTCAAGAAAAACATTACAGCAAAGCAACTGGTGACGTGCACTGCTTCCAATAATTCTTACCTTCGTGATGTAGAATTTTTTCAATCCGTCCAAAAAGGAAGTGAAAATTGAAGATACTTGAGGTTTCAGTGCGTGACCTGTAAAAACATCAGCTAAGGGTTAGCGCGACAAAAATTATTCACAATAAAGTGGGCCTGAATAACTGATCATTTTGTCACACATTAGTCATACACTGCTTCTGCTGGCATCCACTAAGAGGGCAAGGCGAGTCAGATTTATTTGGGGTTTCAAACAAAAGGAGGAAAAATAAATGGTAACATTTGAATAACTTTACAACTGGCCAGTGGCTGCCAGCGACAGCGGCTATAAATCAGAGGGTTTCCGAAGGGAAGTGGGGTTGACACACTGATATCCGTCTTCCTCACCCACACTTTTTGATTTATTCCTGATCGGACGCACAAAAGCGCCTGTGGACAAGTGAAAATGAGGGGCTGGGGCCAATGGGATGGTTATCAATCACAGCAGGGTAGTCACGGGTGATGTTGCCGAGACTTAACAGTTCATTTATTTCCCCCCATGCTCAAGTCTCTTCATCACTTAGTGTCCTAATTGTTTTCATTCCAAAATTTGATTGCAGGTCTTTTAGGTCTTTTGCAGCCATCATACTCGTTAATTAAATACTCAACATCCAAAGAGAGAAAATTACACCTACACTGTGCATCATTTTACTTTTAACTGTCCCCTCTGTGGTTTGGTCATATATTTTGCGTATCAATACACACTGCTACTTACTACAACATTCTCATTTTTCATCTTGTGTATCAAGACAGGCAGTGCTAAATTGTAGCTGTAGTCCCAAACTGAAGAGGACCTGTGAATACATCAACTGACTCAACAGCCAACATGATTAAAAGTAAGGACAAGCCACTAATAAGCCCAAGAAGGTATCATAGAGCCATGAGTTTCAGTTATTAGTGAAAAACCTGGTCGCTTCATCCTCTCTACTTAATGCTAAGAAGTGCCTACTCTGTGAAAAGTGGAAATATAGGGAAGATAATGAGATCCCTGGAGAATGGCGAACTTTACAGAGATCTCTGGCAATACCGGATGCATTCCTCTACAACAACATCATAAAACTTCAATGTTCACAACTACTTCATTTTGGCCAGGGTCATTTTTCATTGTGTTTCAATTCTTTGGCCCCGTGCATGTAGCTATTCTGCAGCTGAAATAATCAATTTAACAATTCAGGGTTGTAGCAGGTAAAATCATTTCATGCTGTACCACTGCCAGTCGCTGCTCTTTTCTCAGGGGTGCACAGTACATCAATAAAACACCACTCATGCTCAAGAAATATCAACTACGAGAAACAAGTTTCAGCTCAAAATAATGATTCGTTTTGTGCTTTTGGTTAAAAGCATGTCATTTGCTGTGTGTTTCAGAGCTCTGTGAGCAAAGCCAAAGGTTACATCCAACTCGCAAGAATTCTTGCTTTTTTTCCCTCTTTGTTCTTCTGTGAATAGTGAAAGTATAGTTGTATAGTGAAAGGCTAAAGAGATCACGACAGCACTTATAAACAAAGCGGTGAATCTCGGCTGGACTTGATCATCGATGACCGAACCACACTTACCAAATTTAAACTGTTCGTTATCCATGAGCCGTATAGATGCTGGAGCACACCTCTGGGGAAGAAAAAAAAAAAAAGTAGAACTGTGTTAGTTTCACAATAAGCTTAACTGATTCAAAGCTAATACTTCAAATTTAAGTTTTCCCAAACAAAGTCAACCAGTCATTTTTTCGTGCATCCTGAATACACAGTCCTCACTTTTAGAAATAGTAATGAAAATGTATAAGTACTAACGTAACGCATATCTGATGTGAAGTTGCTTAGTTTTGTGTGTGTTTGCTCTGATGAAAAGCTCCCAGATTAGATCCACAGCTAATGGTGCTCATGCAAACTAAACAGCTCCCTACAGAAGACATTCCAACACGTCTAATTTTTACAAGACTAATTTACTGTGAAGCTGCTACAGAAGGGTTTGAACTCTAGCTTTGTTTTTTTTTTAACAAAGAGCAGATGGTTGGAAAATATATTGCATTTTCTCT
>JAPQRN010000015.1:16369752-16381648 GCA_037367275.1 Coranthus polyacanthus
AGCTGCCTCGGGTAACATTTCCAGATGTACTTGAACATTACGCTGACACTACCAGTTTTATTTGCACTACATAGCATCCACACGGCATGGATGCAGGCAGTTACTTGTTATGTTTATACATTTATATTGTAAGTCTTATTTGATTGCTGTAGTTTAAACTTGAAACATGCCAAATGTTTACATTTGCTTTTTTATATACCAATATTTATTTTAGGGCCGTGTTAATTTTTGTTTGCTGCCACAATTAAACAACTCTACTGTTACATTGGCTGCTGGTATTTGGTTTTGATATTTTTGACCATATTCGCATTTTAGTTCTATATTTATTTTGTTTGCAACTATAGTTGAAAAGTGTGTTGTATTTACCTTTTTTTCTATTTTATACATTAATATTTCATATGTAGTAAGATGAAATTGTGCACAGGAACTGTAAATATAAGGACACAAATAATGAAATATGAGTAAGTGCCTTTTATTTGTTGAATTTGGAAATATAACAAGAAATAGGCCTTTTCGATATGGTCATTTTATGTAAACGATTCATTCATTGAATTTACACAAAATGTGCTATATGATGACATGTATAGTCATTTGGATATAAAATGACCTATATAAGGATATGTATCACACAGCCATAATGACAGATAAACATGAATTACACTCACTGTTGCTGGAATTTTGTGCTGTAGACTGGCTCCAAATGTGCTTTCCATCCAGTCTTTCAGACCGGGAATGATCATCCCACTTAGCCTATACCTGGATTATATACAAGACAGAAACAGTGAGAATAAAAAATGAAAACACAGACTACATTACAGAAGCTTCGTGTGATAGTGATTAACAGTGGTGGAAGTCAAAAATCTAACTGAAATTATCTCAATGCTTGACTTAGCGGATTCATTTGCAAAACTAAGCCTGTGTCTAATAAGAATAGAGTATGAGATTTCAGTCCAGTGAGGTTATTAGGCAAGCAGAGCAGCAGTGACAGTGCTGTCCCTGTGATCGCCCTCGCCATCCCTTGCATAATTGAGCTGCTGGCACAGTCGGGGCCAGCCCATCAGGGAACTGTGGTCTGCCTTTGTCCAAGAGACCATGAAACACACTCTATAATGAAAAAACCTCTGTCACAGAGAGCAGCGAGGAGGAGAACACAGTCTCTGACATTCATTCATCTGCCTGGGGTGCTGTACGCCGCCCAGGTAGCTTTTCAGTCGAGGAGGCACAGAGTGGTTTGTGGCAACTTCTTGCACAGGAGGAAAACATTTGCTGTGCCACATCCTGTTCAGCACGACTCATTACTCAAAACACATCTCCTCATACATACTGTGCCAGATCTGTGTGTTTACAATCCAACTGGCAGGAATGTCTCTTCTACGGTCGTATATCGTGATTTAAAAAAAAAAAAAATCTGGCGCTGCTTTTGCCATGGCAGACAGAGATAAGGATGACAAACAGCAGACACAAATATAAAAGAGCTATCCTTGTCGATGCTAGTGTAGACGGAAGCCAGACTCGGTCTCTTTAAACAAAACTGGCTTTATTTCTGAAAATCTTTCTTTTCCACCAGCTAATGAAAACACATTTTTTCCTCACAATCTTCAAACACACGTGGATAATTACCAAAGTGATTATCCATTTTTAACAGACTGGAGAGAGTATTCTGTTAATTAGAGTTTGGGAAAGCTGAAAATCACCACCAGTGACCTTCTCAGATGACAGTGTCCAATCTGAATACCAACCACTAGGTGGCAGTAGGACCACATTGCTGTGAGCGTAGGAGACAGAAACTGATTTGAAAAGCTGTCTTTATACTGAACTGTGAAAATGATCAATGCATAACAATCGAGGCTGACACAAAGTATGCGCGCTGGAGCTCGGCATGGGTACTGTACTAAAACACAACACGCCTGTAACTGACATTAAATTACCTTACAAAACCATAAACAAATAAACATAAACAACAGAACTAAGTATTATTGTTTTATCATGCTGTACCTTTTTCCCGTAAATTCTGCTTGGCCTTTCTTATTAAACAGGAATCTTGAATCGCTGTATCCCCAGCCGTTCCATTTCATAATCTCCTGCCTGTGGAAAAACAAATATTAGCACAGGTTAAGTTCACACCTCATACGCCTTACACAAAACCCAAGACATGAAACAACATTAAATATCATCAAATCAGCCAGACATTTAGAATGTCACTGGAAAATGTCACCGTTTTCTCATTTTATTCTGCTATTCATCGCATTTCCATTCTATATTTCAGCATTAAAATTGGGGCTAGCCATCATTTAGCAATTTCACACTACAGGGTGTAGGTATCCCTGGGTTCTATCAATATGCAAAACACAGCAGACAGCCTCACACATATAATCTTACTGACAAGGTAATAAAGGAGCAAAAGAGACACATTCAAATGACACATCCATCAACAAAGAAAGCCTCTCCAAATATTTTACTTTTATGGCACCTGGCAGGAACTCTCCAGATCTAGTTTTACTGCAGCTCAGTTGTACGGTCTACCTTAGGTGAACTGATGCTTTGCCCGTAGACAACTGGCAGAAATAACAAAAGTAAAAGTTTGTGCTGGGCTCATGACCTTGAGCTGTTACTTATCGGAGACATCCACATGAACAGCACACAAGCGTCTGTGTTTAATGTATAAACACATTTGAAACATCTGATGTGTAGCCGCTGCAACTGAAAGTACTATGACCGGAAATACAGTGAAATCTCTCAAACATATACTCGGTGTTTCTGCAGGTTTCAGCTAATTAAATGTAAGTCTTTTTAAGACCGTTATGAATGCAATATAAGACTTATTTCACATCCCATGGTACTGGGACCGGACTCTGATGATGACAATATTCGGTGAGGCAGGGGTTTGCTGGTATTTATTTATTTATTTTTAAATGGTGGCTTTATGTTTTTTTTTCTGCCTTGATACCCAAAATTTCTCATTTGAGTGTTTTCTTGAACAAGGTTCAACAGGCTCAAATTCAATATTTTTGACAGGTTTCAATCAGACACTCCAAACCAATCGATTTGCCCTGTAAAAATCACATTTAAAACATTTTCAGGCATTTTAAGGTCTAACTTTCAGATTTTAGATGCAGACTTCTTAAAGGACCTTTTGGAAACCCTGTGTACATGCTGTTTCTGCTGGGGTCTGTCCTAACATAACTAATGGCTTCAGAAGCAAAGACAATGCTGTATTGTCTATGTTCTGATACTGCACAGGCCTCATGTGCTGTACTTACAATCGTTGCAGTGAGACGGCTCAACCACCACTCACAGAACAACCATAACTCATAGCTCAGAGGATGGGATGCTAACACGTTGGAGTGAAAGCCATAATTAAGATTAACACCTGCCAAAATGGAGTTTCCTATAAATTAAGAGGGATAGCTGAAATGAGACAGTGACATACTGAGCCAAATGCATCTTCACCATCACCAATGTCCTGTCAAAGCTGTTTCACCTACTGACTGTAAAAAAAGGGCATGTAGCAAGGTCAGTGAGTGCAGACTGCTGAAAATTTTTGGCTCGTTAGCAGCGAAAAATATTGGGTGCTGATGAAGTTGTTTCACTAAAATGACACATTGAAGGGTGATCTATCTATCTGATCTAATATAACATAAAAAAGGCTTCTAAAACCTTACAATTGAAAAAAATAAAACACATTTAGGATTAATATAACCTTTTAAAAGTGACAGACTATTAATTTCATTCTGTTTTAGCGGAATTGTGGCAGCAGGGTAATTTACACGTACAGATAAATAGCAACAGACAAAATTTGTAGTTTCAGTCTCAGTCTAAGAGCTGAAATGATGTCGTAACAGCGAGGAAAAACCACATCTAAACTCAACCCTGACACAACCAGCAAATCTGGATTTTTTCCTTTTACTACTTAAAGGCAACCACAGGAATGTCCACACAACAAAGACGTTGCCTAGTAATCACTGTAAGAAATTCGAGCTCCTGATTTGGTCAAACAGCCATATTGAAAGCATTGCGGACAATAATGCAATTTGAGTGTATTTGCTTGTTTTATCATAACCTGAGAACCAGCCTGGCACTGCTCCCATTCAAACTGATTTCCACTGAGCCTAGATTGGGAAGAGAAAATCACAACCATTTATCTGATATGGTGTGGGTCGGATGTGGTTTGATACAATGGCGGGCTGCCACCTGTGACTGCTGCCTGTCCAATATTGTTTTTATTGTCTGTGACCGTTGTTCTGATTGGCTACTGGTCTATCCGTTTGCCTCTAGAAACATTTTGGTCTGTCCTTGTTGTCTCTCCTTGGAAATCAAAAATGAACTGAGAGGGCCCAGACTAATTCTCATTTAAGAATTAGTCTGCAGACTAGGTTTATCAAGGAAAATGCAGATTACTCATCATTCTGAAATGTGTGAAATGTGCGACTACAATTCAATTAATTGTGCAGCCCTACAAGAAACCATTTGTTTGTTTCTATTACTACATCGTTGTACTTTTAATTATTTATGTTAAAAAGAATCAAAACACAGAGTGTTTGTGTGATGTGTGCCTAAACATCACCACAATGATGGTGATGTTGATAGAAGAGACATCTTTAATAGACAAGAAGCTCACCCTGTGACCTATATTACCACTACTACTACTACTGCATGGCTATCAACTCCTTATAATATTAATGTAACAGACTAATTACATACAATTCTGTTTACTTTTCTCTTAACTACCACATTAAACAACAGGCTAAATACCCAGGTGGGAGTTCAACATGTTTCGTCAGACGTTGCCATCATATTTAATTGTTTTATCATAATGTCATGCTAACCAGAACAGGACACAAAGCCATATTCACATGCTTGTGTGTGCTCTTTGTACATAGCCACGGTTATTATGTCAGACTGGCACTAGATGTCAGCACAGTTTGGTGGTGCTTCCTCAAAACGAGAGCTGCCAATAGGTTGAAAGTCAGACCACCACTTGTCGTAGCCAATCAGATCAACAGAGGAGGCAGAGAAGTTTCACCGTCTTGCTTCGTCTGTGGTCACCAAATGTCATGGTTTTCCTCAAGTGTCCCATTCATACTTGAAATCCAATTTTGACCAAACCAAAAACGACCGGATCTTAATGATTTAACGTATAGGGATATGCAGTTGAATAAGGAGTACGGGCATCTGTCGTTAACACAATTGGGATTAAAGCCTTTCAGTCATACAGTAACGGCTACAGTAGGCTAACGGCTACAGTAACGGTTACAACAATATAAAATCGCCTATTTCAATGTAGTTATGACCATTTTTTTCTGGGGCTCCAGATTAACCACAAGGTTACGGCTTCTTCGGCTTTAATGACACACCAAATTTTGTAATATGACGCTAAATCACAGAGAAACCTTCACATGGCATAACTTGGGAGAAAGTCGACCACACCAATGTTAAAGTGTAAAGCTAGCCGCACCCACCCTGAAGCAAATGAATGGCTACTCGTGAGCCCAGTAGTGTTAGCTAGCAGGCTAAATAGGAACTGATAGAAATGCGTCTCTCTGCTTTAGTAATTTAGCTAAACTCAAAGTATATACTGTCAGTGCTTCTCAGCCGTCAACCCACGGGTTTAGATAAAACGGTAGTCCATTGTCGATGGACTTAATGGCAAGCTAAAGCCAAAGAGGATGCTCCATCACAGCTCTGTACCTCCTCCTCGGTACGGTCCTTCCCTCACTGGAGACATTTGGCTTGCTCCCCTGGGCTTTGCACTCCGTGGCTAGGATTGCCGATTCACCGTCCTCCGGTCTCTGTAAATGCCCGGCAATTATCCTCAGTCTCTGCTGTGCAATCCGTTGCCTATCGGAGCTGCCGCCGCTGCTGTTGGACGCCATGCTGCTTCCGTGTTTGTGAAGGGAGGGAGCGGATCCATGAGAGAGCGACTGTCAGAGGTCAGCAGGGAAAGTGCGCTGCGTTCAGGGTCCCGTCGGAGAAATCACAGTGACCCAGTAATGGTACGTTATATGATTACTAAGCTCTAGATTTGATAGACCCCTGCCTCATGTACTATTACGGGACTTTATTTTGCATTGTTTCAGGTATGTCGAGTAGAACGTAACGACATTATCTGTGCTTCTTTTATGCAAGGATTTTCTGCTTTTGTTATGTAAGAGCAAATTGAGTATCATCTGAGTTTTGCACTGTTGGTTAGACAGCAAAGACGGGACATTTTTTCGCTAGTATCTCAGATTCGACGTGGAAAAATATATTAAAACTACTAGCTCGGTTATGTTTGAGATAAGAATTTGCTGTGCGGGGAATTACACTTGTAATTTCGGTGAGATCCAAAATAATGTACTGCCATGGTATGAGTCCAGTACAGTCTTATGCATGTTTTTTTAAACCAAAGCAACATTACACATAAATACAGCCGATGTTCACGCTCACGAGCAGCATTTGAAGGCACCATTATACATATTTCCCAGCATGCACTGCAGCAGACAACTGGTTGCATATGTTCCACAGACTGGTGGGACTGGGCTTTCCTGTTATAGTTTTTAAAAGCTAGCAAAAGGAAATTAGCTGTCCTACTTTTAATGTTGACTTACTGAATAGTAGAGAATGTTGAAATGTAAAAAAATATATATAGTTACAAGGTTGGCTGTTTTTGATAGATAAAGTCAAGGGTTACATATGACGCCTGCATCACTTGCAAGTCAGGTCATGCATGTTAAACTTATTCATGCACATTAGTCATAAAAAAATAGTACTAGAAATAAACAACGGCTTGACTTTAGGCAGAATAATATAAGAAATGAAAACTCTGTAACAAAAGTGAATCAGTTCTGTGGACCCACCCAGCAGACAGTAATTTTGCATATTGCCTTGCAGTAGCTGTTATTATATTTACTGTGTATTTTAGTAACAAATTGCCTAAGATAGTTGAAATTTAAACCTGTCATTTTTTTTAAAGCAGCCTTATCTGTCACTATAATAAATCATCACGTAGGTCTATCTCAATGATTCTGACTGTTTGCACCTATTAAAACACTATCATTCCATTCTCTAAATTCTTAATATGTAAGCTTTTTAGCTATTTTAGTAAAAAGTAGAGCCAAAAAGTAACATGAAACTGTGACTTCACTGTTTACCTTTCTGCCTTACATCAACAGTCACCTGACCAGCATGACTACTGCTTCCATATGGTGCACACACAGTGCTCTTAAATTAATGATTTAACACAAAGTTACAGTAAATCAGTGACATGCTACCGTTGGAATAAAAATTAACGATGGATAAATGATAGGCTATATATATATATATATATATATATATAAAAAAAAGGAAAGAGGCTTAAAACACAGAGTGACTTTATTTGACAAAACATTTGTAAACAGAAATATTACACCATATTGTCTAAAAGGTCCAGATGCTTGAGGATATATATTTTTTCCAAAGTATTGACTCCCAAAACAAAGTTCTGTAATGCACTGACTGCAAACATTTAGAGTCTAAGTGTATCACAGAACTTCATTTGGACAGCCACAGTGCCACCTCATAGGTTTATGCAGGACCTTATCCACCTCACGACTGGGCGCTCCTTTCATCTGCAAAACACAAAAAAAAAACCAAGGTAAACTAGGATATTCACTTTATCTTCTCCTCACTGCGCCGACATCTATGCGAACCCTATAAGAGAGCTTATTTCTGTTGAGGAATGAAGGGGGTGTAATTTGTAAAAGACCACAGCACTAGAAGCAGCCTAGACTTGAATGCTTTAAAGTGAGGGCCTACAGAATGGCTTGCTGTGTGGTGGATCCTCCCTTTGGTCACACAGGTAAGGCAGGCCAGATGGAGTCATCTTACATATTGTCAACTCTCTACAAAAATATTTAAAGTCTCAGTTTAATCTGGGTATGTGTAAAACTTGATCCTTAGTGGCCTGCACACCCGTAACTGCTTTACTTACCTCGTCAAGCTTGGCCATCTGGTTGGTTGCAAAGTTAACATAATGACCAGTCTCTCTCTCTCTATAGCCGTCTATATTAGCTGGCACCTTTAAGTTTCCAGGTTTGATGATACTTTGTTGGTATTATTTTAGTCTTGTGCCGATGTTCCATTGATTCTACCTGTTGAGCTTTAACAACTTTCTGACTTCAACGGGGGCCTGGAGGGTGATCAATTCACTAAACAATGTAGAAATACATGATAACAATGAGGAAAGTGCCATCTGAGATCCACAAGTATTACGTTCTGTCAGTTTGAAGGCAGTTAAGACACTTGACACTTCAGCAGCGGTCAAGTGACTGTAACTTTACGAGTTAAAAATAAATTAATCAAACAAATAATGTCAGGTTTCAATCATAACTTTGAGAATAAGTTCCATAAGGAGTTACAAAATAAAGACAAAGTAAGTTCTGCAAGTCATACTGTACCTGATATACTGTAGGTAGACGCAAAGGACCAGCTGCAATCCAACACGAGGGGTAAATAGTCTAGATCATAAAATGCAAAAGCAGAAAGCGATCTGTGGACGTTGCAGGCCATGGCTACATTCACTGTGCAAACGCCAGTTTTCACTGCGGTTGATGTCCGTCTGCGGACATGCAGCGCTCTAATCGTAAGGTGGCTACCACCGCTTTTACCTTTTCTTCCCCCAGTCCTGTGCAGTTCACTATATGCAGCTGGAAGAATGTCGACGTGGAGCTGCCAAACGTGAACGCGTGTTCAGGAGCGCGCTTGAGGGGGAAAATAGGCTTTTTAGTGTAATTTCACGCAGTGGCACAGTGGGCTGCACTTCAGTGTGAGGTTCTTTGCAGATAGGTGCTAGAGCCAGGACTAAGTCTGTCTTATTACCTTGACATATTTCGAAAGCTACTTAATTACATCGCGATCCGACTTTTTTCTTACGCCGAGGTGTCAGAACGCTTCAAATATAATGAAGTGTTAGGTTTTGTTCCGCGGATTCGAAACTGAAAAAAAGCCACAATCGCGAACAGCATGATAGAGATCGCAAAGTTACAGCTGTTTAATTATGCTTTTGAAAACGTCTGTCTATCTGTGTTGAAAAAAAAAACCCCCAGTAGACTCAGAACCTTTTGGCCTATAAGCATACATAGGCTGTGTGTAAAGCTTTATAACAGCTAGGCCTAAAATGCATCATCATTTTTCTCTTGACTGAAATGATACAAGTACTGCCATCATTAATAAAACCTGTAAAACAGAGGCTACACAGTAGCCACCTTCCAGAGAGTTTTATTATATCCTAAAGTGATACAACTTTATAGGATGAGTGTTGTAGTCTGATACATAGCCTATGCTACATTAATAACCCTCATTGTCAATGTGGAACCAGTTTAAGCAGATTTAATAGCCTCCTGATCTGTAGTTGAATCCATTGCACCTAATATTTTTAATAAACTGCTGATAGTTTTACATGTAAAGTTGCAAAGTAGCCAATGACTGAATAAGTAGTAGCCAATAAAGTAACAGTGTCAAATAGGCCTACTAGTGCAGCCTACAGGAGATTTTATAGGCTACACTCGGGGACTTTACATAACTTATTCGCTTAGGCTACCTTTTACCTCTATTTCCAACCCTTCGAGGTAAATCACTTTAATGTAGGCCACGCTACTTCTTTGTTGCAATGCTGTATGGTGTTGTGCAATAGAAGTCTATTTAATAAAGGCTTGTTTCAAAAATAGTATCTAGGAGGTCTTTATTGTAGCATAATCAATAGGAGAAATTAAATAAACACACACCATACAGCTCAGGGATCAGCAAGCTTTACAGTCTAAAGACCCATTTTTGACCTGAGAGAGGAAAACAAAATCTGTCTGGAGCGGCAAAAAAAAAAAATTTAACCCCCTTAAGGTTTTACCTGAAGGTGGCTACTCTGCAGTCTCCTATTTATTATTATTTGGTACTTTGGCTTTGCATTTCCATTACAATAATGCAATGTTGCGTTTATGAAATGATATAACTATAATAAAGACAACAGTTGAGACTTTTGGCATCCACTGACACGTGTAGGATTATATAAAAACAGACTAATATGAACAAATGCTAATTGAGTTAGAAAAAAGAAACAGGTGTCAGGCTCTAATGGCACACATTTTGGTTCATACGTTGAAGCTTGTTTTCATTCCAGTTGATCAGTGGCTTTATGCTTACGACAATGATAGCAGAATGTTCAAAAATAATTGTTATTCATCTCCATATGTTGCTTACTGTATGTTTTGTTTTGTTTTTTTTTGACAAAGTCACAGGGAGCTACTGGAGAGAGGCTGAAGAGCCACATCTGGCCCAGGAGCCAGTGGGTCGCAGACCCCTCATGTAGTCTCTCAGAGGCAGGTAGTCTCATCGACAACAATGCCATGTGGCGTCATTAGTTTTTCAAGGGGACATTAGGGCCCCAGGGCCTCCACCTCCACACCGGCCATGGTGACCAGCGGGGGGCGCTCTGCACCAAACAAAACTCTGCTGATGACGTTTTTAAAATCGAAAGTTGTTTTTAGTTGTGGACTAAATTATGGGACAATGAGGTGGCTAATTGGCAGGTGATTGGACTGAGCCGCTTCTCACACACTTTGTAGGCAACGCATTTATTCTAACTTCACGCAAACACGCGAGGTTCATAGAAAACCCCCCCCCCAAAAAAACAAATACAACAAAGTCTTTTTTTATATATATGATCATAAAAAATATATTACGTTTTTTTTTTGTTCTGTTTACAATTCAAACACACGCAGCGCTGTAAGGTATCCGTTTTTTTTTTTTTATTTGTTCTAAGTTGTTTTCCTCGCTCCACACGCATGCACAGCCCTTATCGCCTCATAGGCCGGTGAAGGGGACGATCCCGGCGCCGCAGCTCGGTGGGCAGGGCCTCTCGTTTCCGTAATGCTCATTAGATTAGAGGAAGCAATATTTCTCCTAACTCAGCTGCTGCGACGGACTCTTTCGGATCGGGACCGCTCGCCATTTTTTAATTAAAAATTTTTTTTTTTTTTTAAATCTGCGATACGGAGGATTAAACGCGCGCACTCGAGTCATAAGGCGTCTCTTCACACGGGCAGGACCGGAGCTCCATGATGACGGAAATGGAGGTGATGCATTCCAGTCAACAGGTAAAAGTACACACCACCTGACGTCGACAAGCCGACAACTTGTCTTTGTGTAAGGCGACGGAGGCAGGTGTCAGTTCAGGGAAACTTTTGAATGTTTGTTATTTTCGATTTTCACGCCGACACGCGGATCTTACGCTGTCGTTACGACGTTGAACGTAGACACAACAGCCCGACTAAAGCCATGCCTAATACACAGCAGTTACATTATATTTAGCCTCCCCCCCCCCCCTCCCCTTTAACCACTTTCGCTTCTGCAAGTCATCGGGCTTGTGACGCTTGTTTAAATCGGGAGGGTTAAATCAACCTTGATGGGAAGCAGACCCATACGGTGGCGTATGTTATAAAGTCGGAATAAAACGACCGTGTTCCATTCATCCCTGTCGAGCTGGTGAAGTGAAAACCGGGACTCTCCAGGATCTTTCTCGTAACCGCTTCACCCACCCTCAACTCCCCCCCCCCACCCTCTCCTTCCTCCTTCCTCCGCCGAGCATGTGATCCCGTATCTGACACAGACCGGTTCGCAACCGCTGAGAATGATTTCTTAAAACTTATATACCGTAATTCCATCGTTATTTTTATTTATTTTTTTTTTTTTTAAAATGTCCCAGCCCCGTCTGTTGACATGTAAACAAGCTCAACAACAAGTCCAGTCTTGTTCTTCGCGAGACGCGTCCGGGCTGCGGAGGGGGGGGGGGGACGTAGATGAAACGTGGGCGGTCTATTTTCGGTGTTTAGTTGAAGTTGTCATTAAAAAAGAAAAAAGAAAGAAAAAAAAGGGGGGGGGGGGGGAG
>JAPQRN010000015.1:16381748-16394303 GCA_037367275.1 Coranthus polyacanthus
CCCCCCCCCCCCCCCCCCCCCCGCGGGTAGTACACGGGTGACTGATGAGAGCCTAAAGCGCTGGGTTTTGGAACATGTGCAGCTGGGTTTCATCATCCTCGGTCAAAGGTGGATGACCAAACGCCTTGTGAGGAAAGAGGCCGGGTCTCGTTTGAGGCCCGGTGGTGTTGAACTTGACAGAGGTAAATGAACAACCCGAACTAAAAGTACACTTTGCCTTTGTTCCATCCGCTTTGAAGCCCAGAACAATTATTACCCCGTCCTGTTTTCCCTTTTTAAAATGTATGTTTCTTTTTTTCAAAAAAGAAAAAAAAAAAAGAAAAAGAAGCAAGAATTCTCTGGCCATTTGGAGTCATGTGTCTGTTTGTATCTTTTTTTATTTTATTTTATTTATTTTTTGCTATTCTGAAACAATGGTTGTGTTGTTGGGTGTGTACCGTATAGCAGTCTATTGTCTGACAGAGATGTGGAGAATACAAGTAATTTTATAACCTAGTTTCCTTGTACTGATGCCAGTCCTGGCCTTGTGACAGCCTTGTTACTGATACCATACTGATAACCGGATCTTCCACACACACACATTTACTCAGTGTATTTGGCATGAACGCATAACAATTAGCTTAGTTTTGTGAGTTTATATCAGTTCGGTGACAGCAGATAACAGCATAATTAAACTGTGACAGTAATAGCATTGATCAGATGCCGTCTTTTCTGGATTGGGCATTGTGGTTTTTTTGTTTTTTGTTTAAAGACCTGTATGGCTGGTCTGATGAGCTTATGTGGTGTGAGCAGTAGACGGTGTTTTTTTTTTGTTTTTTTTGTTTTTTTTTAAGTTTGGAAACAGATGACCTCAAGAAGTGTGTTCAGGCATTTTAGGTGACTTCCTCATTCCTGTAGCAGCCATAATGTCTGGTTGTGTGCTCACCTCTAGGTGGGTGAGTATGATTTATAGCAGGCAGCCTCAGTAACGCGTAATCCCTCAGCGGTCATGACTCTGATGCAACTCTAAAGGAAAATGGGTTAGTGGCTTTTTATTTTGCAGTGCCGAAGTTGAAGTCACAGAGACTGTGTCAACACGTCTTAAAATACATGTAGGTAGTTGTTTGCCATTATTATTAGTTTGTGGAGCTTAAACACAGTCTTTTCTCGCCTCAGTTTTACATCCTTTTTTATTGTGTATTGTTCTGTTTTGCGTGTCATTTTTCATTTCTTCAGTTTCCCCTTTGCTTCCTCTAGGCTGTCTCTGTTCAAGGCATATGACCAACTGCGAGCGTTTCAGGTCTAGTCCGTTGGTTCTGTTTATAACCAAGTCTGAGGAACAAATAAGTCACATGCTCAGAAATTTTCTTGTGAACCGGGATCTTGGGTTTATGCAACATCTCAGGGCCTTGTGAAATCCTTTCCTTCTGTAAATAGGTTCTGCTAAAAGACCCAAGGAAGAGAGTGACACAGTTTATCTTTAGGCAGGCTTGTTTATAAGGGCAAATAACAATCTGTGTATGAGGGGAAATCTACAGGAAGCTGTGTGAAAATATCCCCACAGTTGTAGTTACAGTTAACGTTCTCTGTTGTCGGTGTGTAAATATGAAATGTGGGACAAAATGATGTGCAGATTTGTGACTGAATATGTTAAGGACGGATCAAAAAAAATACTTAATTACTTCAAGACATAGTAAAGAAGGAAGCAAGGCCTACAAGATCTACAGCTTTGATTAAAAAATGATACTGTCCTTGTGGAATATGTCTGTTACGTCATATGTAAGAGTAATACCTTCATATCATATTTTTTAAACCAACCTTAAACGTATTTTTAACACTCCTTTAATAAATGCCAATGGTATTTTATTTAGAAAAGTGGCATCTTTAACAAGAAGCCTCCTGACCTAAGCTGTGCCCTATTTGTGAGTTTGGATGTGACAAATGGGTTTCACACCTCGGTTTAATCTGATCAGTAACAGCCACTTCCCTTGGAAAGAGTATCAAGTGAGGATACACATCTTCTGCCGGTGTGTGGTGGCAGTTGGGGAAAAAGAGAAGCGCATTTATTATTCATGCAGCTTCTCCCTCTTGACGTTAATGCCAGTGTTGTTGTCAGTGCACAGATACTGAGGGACAGGGTGTGGCAGGTGCAGCAGCCACGCTTCACAGCAGGGACGCTCCTCCTTGCTCCAGTGCTGATCACATTCTCGCTGCAGGACAGGACAGCACAGCACAGCATGGCTACGGCTCACAACTCTCTCTAACCCGATCGCATCCGTGGTTCTCTTTTCAGGACATGGATCTGATTGACATACTGTGGAAGCAGGACATCGATCTCGGTGCCAGGCGCGAGGTGTTTGACTACAACCATCGGCAGAAAGAGCATGAGCTGCAGCGGCAGCGGGAGCTGGAGGAGGAGAAAAGACTGCATCTGCTCAGGGAGCAGGAAAAGGCCCTGCTGGCACAGCTACAGCTTGATGAGGAGACAGGAGAGTACATACCACGCCCAGCACCCAGCGCCCCGCTGCAGCCCGCTGTCACACCTCTAGAGGTTACACAGGTACCTGGACACAGCCATCATTACTCATGTCAGACGTGGGCCACTCCCACTCTCATTTGATAGGCTGTGGCTGCTGTAGCTAGGTAACCACCCCATCCTGTGTATTTACAAAGAAACAGGTGGGTCTGTAGTTTTGCATCAGTGTGTTCTGCTCCACAAATAATTCTACAGAGACCTAAGCTCTATTAATATTGTGCTGTTTTTAAAGATAGTGTGCCTCAAAGGATGTCATAAATGTAACTGTATGCATATTAACCTCTCTTGCAGAATGTCACCTTCACAGAAGAAAATGGTGATGCCATGTCGTTTGATGAATGTTTGCAACTACTGGCAGAGACATTTCCTGTAGGGGAAACGGAGGTAAAGAAATTGATTATTTACCACACGTGACTTTATATCATCTGTTCGGCATCCCTTAATGTAATTTCTATGTGATACAACATTACTAATTGACATATTCATTTTTGAAATCACAGGACTCCTCAGTTTGCCTGGACACAGCTGCTATTTCAGTACCCAGCAGCAGCAGCAATGTCATGATGTCCCCCGAGCAGCCAACTCTGCTGCCCCCCTCACTTTCCCCAGATCCACTGCCACCACAGAGGATGTCCCCAGATTTGGAGCAAGCCTGGATGGAGCTTTTGTCCCTCCCTGAGCTGCAGGTATAATACATGGATTCTGCTGCCTCAATGGACTAGTAGATTTCATTGTGAAACAAATACCCAAAGAATGCATCAACAGCTAGAGCCCAGCGTTCAGGGACAAACACTTTTTTGTTTGCCCTATGGGAATGAGGTCTCATGTATATGAGGAGGCAGGTTACCCAGCTAATTCCACTTAATTAGGTTTCATTGTTGAAATAGTATCAAGCCAAGACTGCAAGGTGTGATACAGTTAATGAGTAGTAGCCTTTTGTAGCAGGACAAGAAGTCAGAAAAGGTGTCACTTTCTTTTAACCATTGCTTATTGGCAAGAATGTGAAAATTTGTACATGGCAGTTGTTCAGAGGCTGCCTTATCAGTTTTGTATAAAGGGAACTTATATTTGCATTAGCAGACAGGTGGAGCACTGTGCCTTTTGTTACCATGAACTCTCACCGTCTGGCCGAGAACGCCGGATACGGACACGCAGCTTTTTTTAAGCAGCTTCACATTTCTTGTTCAGACAAGCTACTCTCAGGCCTCAAGTGATGGGGTTGTGCGAAACTCGGTAGCGTTCCTGTAAGCTGCTTTGGGACAAATACGCTGATGATTCACCCGTCAGAAAGGAGAAGCTGCCGTTGTGTTTTCTAAATTGGAAGTTTTGGAGTCTAGAAATGATAGATTGCTGTGTTTTTTCTGAATCTCCTTTAGGAACTCATGTTAGCATTTATTATTCGAGCTTTTACTGGATTTAAACTTATTAAACAAAACAAAGTTTGGTGCTTTACATATTAAGGCTAAGTGGGTTGAACTTTTGATTTTAATTCTTCGTCTTTTTCTTCTAGCAATGCCTCAACATGCAAATGGAGGACACACTGGAGACTACAGCGTATCCTCTTCCAAACAGCCCAGAAGTACAGAATCCAAACTACCCTTTTTACCCCATGTCAGATCTCACAAATGGCGGAGCAAACAACGTAAATGTTTGTCCCGCTGAATTTGTGAACACATTTGATGGTTCTGTTCCCAGTGTGGCTCCGTCAGACAATCTCATCCAGATGAAGGCGGAAGCTCCTCAGATAAATACCAACTTCAGTGGAGAAAGTTTCTGTGATGTATTTTACCCCAAGACTATTCTGGCAGAGAGCAGTGGTCAGCCTGGCCTTGATGAATATGAAAGTAACACCATGTCTGATGTCCCAAATAAGCAACCTTTCACCCCGATGGACCTTTTCAGCCTCTCACCAGGAGACGCGTTTGATAGGGGCAAGCAAAATCTGACAACAGAAATGCCAGACTCAGATTCGGGATTATCTTCAAGTCCAAATGCTAGTTCACCTGGGAAATCTGTGTATGGAGACGGGTCCTTTAGTTACAGCGATTCAGACATGGAGGAGATGGACCACAACCCTGGGAGTGCAGAGTCTGACTACTCAGAGATGTTCTCACTGAATTTCAAACCTGAGGACGTTCTGCCAGCCGCTTCTGCGTCCACATCGACAGGTCAACCCCAGCAGCAGGAAAAGAAACCTAAAAAACACAGGACGGTGCTGGCAGAGGAGAGCGGCCACAATAGCGCTCCCTTCACCAAAGACAAGCAGAAGAAGCGCTCTCACGTGCGTCTCACCAGAGACCAGCAGAGGGCTAGGGCCCTCAAAATCCCGTTCACTGTTGACATGATTATCAATCTGCCTGTTGATGACTTTAACGAGCTAATGTCAAAGCACCAACTTAACGAGGCCCAGCTGGCCCTGGTCCGAGACATACGGCGACGTGGCAAGAACAAGGTGGCGGCCCAGAACTGCCGCAAGCGCAAGATGGAAAACATTGTGGGGCTGGAGAGCGACCTGGACTCACTAAAGGAGGAAAAGGAGCGTTTGATAAGTGAGAAGAGCCAGAACATCACAAACCTGAAGGAAATGAAGAAGCAGCTCAACAGCTTGTACCTGGAGGTCTTCAGTACGTTGAGAGATGAGAAGGGAAACTCCTACTCCCCATCTGACTACTCCCTCCAGCAGTCAACGGATGGCAGCATCTTCCTCGTTCCGCGCATTAAAAAGACTTTCATCAAGAGCGAAGACAACCACTTATCTCCTTTTTAATATGGTACTGCTTTATCATAGTAATACTATGCAATAACTTTGTAGTCGCTCAGCTTTAAGCGTTATTAGCTCCGCAGAACTATTGTATAGTTTTTGCTTACTCCTCTTATTAAATGTAATATTTTTGATATTTTACTTCTTTTATACTTCTGATATCCCTTACAGATTCTTCAACCGATATTATTTGTAAATATGAACATTACTTGCATTTAAGTCACAAAAAAAGTTATTGTATGTATATATTTTGTATATATTATATTTCTGTATGCTTAATGATCATTTCAATCATTGTTACTCATGTTTTATAACTTTCCCTCTTGATTTGCTGCGCAGGTTCCTTTTTTTAAATCCTGACTTCTGTGCTTTTCAATAAACTATTCATATAGCTGTATGGCGTCCCAATTTTCTGAAAACAGAACATTGTGTGGTACACTGCGGCTATAGCCACAGCTTGTGCTAGATTGATGCCAGATGGATGTATAGTCTAAGGAATGATTGCATAACGTCCCACATGTTCAAGTCAGTTCTTGACTTGGGTTTAAAAGACGCAAACAGAAGGAATTTGTACTGGAACAAAAGCGTTACTGCCCTCAGCCTTTTATACAATCTGCTCGGCTTTACTAGAGAAACACTGCTTTTACAGTGACCTAAATCTTTTAAGACTACGAAACTCATGTCGCAAAAAGAAATCACACCCACTGCGTTCATTATGTTACACAACAAAGAACAGAATTGTTGAGCGACATTTCTCTCAGTGCGAGCCATGCATGACAACTTCACAATGGTCCGCCTGGCAAGCATATTCAAAAAGGTAAAAACCCCACTACGCAATCACCGTGCTCTACGTTCACTTTCGCACACAAACACTACCTTTGATCACCCAGCCCGTTTTCTGCTCTCAGACAGAGCAAACTTCAGTGGGAGTGGAGCGAACTAAAGTGGTGTGAAGGGTAACAACCTCAAGGACGTCTGCGAATCGAGGTAATGAAGTAAATCAAACACTGAAACCGTATGGGATCATTTGACACTGAGGACAGTTGTATAATAAAAAGGACAGACAGTTACTTGTCAGATTATTTTAGGCACAGTCAAATATCGCTTTAAACCGCTTCTCAGAAATGAAACACTCGCTCGATGAAAAATGTGTTTTATTTGAAGACAACACAAGTCACACTTTACATTTAAATATCTTGATGTTTGGCCAACATAGGTCATTGATACTCAAGTGCCTTTGCCAAGCCCAGACTTATTCTTTCCAATCAAGTTCTCGTTCTACATTCCTCTTAAGAAATACTACACTTCAGCTGATAGGGAAACATTAGAAGGCTTTTTTTTTTTTTTAATTTTCAGACTGAGTAGACTTCACCTAATAGGATTCCTGAAAGTGCAGACGTGACTCATGTCAAGTTAAATTAAACTGGATAGAACTTTTATGGTCTACGTTTCTACCAATGATGAAACTTGACCTGTCTGACAGGGACATTCCAACTTCATTTCACCACAGTTCAACTTTTTAAATACATTTCACGTGAGTAATCTTAAATGGCAGCGTTATCTAACATGTAAATGTTAATTTGTATAAAAATAATGTGTTAAATAAAATGTTCTGCCCTTAAATGCTCAGTAATTCTACGTTACAAGCTATAATTACCTTTAACAGTGAGTCAGGAATATCTCAAACTATTGTAAACTGTTGCGCAATAGGCATGTTTTTTTTCGTGTTGCAAAAAAGTTATCAATGCTAATACTTTTCTGACCGACTGTATTAGTAGAAATTGTCAAAGACCTGTAAATTGTTGAAATTAAATTATTGGTTTAAGTCGTCTTTGTTTGCCATGTGCTCACTTGACTTCATAAATAATATATATTTTGGGGGGAGCTGTGGCTCTGTGGTGTAGTCAGAGGATCAGAGCTGTTGGTTTTCTGTTTCTATGAAAACTACAGTATGAAATTGAAACTGATTACCAGCCACTGGAAAAACCAACAAATTTTACACCCTTATTATATTGATCAGCCTTAGTGGGAATATCCAAATCACCCCAGAGTCCAAGGGTTTGTACCACAACTAGTAAGGACCTAATATAGAATCTCCAAATATTACTGTGCTTTTTTTTTTTTTTTTTTAAATGGCTTTTGGAGGGTGTGGCAACTTAAAAAAAAAAAAATGTGATCATTAAAAATGATAATAAAGGTAGTAAAACATAATTACACAACACAATCGCCTTCAAGGTATACCAAGCAGTGCAGAGGAGTCACGAGCTGAATCTGGTCAAAGTGGATCAACACTGGGTGTCATCCTGCTCGGTTTACCTTAGAAGACTCTTAGCACCTCAAATAATCACCAAGTGCACGGTTAGATGATAATAATATGAGCAGCCTTGGATA
The DNA here is from genome assembly GCA_037367275.1 of Coranthus polyacanthus. Classification (NCBI taxonomy): domain Eukaryota; kingdom Metazoa; phylum Chordata; class Actinopteri; order Kurtiformes; family Apogonidae; genus Coranthus; species Coranthus polyacanthus. Next base: position 16,389,416 of record JAPQRN010000015.1, read on the forward strand.
ATATTTTGAAAAAGTCTTACCCATCCAGAACCTTCCATGTTATCAGGTCTTTACAGATTTTCAGCAAGAAGAGAATGCCTCTTTCCACAAATCTGCAAATCAAGCAAAGTGGTTACTCTTACCTGCTCCATCTTCTTAAGTCAGCTTTTGTGAAATACTCACTCCCTTTTCTTGTTATGTCTGAAATCTAGTATTTGCGGGTAACCTGCAGTATTTCTGACTCAAACGGGATCTCCAATGTGTCCAGGAACTAGTCTTTCTTCGCTAGCACCGGCTGCTGGGAGGTTTAGCTAGCCTTGAAAGAGAGATAGATGCTCACTACCAGGCACGACACTGCAAGCTTCCTCCATGGGCGTTGTGCTCGATGCTGCCTTCTCCCTTCTCTCTCAACATGCTGACTGGTCCACTGTGCTGGGGCTGAAGACGTCCTGTCTGACAGTCATGAGCAATCTTCCACACTAGCGATGCTGAGGGCCCAACTGCAGGCGTTGCGGCTGTTTAAATCCTACTCGCTAAACACTGGCGTAATTGTTGCATGGGCCCTTGCCCTAGGACTATCCAAAAACTCCCTTGTCATTGACCCTGGTACAAGTAAATACAAGGAGTATGTATGTGCTATATTCTCCCATAGAGGTGTAAATATTTACAAAAGGAGGAGAAAGTTCTGGACAGGCTGATTTGCTAACCTTCACAAGTCACAATGAGCAGACAACAGATAACTCATTTAAACTTTTTCTGAACCAATGACGCACTGAACCTCGTGTTACTTTACTACACAATTTTATTCGGTCTTTTCTACTAATCAAAATACTTGAACAATCTATAATTCTGTTTGCTGGGAACAAGAGGAGTGAGGGATTTCCTTAATTCTAATCCAGACTTCTTATATTTGTTGACACTGGTACTATGAAGGATTTACATACTGTGCTTCACATACAAAATCAAAATACACTTGACACTTGCCATTGAGCAGTCATGATAACTTCAGAAAGAAAAGTTGTGTAATTCCAGCTAATCTCAGGGCCTGATATAACTGTACTATTTAACAAAATCCAGATTAAAAGACAAAATATTATTTGACCAGCAGAAAACTAACCAATATAAAAAAGAAAAATAAAGATATAACGAACTGACTTCATATTAAAAAACAAAACAAAACAATTTATTCTTTACCCCTGATACCATAGGCACAATACACACACTTCAGACGCACAAAAGGAAAAATTGCTTAGTAGGGAAACATCTATCACAATTAGGGAAGGGTATTATCTGCACTCATGTCTTGTGTAAACAGTCCTTCTTCCATAAACTTCTCCGATTTAGCTGCAGTAATGTCTGACTTCTGTGTTCCTCTAATGCTTTCAGATGACTGCCTCAAAGTAACCTGCAGCTTTCCTGACAATTCCTTTGCTCACCTCCTCGCCTCTCCTGCTAAGAACTGAAGCCTGTTGAATGGATACAGGATAAAACAAATAGTTATTCTGCACTTTCATGGGCTCACTCTGTACTGTGCTACGAGGGTGGTGTGAAAACTGTACGCAACTTACCAAAACATGAAATAATTAATATCGCCGGGAGCCATAGCCGCCTCCACCACCTCCAGAGCCGTAGCCACCTGCAGTAAAGGATTGACCACCACAAGGACGTTTGTTACTCCTCAGCGCGGTTATGTTATATCACTGATGTTAAGTCTAATAGTGAGACATAGTGACGAAGGGTAAAACTCACCTCCGTAGGGTCCGCCTGAATTTCGGCCGCCAAAGTTGTTTCCCTTCATGGGCCCATAGTTAGACTGCTGCCCACCATAATTTCCAAAGTCGTTGTAATTTCCACCTCCTCCATATCCTGAAAATGAGCGAATTTTAAGGCAAGCCAATTGCTCTTTGGATCAAATCCAGCACTTACGTAAACACGGTGAATGTAGGAGACGTTTAAAGGTTTACCTCCATCATTACCTCCGTAGCCACCATCACAGCTACCGCCAAATCCGCCACCCTGGTTTCCATACCCTGGACCACCACCTCCATAGCCCCCACGGCCTCCTCCGTAACCTGGTCCTCCACCATAATTCCCACCTGGGCCTATTAAGAGGCACATGACAGTGAACCAGGATTTTAACCTATTAGATGACTATAGGGGTCAAACTCAAAAATGTCCAAGAGGTATATTGTTTCAAACAAACCATCTTAACATTTAAATGTTTTATAGCAGTTCACCATTGTCAAAGTCATCGCCATAACCACCTCGTCCTCCACCATAGCCACCTACAAACAACAAAGAGGATAAAATACATTTCACATTAAAACTGTAACTGTCACTTTGGGTTTTACAGGACTTACAACTGTCAATTCAACTTCAGTGATCATCACTCATCACTCAGCACTTTCACTATCTCAAGTATTATCCCCTTAAGAGAAGACATTAATACTGACTTTTGGTATTAGACATCATAAAGTCATTGTCATCATACAACAGTTTAAACCCTGCCAAGCCCAGGATTATGATCTGGTTTTTCCAGGTGGTTACGCCAGATTATTTATTTGTTTACCCTTTGACATTATCAAAACAATCTGATGACGCACTCTTTTGGTGTTTTGAGATAACGAAGCTTTCTTTTACATAACATAAAAACGATAAGGCCAAAGGTTCTTTATGATTTGATACACAAATGGTACTCACCTCTGCCGAAGTTGCCACCTCCACCGAAGTTGCTACCTCTGCCCATGAAGTTTCCAGATCCTCCACTTCTGCCTGTTTTATAAAAATGAACTGTCAAGTACATAAGTGTAAAATGACAGTGAGTATTTCTTGTTATCCAGCTAGTACGTATGCTTACCCCTGTTACTCGATATAGCACTCATTTCCTGTTTTGACAAAGCTTTCCTGACCTCACAATTGTGGAAGTTGATTGTGTGGAATTTCTGAGCTATAAGAAAAAGCAAAACAACACAATACACTTAAAAAAACAACACTCTTAAATAAATACTAATGCAGTCTAATTAAGTAGTCTCTAAACAACCACATACCAACAATTTTGTCTACGGTGTCATGGTCATCAAAGGAGACGAAGCAGAATCCTCTCTTCTTTCCTGTGGAGCGTTCCTCCATGATGTCAATGCACTCAATCTTTCCGTACTTCTCGAAATGCTCCCGGATGTGGTACTCCTCAGTGTCCTCCTTAATGCCCCCAACAAAGATCTTCTTCACTGTGAGATGGGCACCTGGCTTATTGGAGTCCTGAAACAGAGTAACAATGAGCAAAGTGCAAACAGCACCGAGCAAAAAGTCGAACATTACCTGCTGTCTGGTCTGGGGTTTGTTTACCTCTCTGGACACAGCCCTCTTGGGTTCGACAACTCGGCCGTCCACTTTATGAGGCCTTGCTTTCATGGCATCATCAACTTCCCTTACGCTGGAGTATGTTACAAAGCCAAAGCCCCTGGACCGCTTGCTGTTGGGATCCCTCATCACCTATGACAACAGAGGATATGTGACAGTAGTGACAGCAGGTTAGCCAGCTACGTAAGTTGATGATTATTATTTGAGTGCATATTTCCAGAGACAGTCAAAAGGCATACCACACAGTCCGTAAGTGTTCCCCATTGTTCAAAATGGGCCCGTAAACTCTCTTCCGTGGTTTCAAAGCTCAAACCTCCAATAAACAGTTTTCTCAGCTGTTCAGGCTCCTTGGCTTCACGGTCCTACAAAACAACAAGCGACATTTCAACAGCCATTCGTAATAAAACACTGCGTTGAAGTTACATGACATTACTAGACTCCAGTAGCTAGAATGCTAATGTAGCTACACGTAACAGCTAAGTTGTATCTGTAACTACACTGTACATTACACTGTTATATTTAGCCTTCTTACTAGTTAACCAGGCGCTCCCTACTAGAGCAGCAGATTAAGCCAAGATACAACTGTCTTACTGGGGTATAAGGCCAGCAAATAAAATGGTGTAAGCACTTGTATCCTTGACTAAATTACATACATGTACACAAAACGTCACGGTGAGGCCCACCTTTGATAACACAAGCTAGCTAACGTTATTATCAGGCTGAGTTAGCCACATCGGCTTGTCGTTAGCTAGAGCAGAAAGCTTCAGGCGAGCCGCGGTGTCATTACCAAACTATCCACATAAATGCATGTACTGAAAAACTAAGTAAAACAATTCCAACGACAGCTGTCGTTACACAGTCAGCGGGAACAGCAGCACAGCACGGACACCTAGGCGCTAACGCCACCTATCTTGTAATTTTGACAGCCATTAGCTTAGCTGCAGCTTTGGCTTCCACGAGCAGACACGTCGGAGCTAGATACAGTTCAGAACTCACAACGCAGGACCGGGTCGACGGTGCTACAACGTGTGCGAAAGGCCGATCAAGGCGTGACTGCATTTCGCAAGCAATCTAATTTAATTTGCAACATTTGAGAGTACCTTACCTCCATTTTGCAGATGTGCACGGGCGCAGCTTGGAGTCGGTCACGTGACGGAGTACCCGGCTTAGTTTGGTCCACGGGTCGATCCTGCTGCTTGTCAAGTCTGGATCCCACGGTCTATTCATAGGTTCATTATCGGTCTGCCAGCCGCTCCTGGGTTACACTCAGTAAAACGGAAACGACAGCACAAGATAAGCACATCGTATATATAAATGACGACGTTAGAATGAGCAGACTTCATCCTGTTTTTGCTATATAGATGTGTACCATGAAAATACTTTGCCTATTTGCGCCATCTTCTGGTTGCGCTAGCCTTTTGAACGAGGGGCATTGAATGTAAAATAACACTACTGTAGTAAATATGAGTAACATGAGTAATATGAGTATAAACCACGCAAAACATACTCTCGGTCAGCTAAGTACTAAGTGTTGAATAAATGGTTAATT
>JAPQRN010000015.1:16401640-16412312 GCA_037367275.1 Coranthus polyacanthus
CACACACACACACCTGTGTATGTCCCTCCACATGTGCCCACCACATGCATGTACGACGCTGCGGCAGGGAGGTTTAGTGAAATGTGGGACCCTGGTCCAGGTGGCAATGACAGATTTAGAGGATGTTGTGGACAGAGGTGGACATAGGCTGGCCTATGGAGGATATGTGTGACATGTAACATGCAGCGTTGGCGTGGAGTGATGACATCCTCTGTTTAATGAGCAGAGTTAACACTGCACAAGTTAGAGTGAGCTGCCTGCCGCTGAGAGCTGTAAATCTGCCCGCTATCACTGCTGCCCCACTAATACAGGAAGTATTATCTAATAAGTGCAACTAGGAGGACTAATTTCAGTCGAGCCGATACCCCCCACGAATAGTTTTTGAGCTTTCTGCAGTGGAGAGGATAACCTAGATAGAACTTTTATCACAGGGAAGCAAGTATGGAGTTAGTTTAGTGGGACAGGCACTGACCAGACACTTCTCTCCCCTTCGGTTCAAGAGACTTTGTCTTATGTTGAGGTTAGTAAAATCACGTATGGTGCCAGACAAATCCCAGACGCCTGGTTGTTCTGCCCCAGCTGCCTTCGGTCTGCCACATTCCTAGTCCACGCTGAAACTCTTAAGGACCTCTGTGTCTGTGCCCCTGTTCTGGCCTGCCCTTCAGCCCTGATTTGTAGAGTGCTGGTGTCAAAGGGGACTACTTTGTAGATGGTGTGCTCTGCTTACCTGTTTCCCCACAGCAAAGGCAGTAAATGTCAGTCTGTGACACTCTCTGGACAGTCTCAGTCTGACCATTACAAGACTCTCAGATAGATACACAAACACGCAGGGAAAATCAAATGAATTGTTAAGAAAACCCTGCCACACATTTGCAAGTAGGAAACCCTAACGTCTGAATTTTAACGGCAGGGATAGCCACTTTCTTCGTGGATGTGGTGTCTGGCATTTGTCTACAGCTCTAATGCAATTGTGTTTCAGAGTTCTCCTCCACTGAGCGGGGGGTAATTGCTGACTAGTCTTTTAACCTTATTAAATCATCCAGAGGCAGTGTTGGAGCGAAGATGGAGTTGATGATACTGCACCTCTCGTGCTTTTAGGAAAAGGAAAGATGCTGACTGCACTTCATCCAGGGGATTATACACTGAATTCAAGCAAAACTGCTACAGCTAATTAGAGCGAAAGGGAGGTATTGTGACAATCACCATGGGATGAACCTCAGGCAGTGTTGGTGGATTTTTCACTACACTTGTAACATTTCTTTGTACAAGTTAACTTGGCCGAACCATAATTGTTACTGTTTTGGTTATTATTTTTACTACATGCTGCATTTGTTGTCATTAAAATTTATATGGCCCCTTATGCATAACGATCGTCAGTTTTTTTATTACGGTATATCCACCGACAGTCATTATTCTCATCATTGTGATGTGTGTTCATAAAAAACACACATACACAGGTTTGATCGCTCATGGCCATTTCTCAAAGCCTGACATTCACAATATGGCTGCTGAAACTCCAAAGAGGTTTGGGTCTGAGCTTAATTAGATCCTGCGGAGCTAAATCAAATCAGTCTAAACGAGAGCAGAGAGCCAAACCCTCCCCATATGAACGTGTGTCTGTTGTCTGCTCTGCGTGATTGCTATCTTGACAGGACTCTGTATTTGGAGGTTGGCGCAGGGTTGATTCAATGCAAAGCCACCTCTCTATCTCTTCTTGTTCACTTGTTCACCCTCTTCTCCTCCCTCTCATGCATCTTTTTCAGCAGTCAAGGAAAGAGGGAGTGAGAAGGATGGAGAGTTTTTGCTTCTTACTCCTCCCCCCTGCTCACACTGCTTAACCTTGACAAGTCAATATGATACAGACGCAATTTGCTTATCTCTTCCTGACATTACTACTGTTCTCCCTGCTGTGGGGGCACAGGGCCTGCTCCATTAGCATAGCTTACAAACACATTATTCTCTCTCTGAGGAGCCACACTCATCTGGATACTTACCTACTGTACAGGCTACAGCGCAATCACAGTATAAAATCTTAAAAAGTGTAAAACAAGACGTTCATTTCTCTTCTAATCAGGCATCTTCTTGAGATAAACTATTACACCTGACAGGAAAACAAAGTGATTATTATGCCACAGCAGTCTGAGTGCATGGCTGAGGTGACAAAGACTTATTCCTCACCAGTTTCTGCTAACCAGCAGTTACACGGCCACCCTCCTCCAGAGCACACAGTCAAATGTGATGTGTAGGTTTATACCTGTGTGTGTCAGGCCGGTGAACTGAGCCCCTCAGCATCTGGCTGGTGCTCCCTGGCCAGAGAAACATTCAGGTCCCTGGTCTCCGACTGCAGGGTGGCTCCAACCCAGGTCCATTTGTCACCAGACCCTGGACACCTCTCGCTCATCCCACCACATAAGGTAGCGTAATTGATACCCATCAGCCGCGGCTATAATCTCCTTGGTGGGAAGCAGTGCGGGTGTGGGATGCGCACCTCATGTTTGGATAAGAAGGTACCGAGCGGGGTCCAGGACTCCGGGCCTGTCTCTTTGCCATCACTCCACTTGAAGGTGAGATGATTTAGGGGCCTGGGAGAAAGTTAATTTCTCTTGATCATTGTGTGCAACCTGGAGCCTTAATGGCGGGCGTAATTAATTCTGCTGATGTTAATCACCAGGGCTGGTCCCCACAATTATCAGCCCTGTGCAGATGGGGCGCGGCGCAGACATGAAAAATTAGGAAAATGAATCTGTAATGGGGTGGCAGATCTAATCTGCGTCAGAGAAAACAAAGTTAGGAAGAGCAAAGAGCCCCAGGATTCCAGGTGAAAGCCACCAATACAGACAAACCTGTGTGGCAGAGCTGAAAAATGTCTCTGTGTCCACAGTGTTTGGTAATTACTGGGGCATTGAATTGTTCTATTGTTAATTCATCACTGTAGCAGAGGTTAAGTTCAACATCTCCTTCCTGGGCTACGGGTTGGAAAGGAGGGGAAGCTGTGGTGGTCACATGCTTCTGGAGTCACTGTAAGGTTAATCAGGTTCCTCTCTGAGTTGTGTGGGCTTTGCAATCAACCTCCAAACTCATCTCTATGGGGAAAAAATACAGAATAAATGAATGAAAGACTGCCGCTCTGCCGTCCAGACAGACGCAGGTACATATTATTCATTGCGTATAGACTTACATGTCAAGACTGTAAACAGACTAAAAAATACAGCTACACAAGTTGGGACATGCCCACAGAAACTTCCATAAAACTGATATTAATATGCACACACACACATGCACATGCACACGCACACACACACTTGATTGTTTCAATCATGGGTCCTACTGATGGAAGAATTACTAAAGCATTAGTGGTCAAAGGACAGATACTCCCAGAGGACGTCTCCTCTGCCAACGTCAAACAAAATTAAGCAAAATACAACTGATTAATTGAAATTGCAGAGGAGCCATTTTTCAAGCCCTTACTTGGCTGTGGCAGTTGGGCATGCCGTCATTCCTATTTGGTCTGCTTAATTAGTCTTTTACCTATTTTGTCTTTAATAAGGCATGCCATAGGTTCTGAGAAAAAGCTAGGAGGGTAGAAGGAATCATTATTCATCATCATTGTTGTTAGAATGGTGAAAACTGAGCAATAGACTGAACTGCTGGCTATGATTTAGTTAAAGTGTATTATTAATGAGTTGAATAACTACCTCTGTTACGTTGTTGTTACTCACACAATTGCTGCTCTCTTTGAATATCAAACCGATTTAAATATCACACATAATGGTAAGCAGAAAAAAAAAAAACCCAGCGGACTTCATCATTAGTTTAATATCGTCTCTTTTCTGTTGTGCAATTTATTTCATGTTTCTTTCCAAAAGCCGAAGCCACCCACTGCTGGACTGTCAAGGTATTTAGTAGTAATTACAGTTTGGATCAATACACACATATTGATAATATTACACTTAACTCCAAGTTTTTTTTCCAATATACATCAAAGGTCAAAAGGTTCGTTTTCTTGTAATTACTCGCAGGGGGGTAGATGCAATTCTTGAGGTGAAGCTCAACAAACAATAATAGATGGAGCAGCTGGCTGTTCATTGTTTTGTGGTCAGACGCTCCACAGCAGCGGTGACCAGGTGTTTACACAGGGCACAGCCACACAGCCTCGCGGCAAGGGGAAGGACATAAACAGCATTTAATGGAGGAAAAGACACATTTACTGTACCACACACACGACCCAGACCGAAACAAATATTACTTTTTTATCAGAGTGCGATAAGCGGATTACATTTTCAAACCTTCTGTCCTTGAAGAGGTGCTTTGCTCAAAAAAAAAAAAAAATTCCTCTACATTCAGTGAGTTCACCTCCAGAATACCTCTGAGACAGCGTGGTGATGGAGATTAGTACAGTCATAATTCCAGGGGATTATATGCTAATGTACTCTCGTCTGTTTGTGTGAGAAAATTGCATTGGTGTTATTAGTGTGACACCAGAGCTCTGAGATGCTGCTTGGCAAACGTCCTCATGGGCTCTCAGATGCCCTCCAAGGATTTACATTTTTATTACATCATGAGAAGCAAACCAAAGGGGTATAACAGAACAGCACTTGCACAGAGCAAACGCCCTCAACTTGAAAGATTTAATTGAATGTATTCAAATGTGATTCATTGAACAATTACACTCTCATTCTACGAGCCCGTAGTGCAATTGTTTTGCCTATACTGGGCTCTCCTCCCCTTTTCCTCATCCTCTTGCTAACACTCCCACTCCCTTTAAATTAGAAATCGGACTGGCCTTTGTAGGAGACACTGAGGGGGAATCAATAGGTGCATTAATTACAGCAATTCATTACCCAAATAAACATGGGACTCAACCTTTGCTGGATACAAATTCGGGGGACATTAAGTGTTTGGCTAGAGACAAAGGCCTGGACCGGGAATCCCTATTGCATTAATCTGAGGGATCAAACTCCACTGAGTGCCAGGGCTCCTCCAGGGAGTGTCCAGCCTGGGATCAATCCCCAAGCTCAGGCAGTGAGTTATGGCTACCGAATACAAAGGTGGTCACATGACATGGCACTAACACTGCTGTTGCTGTGGCGTGCTCTCTCTCCCTCACTCCCTCTCTCTCTTTCTCTCTGGGACTTAATGGGAGTCCTGCTGGCCCACAATGCAGCGGGCTAACAGGGCAGATTCCTGCTCCCCAGATCCCCAGCTTCCCTGCCCAATTCAGGGTTGTGTCTCTTCAATGCAGGGCCGTTGAGACTCCTGAAGGCTCCTGGCAGAGGACAAAGGTAAAGGACATCCCTCTGCCTCACTGTCATCTCTACAGTGTGCGCCTATTTGTGAATTATATCTCCAACGGTGGCCATAATAAAACATGATAATGATGGATCGCACCAATAAATTACTGTTGAGTGGATTGTTAGGTCAGATGTGTTGGTGTGTGTGTGTGCGTGTGCAGAAAATGTGTGATAGCCCTTATCACCCAACATGAACACCCCCCGGGCAAGGTAAACACACATACAGGCAAATAAAATACACAACACAGACATACAGCGTATGAAAGCGTGTCATGGAATATTAAGTAAAAACTTTAATTTTCAACAATGTCAGTCCACTTATTCCCTGACAGTTTTGATGAAAAAACTTAAAATCCTTTCAGTGTCAGTTCACACACATTTATGTCTTTGTTGATTATTGATATGTTTAGCATCGTCTTTTGTGCTGTCAGCATTCATCTCTGTAAAGACAATACATGCACAAGCTGGGCTCCTGCCCCTCTCTGCATATATTTTTCGGAATGTTTGCCATTTTCAACCGACAAAAATAAATGTCTTTAAACAAATTTATGACAAACACTTCTTCCAGCTTTATAATAATGAACAGAACAAGTATTTAATGGTCACACACTCCATCAAATTATGAAACAACTGCAGCTCAAGTCAAAAGGGCTTTATCATCTGTACAACATACTCTGCCCTTATGCCTCTGATTCAGATTTAGCTTCAAGTAAAGCAGCTGCAGAGTCATAACAGTGAACCATATGGATAACATGGGTAACTGTAGGCAAACATATGGCGTAAATAAAACACAGTGTGTCCATTAGAGATGTGGAAATTTTTCGATTCCAAAATGCATGGTAATGCGGACATGATCACCAAATCACGAGGCCATGAATATTCACATCTCAATTTGTAGCGAAGGATTGATGTTTTGTTTTTGTGGTGTTTACATACTGAAAAGATGCAGCTGTTTATATAGACTGATGTTTTATGATTTTTGAAAGTCCTTTCTAAATAAAAATGGAGTTGAGATTTACCTGACTGCTTGTATTAATTAATGGAGAAAAAGGTTGTGTGCAGTAATTTAGAAAATTGAAGGTGTGACACACTGAGATGCATAAAGAATCACTGTGTATCTGAGTCATTGATGGGTGAATCTTAATCGACTCCAGTCGTGAGGCCAGTGAAGATTCATACCTCTACTATTCGTGATTTATTTATGAACACAGAGGCGACACAAAATGGAAACTGATGGAAAAATAAGCAGCAGAATTTACAGCTATAATAAATAAATATATTAATGATAATATAGAAAAACCAACATACTAATGTGTGTAAAAATTCATAAATACATGCCTAAAATATGAAATATGTCCATAATCTCCATTATGGAGGATGTATTTTCCTGCAGTTCATGGGCCCGGGTTGCACATCTGGGTCTAAAATGTTACAGATGTTGTTCGTGTCTCTTTTTGCCGTCATAAATACTGGCCCAGTTTATGAAAGCTGGGTACACTTTGATAATGAGCTCATGCCAGATGAACTCACTGGGTACACAGTTTGGGTCTCATCTGACCCGCTTGTTTAATGTGGACTGACATTTCACTGGCCCAAAATTTTCAGCAACCCTGAGACGATATCTGACCTGACCCACTTTTCATCTTCTCTGCCGCTGTCCTCTCAGCGCACAACTTTAAGAACTATACGGTCATCTTTGAGCTCTGTGTAATGATAAAAGCTGTTTTTCCTCCTAAAAAAAAAATCCCCCTTTAAGTATAATTCATGCAAATGGAAGCTTGTGTATAATTAGGTTTTACTGGTTTTCATTTATTGTAAATATCCCAATGCTGTTAAAGCTTTAAAGCATCCACTTACACCTTTCAACACTTAAAGCTAAAAGGTGATTAGTTTTTCATAAAAGTCCATTTGAGTTGGCTACGATCCAAAAGTGTTACTAATTAAAAATCAATCTGTGGGCCATTAGCACGAAGGTGTGTGCCAAGGTTGTGTGTATCAGAGGATCATTTGTAATGAGGCTAGCTTTGGATCCAGAGGAGCAAGAGAAGGAGGGATGGGAGTGAGGGGAGGTACAGATCTGAGATAATCTGGGGACCTGCTGTTGCTCAACTTAACAATTGATACTATGTGTAAAGATGCTGAACTTGTAGTCTTCACTAATTGATCCACTTACCCTCATCGGGAGAAAGCAGAGAAATAAATGTGGGTGTTCATTGCATGCGAGAGAGTCCATAGATAACTATTAAAGCTGGATTTGTTGCCCTGATTCTGATGGCTACGGAAGGGATTGCAGAGCAGGAAGGCATTTGTCTGCTTTAGCAGGAGTGGTGTTAGATGTTTATGTGATAAATGTTAGCTAACTCAGACCAGCACCTTGGGAGCAGCAACCTGGAGCCCAGGACTCTGGAACTTATTAAAGTTGCAGGGGTGTATTTCATAGCACCTCTCTGAAATCGGCCCAATTACAGAGGTGTAGCCGGTCCTGATGCCTAACAATTTGGCCCCTTAGTCCGAATTGTAAAGCACCACCGCTTTTGTCAAAGTGGACAGGACAACCGTGTAGTTTACAGCAGTTATATTGGAAAAAGTGTTTTAACAGAACCAATAACACCAGGGGATTTGTAGGATATAAGTCCTGCCTTTATGTCATATTATGTCAGATAAAAAAGTGTGCTCATGTATGTTGGTGGCCAATTTCTGTCCTCTGCTTCATTCTTTATGGTGGAGCAGTGGCTAATGTGGCATAAAACTCTGCCCTGTAGAGCATCTATGGTAGTAAAAGAGAGGCCTTGTCTGTATATAGCAATAATTGTTGAAGTGAATTTGAAGGTGGTTACTTTAAGTGCTTTTTACATTTATACACATGGTGCCTCGGGGTGAGTTGATAAGCACCGGACTAAAGTTGTGTAAATAGTTATTCCTTGGATTCAGAGGTGGAAGAAGTACTCAGATCCTTTCCTTAAAGCTGCAGGAACCGGAATCTAGGAAAAAATGTCAGAATTTACAAACATACACCTACCTTCTTGCAGATCTCTCTTCTCGGCCCAAATCTAAGACTTAACATAAATGTAGACGACCTGACGCCGCTTCACGCTGTTATGGAAAGTGAAGCGACTTTTCCAAGCTTCTATATGTTGAGCCACGAAGTTGACCGGTAGAGCCGCAGAATCTGCAGCGGTAGGTAATTACCGCCGTCAACCACGTATTTAACCCTCCTCCCTGTCCGAAAACACCCATGACCGGCCAAAAACCTCCCGTCACGGGGTTGATTTTCTGCAGCTCGAAAACATAGCTAGGAGGTAGTGCAGAAGTGTTGTTTCTTCTCAGACCAATCCAATCGAGCATCTGTTGGAACATAACATTATTACCACCTGCCTAGGCCACCAAAACAGCTTTGACCTGAGGCCTGGACTCCACGAGACCTCTGAAGATTGGATTGAGATCCAGTTGTCCTGCCTTCGACCACTTTTGGTAGGTACTAACCGCTGCAGAGTGGGAACACCCAACAGGACCTGCAGTTCTGGAGATGTTCTGACCCATTTGTCTAGCGATCACAATTTGGCCCTTGTCACAGTCTCTCAGATCCTTCTGCTTGCCCATTTTGGTTGCTTCCAACACATCAATCACTTACTGCCTAATATGTCTCACCCACTGACAGGTGCTATTGTAACAAGATTATTACCACTTCACCTCCCATTGGTCATAATGTTATGACTGATCGGTGTCAAATAAATATGGTGGAGTAAAAACTACAATATTTGCCTCTGAAATGTGCAGGAGTAGAAGTATAAAATAAAGTAAATTAAAAGAATGTCAAATTTATTTATTCACTGGACTAAAAAACAGTGACAGTCCATCAATGCTAGGCAGCTTTTATTGATGGCTAGCTAGTATCAAACCAGAGATATATATACTACAAATCGGACTAAATGCATCATTAAAGGACAAAGTCTTTAGTATTGTGGAAGCACAATCCAATCACAAACAGCGTAAAGAGTAAGTTAATGTGTAGCACCATGAGACGTAACATAACGCTGAAATCAACAGACCGCATTTAACTGTAAAAATCCTATTGAAATGTATGCCTGTTTATTGACATTTGTATCTGTATCGCATACAGTACACGTATTAAAGTGTCATTTAAAGTGAGTGGGAAATGTCAGATATATCATCATATATCATCCGATTATTAATTGAGCACACTGTGTTCCTTCATAATGACTATTAGCTTTGGTGTTCTGATACTGAGAATTCTGTAGAATTTTACCACGTGCTTGCATTTGCATGTGAGCGCCAGGCAAAAGGGAAAGAGGGGGGTGAAAGTGAGCTGCAGTGTTAACATGACTGCAGAGATGGATTGTGTGTGCGTGTCAGAGAGAAAGAGAGAGAGACAGGGGTAGGTGTTGCGTGCTTTTGATAATACATGAGTCTTGAAAGCGATCCATGGCTGCTGTGACAGAGAAAGCTCAAGGAGAGCTCAATAACAGAGCTGTCAATGTATTCCCTATTTGAGTGTATTTTTAGTGCAGGCATCATGGGCCTCATGCATATTTCAATAGATCTTTTGTATATTAGGTGCGAAAGCACACACAAACTGGAGTGAGGTCTAGCACAACATGACTCCAAGAAATATGGGCTTGATTCTTAGATTTGACAGAAGAGCTCAGAGTGGCCCTAGATAGGTTGGGTTTGACTTTCAGTGGATGGGGTAGGAACACCTTCATTGATTGCATTTTGAGACAACAAAGAGATGACATTGAACCTACTATAGGGAATGAGACAAAAAAGATGTACAACATATTAAACTTGCAGCGCCAGCCAATGTGTAATAATACGACACAAAACAAAAGAAAATTAATAGATACCAAGGCGTGCAGGCAGAGAGACACATGCACAGACATGCACACAGTATAAGCTGGTGGTAATTATATGAGTTTTTTTTTGTTTCAAGCTGCTTTCTTGATTAGATTCTGGAGGATTTCACACAAGCGGGTGAATTGTAATCAGACGCTCCACAGATCACATGTGACATATATCATCACAGACGTCATGTGATGGTCCAATTTCCCCTGTCTGATTAAATCAAACTTTATGAAGCTGTTGCGGCATTGCTTGATGGCGGTGCCATAATTTTGCAGCAATGTATATATTTGGTGAGATCAGCTCACTCCACATAAAGGGAGAGCAGGAGTTCCCCCCGATGTTGTGGCTGACTGCCAGAGGTGGTAAAATTACAAAAGTTCTTGACTCAAGTAGAAGTGCAGATACTGTTAGACTCTGGTAAAAGCACACGTATTGATTCGGCTTCTTTACTGCAGTAAAAGTGAAAAAGTACACGCTCTGAAATGTACTGTAAATGTAAAAAGTAGCCCTGTGTGTGT
>JAPQRN010000015.1:16412412-16422642 GCA_037367275.1 Coranthus polyacanthus
TGTGTGTGTTTCTGTGCAAAGCCACAACTGAACCTCATGTCATATTAATATAATGTGAAGACTATTCAACCTTTCTAATTTTACATAAAATAAAAAGAAAATATTGAAATGAATGAACATTACCAATGCAAAACATTATGACAACTCTTCTCCGTGGTCCAGTCCTCCTTTAATGTGTGTTACATCTTGTTACATCTTGTTACATCGTCTGTATCTTGTTAAGTTTGTTGTATGTGATGTGCACCGAGGGATACACCAAGGGATCATTTTCTATACGTTTTCTATACATTTAGTTTGAAATCACTCTTAATGTTGGGAAGGCACGCAATCATGCAAAATAAAAAAATTAATTAGGAGAAAGGAGCCAGTTTTGAGAATGTAAGGAGTAGAAAGTACAGATAATTGTGTTAAAGTGTAGGGAGTAAAAGTAAAAAAAGTTGTCCGAAAAAGTAAAGTAGAGCCGTGTGATAATTCTACGTGAGTACAGTATAAGTATTTGTATTTGACCGACTACCCCGAAACACCTCTGTGACCGCAGTCCAGTTCGCAGCCTGAAAACAGCAGCTTTTCAGATTCCACACAAGAGCTTTTGGGAAGATCATACAGACTGTTTTTCCATTACATCGATGTCTTGGAATTTACTCTTGGTGATAGCTGGATTCTATTAAAGAGGCAGTGTCTGTTGCCTTTGAGGCTTTACTTTAATATGCATATATCACATTATGGCAAATGTGTTCTATAATCGATTCCTGTGATGAGACAAGTGGCTGACATCTCCCAGGTCTGTGTAATGTAAAGGAGACAGCTCTATCTTTTGGTGCTCAAACGTCTCCTTTGGACGATGGGGAAAATATTGGCTACGCTGTGCCTCGCAGGGTTAAACATCCTCAGATGTCAGGGGGTGTTACATCACACCGCGGACTGCACTACAGAGCTCTGCCAGGAGAGGGAGTTTTTCTTGTCAAGAAAGTGACAGTAGTGCATTAGCTTTCAGTGTCTATGGATATCCTGCAAATATTCAGATCTGTGAAGCATCTGCAACAGACACAGGCTGCAACATTCAGCTGCCCAGTGTTACTTCAACCAGAGAAAGGATTTTTCTTGTGATTCAAACTGTGTTACTATGTGTGGGGTCACTTTTAACCCTGATTACCAAATACATACATAAAATATTTGGAATACTTGGATGAATGTGGCATTCGCACAACACCTGAAGTTGACTGAACCCACGAGTCGCTCTGAGCTTATGTTAAATCCTGCTGAACACAAGCAAACACCAAAGGAATGTGATGTTTTAATGAAAAAAAAAGTACATAATGAGCACTGCATTGGGTTAAAAGTATAAAAAACAGTATAAGTGAATGTAAAAAAAAAAATCAGGGTGTCTCTGACTGCTCATCAGTGTGATGTTTTTTGGGGTAAAAAGTATATATAATAAAGGCATAATTTTTCCTTGATCTTCCTGACCTTTTATTTTATACAACATCAATTTTGAGTTAAAACCAGTAAACAAAGATGAAAGTAATTATGTGAATTTGCAGTTCCATAGTAGAACGTAGCTGAAAAGTCAGATTGTATCTTCTCTGTTTTCCCACAGCATGAAATGACTGAAAAACATAGAACATAAATAACAATGTAAATTTACTGTTCAGTTGAACATGCAACTTGATTACTTTTGAGAATGTAACTGAATTCTGATTTGCACCTGTTTAAATTGAATTAAATTTAAATTGAGTTAACCCTCAGGACACGCTTTAAAAAAATCACACTTTTCCTCTTAAGGCCCTTTTAGGTCATTGGATCATATTAAACATGAAGGAAAAAAAAAAATATATATATATATTTTTGTCATTAACGCCAGTCCGTATCATGTATAGCAAATGTGACTTAATTTTCATAATTTTAACCCTTTAAATGACAGTTTATTTACATAATGCCACTTTTTTGTGTTTTTTTTTGTGCAGGGATGATCAGTCTGGGATATGTCAATGATTAGCAACAATGCTGATTTTCATAGATTATTACTTTTTGTGCTGATACAAAAAATACAAAAAAAATCACTCTTTTCCCCATAAGGACCTTTTAGGTCACTGGATCATGTTTAAAAATATCAATGATAGTCAGTGGGGTTAAAAAGGGCTCCAGGAGGAAGAATGCGAGGCTTTGGTCTAGACGGTGGAAATTTGTTTTTTTTTCAGTGTTGAAATTCCAAAATTCCTTAAAAAAATGAACATCTTTTCCAGATATCATCATCTCAGCATAAAAACTGCCAAAATAGATAAAAATCCAATTGAGAATCCCTAAAAGGGTCGCAAGAGGGCCTGAGGGTTAAACCTCATATTTTGTATTCTGAATATATTTTATTATTTAGTCTATTCCATGACTCCACAACACTGCTGAAAAACAAATAAGGAAAGGACGTTGCCTGACTGACCTGACGCATGTTCGGCATCAAAGCTGCTCAATGTGTTTGGTTGTTTCCACTAAATACTTTTAAAAAGAAGAAGAAATAACTCCTGAACTGAAACTGGGTCAAATCATGAAATCATATTATAAAGAAACTGACGTTATGTAACATGTGGAAATATTGTATGCATTGCATTAAAACCTTCACTCATGCATTACAATAAAAAGATGTATTTTTAAAAAAGTAAACACGATGTTTGGCGTTGGTGCCTTTCCTCCTAATACCTGACCTGAAAGAAAACTGCATCACCAAAGAAGAAAGAGAGGGACGTATGAACGCTACACCCAGAGGACTTGTAAGCAAAATCCTAAATTGTCTTGCAGCGTTTAATGTCATGAACATAGACAGACAGTGCTCAGAGTTAAGATATGATTCAGTGATGTACAACATCACAAACAACACAAACCCAAACTCTCTTAATTTATTAGGCTCTTAAGTTATAAATTAAAGACACTATTTAAGAGCTACTTTAAATCAAGTGCGTGCCAACGGGAGCTGAGCAGCAAACAATCATATTTAAACACTGACTAATAAACAGTTGGGAGGTGAAAACTGTCTGAAATAATGTAAGGAGATGGATAAACCAGATAAGATGATGATTTAATTAAAACAGGATTTATTTTAAGGGGACTACAAAGGACAGATCCTGTTTTAAGGCTGCAACCTGACTTCGAGGTGTAATTACACGGAGAATACCAAAGTCAAAATATCCCTACACTATTGGAAATCTATTGTGTCTATGGATTGGCCTAGAACTTTCAAGGTGCTCTAACGAGAGCGAGAGGAGCGGTCACATTGATGGCAGAGGGGCCATCAGATTTCCATTATTGACTGCTGCAGATATTGCACTGTAGTGGTGTGTAAATTGGTTCCTGAGGGGTTTTCAGCTCAGAAGGCTGAAAACCCCTCAGAGCTTTCACCCCCACCCCCATCCTCTGTAAATCGTAGTGGCGGATCGCTTCCAGTCCCTCACTGGCGCCGGGCCCCCTCCCCTGATCAATACCTAATTCCAGGCTGTGCAATCAGCTGCCGTTACCCAGGCAACGCTGATGTCACACAAGTTGAGTGCTCTCCGTTACAACAAATCATTTCCTTTAAGCAAACGTAATTGAGTATTTGTACAGTAGGCTGTCAGCTGAGACTATTTACATCAAGCCTGAACCTGCAGGACATTAGTTATGCCTGTTCTCTGAGGGAAGGGCGCTCCAGAGCTGGTGACCTTACAAAGTAGCCAGGAGGAGGTAACTATGGCAACCGCGGCTACTTTGGAGCTGCAGAGCTCCAGAGAGGATCGGGGTCACAGCAGTGCAGGAGATGGGATGGGGCCGACTCTCTTTTTTTTTTTGAGGGGGGTGAGCTCGAACACTTGTGAAGAGAATTAGTCGCTTGTCCTTGTTCGCAGCCAGAAGACACAGGTACAGAAACATGACTGATGTACAGTCGCTATCAGCTGTAATATCGCAAATTAGACCACTTCTTTAAATCAGTTTGCTCTATAATTCCTGCAGAGTCCAGGGCAGTTTAATTTAACAAATTTGCATATTAGGGAGCAGTTTAATAACTTATCATATTTTCACAGAGATTGCGTTACTGCACAAAGCATGAAGTGTCCAGCTGGCCAATAAAAGCACAGAGAAATTCCAGAGATAATGAAAGTTATTTGCTAAAACACTTCAGCCAAATCGAATGAGAATGAAAGTTATTTAAAATGTCATCATGTCATTTGCTGAAACAGTAGGTCAATAAAACATGATTTTTAGTTCATATATTTTAGACTGGGTGGCATCTCATCCCATGATTAGTTTTGGCGTCCTTTCAGGTACAGAGACATATTATTAATATTATTATAACATAATATTAATATCAAAATAATTTAGGTGGCGCAGATTTGGCACGTTATCCTCTGTTTTTGCTTCTATTGTATTTATTTATTTTGTATTCCACAAGTCAAATAGCCGGGCTGCAAATCACATCAGAAGTGAAATTCTCCATCCAACACTGTCTGTCATTTATTTGTCAGTATGTGGATCAAGATAGAACTTTCTGTTTACTGTCCTTTCACTAATCACTCATAAAAGACAAAAAAAAGAGTCATAAATACTTTAAAAAAACGCTTTTTCAAGATGTAATATTCCAGCTTCTTTCAGAAATTGCAGCTTTTCTGTCACTGCACATGCAACAATCGATCGAGGATGAAAAATGTTTTGAATCACTTTAATAATTATCTTATCGGGAGTTTTGCTTTTGTGGATCAAAGCACAGGAAAGATATGATATGAATAATTTGTATTCTCTGTGTTTTCTTGGGGGAAAACAAATCTAAGATGAATATACGTCCAAAAAAAAACCCCTCATATCTTCACATATTTCTGTTCACGAGATGGGAACTATTACTACATCCTGATTGTTAATGTTAAAGAAAAGATTTAAAATGGTTTTATTACCTTGTCAGCTTTACTCTGAAACCCGTATTGGACATTATTGTAATGCTAAACCCCATTACATAACCTGTCAACTGAAAATCTGATTTGTGTTATCTATCTCTTAAAAGCAACTTTGCAGTCATTAGTCAAAGGTATTGGTCATTTATCATGAAAATAAAATGTCTCTTATGGTCTATTTAACTAAAGAAAGAAGCAATAGACATAAGCACTTTATTCTGCTCACAACAAGTACATTTAGGCTTTTTAGTAAATCTGCTGATGCCGTACAGTAATGTTTGTAAAGCTTCCATCAAGTGCTTTATTGTTTTTTTTCTTTATTTAAATGAATCCATTTGACAAAAATCTGCCGCTCTGATGGTCGGTTTTGCGCTTCATTGAACATTAGAGGAGTTTTAACGGGAAAACAGCTTTCTTTCGCGTGTGCTTAGACAGAATGAAGAGGAATGAATGACCTCGAAGTCCTTAAACAGCGTTACAGCAGATACAGTTAGAGCGACTCTTGTGTGTTCGCTGCCTGAGACGGAGGGAGGCTGCAGCCTTGGTATAGATGAACTCTCCCCTGAGCCTCCGTGGCCCCTGATTCAATCAGCGTGTCTCCATGTCCACTGTTTCCTGGCACTGATATATTACAGGGTACAAGTGGTGTGTGCTCCGTCACCGCGTGGATCAAGTTATGTCACAGCCATTTCACAGCAGCTAAAATTTTATTCAGTGGCCGTTTCAGAGACATTGAGGGGTGAAGACATTAGTTTGATCTGATCCCTTTATCTGAATCTGGATTGAGTAAGGATGAAGGTCGACTGGATTTCTAAGTGCGACGCACAGAGACAAAGAGGTCAGAGGGGCTGGAGCGGAAGGGAAGAGAAGACAAGAGGTTTCGTGTACAACGCTGAAGACTCTTAAACCTTCATGTAATCAAACACGCAAGAGATGCAGAGTTGGGAAGAGGCCGGCCAACCTCTGTCTTTTAGCATGTAATGCCTTGCTCGAAGTGTGAAGTGGACATTAAAAAACTCTATGAGAAAACAACATCCGGTCACGCATCGCTGTCGCAAATTAAGCAAGCAGGTGTAATTTAAATATGGTAATCAGAATACAGTTACACTCTAAAAAATCAATAGGTTGTTTAAAGGGATTCGTTTTTTATTCTACATTAGTCGCTCGGAAATTTAAAAGAAACTGAATTCCTATAAGCCCCCGATTTAAAATAAAGTAATCTATGAACAGCGTCCACACTCAAGTTGCATGTTTGACCGAACAGTAAATTTATTGTCTTTTCCACCCATTTCATGCTGGGTGACAAAACCCAAGGTACAAACTCCCTTTTCTGCTGCGACCTTCATTTCAAGAGGATTAGCTGAAAGGTAACAAAACGCACAACGTGAAGACAGTCTTTGTCCAACACACTGCGTTTGCGTTTCCGCATGTTTACAGTTTACTCGTCTGCAGAAGTGTTAATTAATATGCTTTGAGAATGACTCCGCTTTAGTATTAAGTACTGTGTGAACGCCACATTCACTCGCTCGATTACATGCAATGATAATGTAGAGCAACGTTGAAGTAATCCAGTCTTTAAATATTACAAAATATGAGTCATTTATTCCATAACCTGAAATGCATCTTAATAGAACCTTCCCAACACCGGTTATAGGGAGATACATTCTTCTGTTTTTGCTTTTTGGAACCCTGACTAAGCAACATAAAACTACTCTATAATAATAATGATAATAATAATAAAAGTTCTGGTTGTACTGTCATATCTAATGTGTAATAAAGGAGTGTGAATGTGATCCACTTGTGCAGAGAGGGAAGCTGCAACCTCACGTTAGTTATCAAATAAGCAACGTACGTAAATGTATAGGAAGACAAAAGAAATGATTGTTTGGTGTCACAATGAACTGGCGGTTTAAGAGGTGATATTGTTACGTCGTTCTTTCAGGTGTAAAAAGGCAAACATATAGGACATCTTAATCTGAATTGTGACCATTAGCCCACAGTGTTACAGACATGGACTTGTGCGTTTGTGGATGTTGAGCTCCAGGCTGGAGTTCAGGCCAATGAGAGCGTTTGTTCCTTGATAGAATATGAAGATATTCAAATGTTAATCTGATTCAGACCTTAGTGTAAATTTCCATATTATTACCCAAATGTATTCTTCTGGTGGATGCTTTATTCAAGGTGACATTGTGTTCTATACATTACGGTATGACAATATCCTGAATGTGATTATATAGCACTTATTCAACTTGTCATTCTTCACAAGGGTTAAACAAATACAAACTGAATTAAATGTGACTATTCTTCCCTCTCCAAAGGAAAACAAAAGCTGAGACGCTGCTTTGCATATTCCCTGACACCTCTCGACTAACAGATGAGACGTGATTTAAATAAGAGCGTGCTTTCTTCACCTGTCGACCTCCTGTAAATATTATTTATGGCCTAAAACGCATCTTTTAATTCCAGATATGTATTTTTTTGTGATAGCCAAGTGTCAGTTCTCAGACTCAAGGTGCTGGCTTGTGCCCATTTTTCAAGACCGCAATGAATATTCAAAAGATGTGCTTTGGAAAAAGCTGAAAAAAGCAAAGGGAGAGTTAACATTAATTAATATTCGTTGCAGTAAAAATGAAAGCTAGACCCGGGCTAATTTCAATAGACAATTAATCATGAGGCTCAGTAATTACACCAGGGAGTTTACAAATGATTTTTTTTAAGGGGCCAGAGTAAAGGAAAGGAGATAATCCCCTACCCATCACAATCACTGGCTCTCCACCAATCCCTGCAGAAAGAGCAATTAGAGCAAACAGCAGCAGAGCAGTAATTGTGTACCAGGAGAAGATGAAGGCAGAATCTTAATTGCAGCGAACCAAGATCACTTGCTCTCACACCTGATTGTGCTGAGGGAAAAAATGTGCAGGCCAGAGCAAGTCTGTAACACATCCAGGTGCCGGAGTAAAAATAACCTTAACAGGAGCTCCTGCTGTAAGAGAGTGTGAAGCACATGACATGTGGGCATCCAGAGCGCCCCATTCCAGTTCTGTCACACCGTGGCGCCCACATATTCACAGGAGGAACAAAATCTCACCGGGCATGTTACCATTATTTCAGATATTACGGGTTTTATTTTTATTTGGCTCAAATGACTTTTATTGGTTTGTTCTGTGAGATCTGAGGAAGTGAAAAAGGCCTTTAATATTCCCTGTGATGTGCAATAAAAGGGATATAGATTATATCCAATCAGTGTGTTTTTTTATGAGAACCATTAGACCGAGGAGGTGTTTTCACCTTAGACCTTTGTTTTATTGACAATCACATGCACGAAACACTGCACGTGGGCATCTAAGCCAGTAACATTTTGTGTTAAGACTGTAGAGCCCAGTGAATACTGTAATACAGGGTTTATGTTTAGACTTTACCCACTAATATACTTCATCACTTTACTTCATCGGATAACACCGGGTCTTCATCCTACGTCAATTAATAAATTAATCGATTACTTGCCAAACGTCAAATTAGTCTGCAGGTATTTTGGTAATTGATTAGTCCAGCCTGACTTCACCGGAAACGACGGTACCTCTTGCGGTTGTTTGGTGACCTCTCATGGTTATATGAGTCAGTGCATGAAGAAAAAAATTGCGACAGTGGCCGAGTGGTGTCGTTAAACTGGGACAAAACTCAGAAGGAGCTGAGACACACTTTGTCGACCAGTGTTCTTGGACCATTTCAAGCCGAAGATAAACGCCGTGTTTATTTTTGTAACGTTCGCCCTTTAAGTTTCTTATCATAACCCTTAACGGGATCTTTTCCTAACCCCAACCGTTGTTTTAGAGCCTAAACCTAAGCAAACCTTAACCACGACATTGTCCCAGCCTGAATGCAACACTTATGTAGTATTTTCTAACACTATCAATGGTATTTTGTGTCTGGAAATGACATGCGTTCAATCTATTCTGTCGTTTAGACAAGAGGATGTATTGGATCAATCAGTTTAATTAATTCTAAAAATAATAAAACTAAGAATTCTCCGATTGCAGCTTCTTAAATTTGAATATTCTCTGCTGAATATGAATGTCTGAATATCTTTGGGTTGTGGTTCAAACAACACATTTGATGAGGATGTCACGCTGGCCTTTGGGGAAAAACTGACCGATATTTTTCATCGTTTTCTGACATTTTACAGAAACAAAACAACTAATCAGTTAATTAAATCAAATAAGTAGTCGATAGAGAATAGAGAAATAGAATGAAACAATGAAAGTAACTCTTTGTTGCAGCCCTGCATGTTGTGAACGCTTCAGTGTCATAGGACAACAAAGCATCTCTCTGTCACGTCGCTTTCTTCTCAAAAAGGCCCATCGCTCCACCAATCTAAATGATCACCAAACGACATGCAGGGTGCAGTTCCCTCACAATCTACGCACACAAAACAACGTTCCAACTAAACGTAGCAGTAATCGCCATCAATCGATCATTAAAGTACTCAAAGGTTGCACGAAAGAAATCCTTACGATGCTACTGAAGAGCAAGAAACAAGACCGGTGACTATATTCAAAACGATTTTGGTTCAGTAAATAACAATACATATACAGGTTAATGCGCCTAAGAATAAGAAAGCTATTATATGTTTGTAGCTTGTTTAAATCTCATTACTGAGGTGGTTAAACACAAGCTGTATCAGATTATGTTAATGAATGTATTACTTGTAAATAAAATGCACTGGTCTCTGATTCTCAAACTGAACAGAAACAAGTGTAAATCCAGGTCATTGCATGTTGGAGTGTGTTTATAGTGAATTGCAGGAACTCATAAAGACAAATATTAAATCAGGTCACTTTAAAATGGTGGTGAAATATGGTGCTGTCAGCACATTACCACATCACCTCATGACATACTGCTGGGGCGCACGGCACAAGACCCGACCATTTACCACAGTGTTGTTACTGGCACCTCCTCACTGTAACCTGGACCGCCGCTGTTTTAATTATTTAAACCGCAGTCATTTTCAAAAACTTGTGAGTACAATCTGTGTTATTGTTTAAATTATTCATGAAAGTAATTGTCCGTGTCGCGATCCAAAGATACATTCGGCGCTCTGTCAGTATTTCTATATAACTTGAAGATTTGAACTTTAGCACGAGTCTGACGAACATTTTGTCTTAAACGTCTCCCGTGTCACGTTTTGCTACAAGCTGAGTGAAGGTGACGTTTTATGACTACAGATCTTCATCTTTTTCTTAGACTAAGGAGGGTTAGAGATGGACTTTTACTCAAGAACTGTGTGTAAAGTTAAAACTCTGCTACATCTCAGAGGGACGTATCG
>JAPQRN010000015.1:16433001-16465172 GCA_037367275.1 Coranthus polyacanthus
CACACACACACACACACACACACACACACACACACACACACACACACACACACACACACACACACACACAAATGCACGGATACAAACACAGCATGCCAAGATTTTTGTCTGAGACACAGTGGGCTTTGATACATCACACCTTCCTCCAGCCAGTGTCACATGACTGCAGCGAAGGACATGAGTGCGGCTTTATGAGGTGTTAGTGAGGATGCCCACACGGCTGCCACATGAAAGGTAAAGTTGTCAGGATAATGAAAGTAAAGTGACACAGTTTCCCATCTGCAGATTCTTTTTATTCATTCAGTTAAAGCTTAAACAATTTACACCATACACACATTCTCTCACAAGCACTTGCACTGGGCTTTGTTGCTGAGCTCAAGGTGGCCTTCTTTCCCTTTAAGATTTAGGTTATATTATTGCTACCTGCTACATTTCCCCAGTCTCGCCTCCTGGGAGTGCACGTTCAAGCTGTTGTTCACAGTTACCACAGCCTTGCGTTTTCTCCTGAGGTGGTCACGTTTTGTTTTAGAGACTACAGCTTTGTTCCACGCCACTGATGACAGCCAGGGCTCGACCCCAGCGTCGTGGCTGGACAGGTGCTCTGCAGGTGCACACCTTTACTTCAGTTTTTACGTCTGGCTTTTGTCCACAGGTTCTCTCAAACCTCAACATCTCCTGCTTTACACGCCAGATCGTCTGAAAACAAATGTGTCTATTCTTGTTAATTCAATTAAAGCCCATTCAAAGCCTCAGCTGCAAACACTGCTTTAACAAACAAAAACAACAAAACAAGAATAGCAGGAAGAGATGGTAGCTCCTCAAAGCCGAATAATAACTGACATTTTCTGTATCTATCTCACTGCATCTGTGCTCTCTCACTGCGTCTTTGTTTGTGGTTTTCTCGACTGCAGCCACAGTGTCTGGGGCGCAACTGATTTAAATACCATCCCATCTCATTAACATGCACAGATAGAGCTGCGAGGGCCAATTACATTCATCTTGTCATGTGGCTGGGCTTCCAAGTCGTTAATATTTTATGGCAACACGCTCCCCCAGCCGCAGCAGCAACACACCAGTGCTCTTACATTATTCCACAGCTCAGGACACGAGATCAGAAACATCCCCCTGAATACACACTCTTCTAGGTCATGACAATATAAGCATGAAAAATGAGCGGAGGGGGGAAACTGGTGGAAATCCAAGTATAGATACGCCACTTTTATGATAACTGATTATTACCAGTCAACAAAACCTTTAAAAATTACTGCACTGAAGAAACATGTAAATGTTTTTTGTTTGTCTTGACACTGTTGGCAGTAAAACCGATGAGTCAAAAGTTAATTTTTAATAAACATTTCGTCTAATCACGAAAGCCCGACTCAAAACATACATTTTCTTAAAAATTAAGGATTTTTTCCTCTCAAGGTTTTATTGTATTTGCTTGGTTTAACAGAGTCTGAGCTTAAAGACACAAGTTTTGCACATTTTTTACAGTTTTTACAGTTTTTGACATCGAGACTCATCTCTTACATTCTGTCATGAAGTTATCTGTTATTGTATTGCATTTGTAATGACTCGTTCTAACAGCGTTGGTGCAGAGATGTTATGACACCTTGCAGGCAAACTGACGCTCCCCTTAGTGCATGCACTTTGTGTTTCATTACTGCTGCTGTGCACATGTATGTAATGATCATTTGTTGGATTTAAGAATTCACAGAATAAATATCTTTGTTTTAATCGTAAATGCTTAATGCAATCATTTGGTGGTAATAAAAAAAACATATCTGTAGCTAAATAATGATGTCCTACCACAGCTCCCCCTGCCTCTTAGTACATTTGTGTCTTATAGAAATAAACATTTTTGGTATCGGTAAGATGATTCTAGCATGGGAATAATTTGGATTGGATCAAAATCACATTTTTGGTATTTATTTCCCACTGTTAATAATGTAACATCAACACCAGAACCATCAATATGTTTGTCATTAATACTGTTTGACATCTGTGACTCTCACGTCTACAGTCTTACTGGAGATATACATTTACAAAAAATGGTTATCTTATCTTTTACCTCTTAATGGGATTTGTTGAAATGAAAAAGAATATGAATCATATTACAAGACAAATCCGTTTAGCTCAGTTTGCCCGTGTGATGATGTGACTGAATTAGTATGAGCAAAGAGCCTTGAAGAAGGTTTTCAGCACTTTGTTCAGTGTTTGCTTTAAGGACTCTGGCCTGCTTTAAATGCAGAAAAAAAGCATCAAAGTAATTGGAGACCAATTGTGGAATCTTGTTTAGTCATTAATTTCCTGACTGGATTGGTGTTCAGGCCTTAGATGTCTTCTTAAAACAATTAGGGATGCCACAAGTAAATCAGCAAGTCATAGATACAAAGAAGAGAGGTAGAAAATTAAAAAAACACACACGTATATTGGAAAAAAGACTTTCTTTCTTTCTCTCTCTCTCTCTTTTTCACACACATACTCAAATACAATATGCTTGAAACAGCCACTGCAGCATTTGTTATATGCTTGATGAATTGAGCTAAATCCACATACAATAATCCAAGAGGAATCTGTGGCTGGGTTCCTGTTATTCCTTTAATGACTTCTCTAATGAAAGTGACCAGTCTTCAGAACGCTGGCTACAGCTTCGTGCCTCTGCTGCACAGAGCGGGGATGGCCGGAGGAGACAAGCTCAACACAATTGTGACTGGTAACAGCAGCCTACGCTGACTTGCCTTCTGGCTCTGTGGCGATACGCACAAAGATTGATGTGTGTTCCTGACAAATAGCCTGGACGGCCATTTATACGGAGAGATGCTGCTTGGCAATGTGAGGGGAAGAGTCACTTAGCAGAACAATTTCCTCACACAGCATGGTCCTTTTGCTTCATCTTGCCAGCAGAAATGATATTCAGAGAAATAGTCTGGCTCTGAAACTATACAGTTTTTTTACCCCATTGCGTCGCGGACCGATACGTATATAGAAGTGAAAATTACAAATAGTGTTTATAGTAATCTCTCATATTCAATAATGCAAAATGATACCTCCTCAACATCGCACTGGGACATTCAAAAGCCTGAATGTTTCAGTCATTCTAGTTCAAATGAGAAAGTTATAACGTTTGAGTTAAAAACAGTGAGTCCCGTGGAATTCACTTGACCATGTGCATGAAAGCATTTGATTAATTGAATTTCAACAGAATTGTGCAACACATAAACTATTAGACATCTGAGCTGCAGTTACATTTTGACCAGAGAAATATTATGAATTTGTGATATAAATAATTGTTCATAATACAGTGTCTGAAAGCAGCATATTAATTTCCATGTTAGTGAGCCTGTAGTAAGCTTTCACTAAATTTCATGTCATGGCATATAAGAGAAAAATCAGTCAAGATCTTTAACTACGAAATCTTTTTAGTCATTGTAGGCGATTGTTCGTAAAATGGCGATTTGTGTTTTTGAGCAGAGTCATCTTATTGTTTCTGGTCCAGGATGAAGAGTTCACGTAACTACACTTGTTGTCCAGTTCGAGTTCCAGTCCTGCACATAAACCGTATTAAACATGTGCACATTAAACAAATTACATGTAAGTTGAAAAGTATTGAACTTCGGAGGTGCTCTTGGTCTGCGTTCAGTTACAATTGAACAAAAGCCCTACGTGAACAGAACCAGTACAACCTGTGGACCTCACGCCTGTGTTTTGTGCGTGACTTTTACTCAAATTTACTGACATTTCCCCCTGGATATGATGTCAAAGCTGACTATTAATAGGCTGCTGCTTACAGATGACTGTTGAGACTGTTCAAAGACAGAAAAATATATCCCTTCCTGTACACTGCCGTGCATTCATCTGATCACGTTTTGAGATTCTGAAGGACTTGGGTTTACCCCTTTCTGTGAACAGGTCTGTGTCCTGACGCGAGCCTCCTAAATTTGCACCCAAAACGCTTTGAAAACATTCATAATTGCTAGTGCGGCATGCATAATTCTCGACTGGGAAATCGACAGAATAAAACCCAAAAACGCATCTAAAATCACAGAGATGTTGATTTGCAAAGGGCTAATATTATTACAGAATCTCTTTATTTGCTGAAATGTGGGGTAAGTGAGTCGAGTAAGTGAGTACAAATTACAGACATAGCATATTCGCACAGAATTAAGATCACAGACTACCAGATGTTCCCAGGCAGCCTGCAAACAGGGCTAAAGTCTAGATTGGTAATCTCTTCTATTTCCAGTCTTTATGCTAATCTAAGAAAACTGGCCAGTAGTCGTTGCTAATTAACTTCAGGCGAAGCTTGTTAGCTTACTTTTATAGTGTTGAAATAGTGACATTCTTTTAAACACATCCAGGTACAAATAAAACATAATAAAGAGTAATAACACCAAAATCTTCTGAGCATTACTCATGTCTCTTATCTGTTGTGTCGTAGCAGGGCATTCCTCATATCTCATTTCTCAAACAGGCAGAGTTACTAAAGCATGAGCGCTGAGCTGCTCCACATTTTGCATATCAACCATCTTCCTGCTGACAAATGTTAGCTTTAATAAAACCACGGAGCGCAGACGAGACCGGGAGGGAAGCCCACCAGGACGGGACTGGAGCTGCGACAATTTACCAGGAAATGAAAAAGGAGAATTGTCTGTGGAAAAATATCAAAATCATCATAATCATTTGTCAAACCGTAATCTATATCTTTACCAGCAGAGATTGTGAATCTGTCGCAACTAGGACTCACTGTTTCTGAACTTTTGAGATAGGCTCTTTGCGTCTGCGTCTTTCCACAGACTCTGTTCGTTAAACGGCTTTGTGTATCTGCTGCTGCTCTCTTTACAGTTTAAACCGGAGCTTGAGTTCTTCTTTTTTCCATCTCTGTCATCAACAAACAGCAGCAAAAGCAGAAAGGAATGAAAACTTTTTCTGAAGTGAACTTTGGGCACGCCGATGAAACTTTTTTCACAAGTTAATAAGCAGGTGTGTATTTCATATGCCTGAAATTACATTTAGCTTGTCAACACGGTAACATGAGCTTAATTCAGGACAGAATTCATTTCTAGTTCAGTTACAAGTTGAAGTACTTGAGAAGGACTTGCTGACCAGCTAGCCTCCAGTCATACTGTATAGCCAAGCAGGTTCCTTTCCATTTTTGCACACCAGGCTGTCTTCTTTTAATTGCTATAATGGAATAATGAGCTGAGTGTGTGGTGTGTGGGCCATCTGTGTTCCTGCTGCAGCAAGAGAGTGCACGAAAAAACAAGAGTACAAAAAATAGTATATATTTATTTAAGGGTTCAGTTTGCAAGATTTAGGAGAATCTGATTTCAGAAGTGGAATATAATATGCATAATTATGTTTTCATTAGTGTATAATCACCTGAAAATATGAATCTTGTTACCTTAGAATGAGTTGTTGATATCTAGAGAGGGAGCAGGTTGCCTTCATGGAGTCCTAACTCAAAACAAACTTCTTCGTCTTCTCCGTTTTTCTTTTTTATGGCGTGTTGGCTTCCACCGTTGAATTAGCTGAATTACCATCACATACTATGTTTGAGTGTGGATCAGAGGTAATATCCTCTCAACCAAAAAGCCCAGAACAGACAAAACAAACACTGACTCCAATGAGAGCTTTTCCATTTTCATCGGCCGCCGCTGTAGAGTGAGGGGTTATTCAGTTTGCTGCAATCTGCAAGTTCACCACTAGACGGCCCTTTAAAGGACTAATTTAGTAAATTAAAATCTGAGAGGTAAATAAAAACAATCTTGCAAGGATAAGTGAAAAATAAATAAATAAAAGGGCATTAAGATTGAATCCCCAAACAAACTGACTCAGTGGGAGAAGCACAACAAAAAAAAAAAACCCCGTTAAAAATAGTACACAGGCGATGCTGCTCTTTTGATGTTATTCAGCTCAAAATAATTAAATCTCGAGGAGGCAAATAGGGAGGAATTTGATTTCTATATTAATTACGACCTGATATCATCAACCTCCAGAGCACAGTGAGCTGGGGAAAGACCCCATGATGAGAGAAAATATAATTCCCACCAACTCCCTCCTGCTGGCGTCCCTCTCCCACTGAGCTGAGGAGACGGCCTATTAGAGGGCAGCGTGCCAAGAGACAGGCGGGTCCACCGTTCAGAATCATCTCTGACAGACAAGTGAGCAAGGACGTGCCCTCTGTGCATGAAGCCTCTCATTAGAGAGCATCCAGCACAGGATTATTGTTGAACTGGAAACCACTGAGGAGCAGAAAGTTACATTTCTGCCAGTGTACACTTTAGATTGGCTGTTTGCTAACGAACTATACGACTATTTTTAACAACGAGTATAAAAACAAAAATAACAGCGGATAGACACTGTGTATAAACACACATATTTTCAGTTTCATGAGTCACTTAACAGTAAAATATGGAAATCCCTGAACAAAACAGACTTGCTGGCTATTTTAGCTGCTGCCTCACATTTTCTGTCCTCAGGTGGCTAGTTATATTGTTTTCCGTGAACTTCCGTAAAATATTCTAAACTGGATGCATTGTTCCTGCTCATTCTCCGATATGTCTGGCTCTGAGAAGACGATTGTTGCGGCTCAGCTTTAATTGCTCCATCTGTACTGTATCCCATCGGGAAGTTGCCGCCTCTGATACTTTCCCAAATACGTGCCAAGCAGATAAGTTTCACACAGACCCAGAGCAATACTGCAACGGCAGCAGTGGACTTCATTAAAGGAAAGAGTACACTCCAGAGTAACCCTGAGCTTCAGTCACTGCTTGCGTAATCAGACAGCCGGGGCAGATGAAGCATGGTGCGGTATGCTGGAACCGACTGCTACATTTACTTAAAGGATGTTTCCATCACTGGTGTGTCATCTGGAATCTGTTCCTTGATACCTTTGCTCCATTCCAAGCCAATTAGCACTTGATGGTCTGCGTGAAGGTGGTTTCCACTCCAGTGAAAGCTAATCTAAATAGTCAATACATCGCCAGGCAGCAGATCTTTGAGTTTAAGCACCAGGAAATTCATTGTGAAACTCTTACATGAGCAACAACACGTGTTAAAAAAAGTTTTTTTATTCTTTAAGCTGATAAATAACCTCATAATGGGCCATTTAGAGGCCTAAACATGTTGCATCAACAAACAATGAGGCTTTTGATTCACTCATTATCCTCAGATGTGTCTTCACATCTTTTTTTATCAATGGATGATTAGTGCAAACATCGATGGCTGCGGTGGAAACAACTTGATTATCACCTCGTTTTGACAGGATGAATGTATCAACAAAGGCAATTAAGGTGTCACCAGTGTTTGCACAGAGAGATGGATGATGCTTTGACGGTCATAAACTATATATTGACCCTGAATGAACAGTCCTCACAAAAAAATTTGCACACTGTTTGTCTACAGAGCAATACAATGCTGCGAAGACGACTTGGTTTTAGGCAGGATTTGAAGAAAACTGCATATTTCACCGGTGATTATTTCTCTGTAACATGATGTATGAAATACTGTGTTACATTACTAAACACAAAAGAGGACAAAAACAGCAATGAGGCCATGCTGAGG
This sequence comes from Coranthus polyacanthus, assembly GCA_037367275.1. Lineage (NCBI taxonomy): Eukaryota > Metazoa > Chordata > Actinopteri > Kurtiformes > Apogonidae > Coranthus > Coranthus polyacanthus. Next base: position 16,440,568 of record JAPQRN010000015.1, read on the forward strand.
GGTGGTCGTGAAAAAAAAAAAAAAAGACATTCTCAACTTGCGTCCCGATTGGCTGGATGCATACACACCCATATGGTCTTTTAGGGGAAGCCATTTCCTCAAGGCTTTCCCCATGTAGAAAGTACAGCATGTCTCCCATGACTTTATTTACAGTCAAAAACTCTTAAGCCTTGTGCATTAGTGCGAGAGATTTATCACTCAAGCCTGTTTCATTTGAGAGGTGCTGTAACTCTTTCTCTCCGTGCTCTGTAAAAAGAGTGCCGAAAAATGCACGCTAATGTAGCGGTCAGAGGAGTTTCTATGAAACCTGCTCTAATCTGGACGTCTGGTGATGTCTGCGTGGAAGGGAAGTGCAGAGTAATGGCATTGGTAATTGAGAAAATAGGTCACCTGGGATATGAGGTGTTTGCAGGTGGAGTTAATGGAGGCATTGCTTTGGTTAAGGGCTAAAATGAATCACAGATAATGCGTTCTAAATGCTGTCATTTCATTTCGAACAGCCCAGACTGATAGGTTTACACAAATGACAGATTGAGGTCATGGTTTTAAACTAATACTCCTTATATCCTAATGGAAGTTTGCTTCACATCTAAATCTCAGGTAGGAAATAAGATGAATCCAGGTACTTGGTCGCTTGTAAAAACAATATTTAGTGAGAGGGCCAAGCATTTATCGCTGGCCCTGTGTGCATGTTGTGGTTAATTATTATTTCCACAGGAAATCCCTGTATCCAGCCACAACCCCCATTTAAAACACACTGACACAGAAGAGAACACACACACACATAGGTGCACACACACTCACAGACATACACAATATTGAATGCAGCTGCATCTCCCAGAGGGGAAAGGGTAATTTGTCCAGCTCAGAAATAAGGGTCTCTCCATTTCTCTCAGCAGGATGATGAAAAACATGAAACCGTGCTGCTAATGAAAAGAACACTCAGGATGTGTATTATTATTCCATCAGTCTCACCTAGTGAGCCCTGGCCCGGGTCCACAGCAGAGGAAGGGCCACGGCTTTTCCACCCTCTCCTTTCAGAGGATCTCATATAGGCTGCCACTCGCAGATTTCCTCTTCATTCATTCCACAGGAATTTGGCTGCCATTTCCTGAGCAGAGGAGAAGGTTTGACTGGCTTCGTGCAGGGCCAAGCTGGTATTTATCTAACCACACACTGGGCTTGATTCATGTGAAACAAGCACGCCCTGTAAACAGTCTCATTACTGAACTCCAACACTTCATTACTCAACAGGCCAAGTCACTGGCTGGAGAGGGAGCCTAAAATGGTGTAAAGTGTGGTTTGAACACATTTGCCTCGATGCATCCATGAGTGGACTGATGGATTTATCTCTAAGGTAATGTGATCTTTACACGGACTGATGTGGTTTTCGCTGAGGGAACGGAGCCGCTGCATGGCTCGGCCGCCGTGCTGACATCAGGGCTTCACCGTACGGCATTAAGCGTGGTTATTAGTCGCTGGCACCCACGTTGGCAAAAGACTGCACTGACTGAAAAGTGAGAGTATAGTCTTTTTTACCACAGGGTCCAGGATGTCTAATGAGGGTGCTGCTCGGTCCAGAAGTGAAGCACTTACACCAGCACATTGTAGCCTCAGACAAATCCACCCCTGCAGCAGCGCTAACCTCATATCCTCATTAGCCTTCTGCTTGCACCGTCAACATGACAATTTGCAATACAACAAATCAATGTAATGTAATCTAATACTTAATTTGATTTAATTGTGACGAAAACAGACATATTCATTGCCTCTTAACCACGTTAGGTTCATCACAGTGGGAATCACAAATTATTTCCTAATATCCTCTGTCATTTAATCTCTTGCATTTGCACAACAGGAATCTTAGAGGGAATCATTGCCCCTCTAAATCTATTTGTCGCACCTCTCAAACTCGCATCGCTCCTCACTGTGGGTCACCTGTAATTTGTAATGTTAAATAAAGGGCAATTCATTTCCTGCAGGGCAGAGCAGCAACGCACAGACTAATACTGAATCAGCCTCAATTTTCAAATTCATTACACACGAAGAGGGCTGCTTCTGTTCATACCTGTATGCGGCCATAAATATTACAGCAGGCTGAGAACCTGTGACAGTCAACACACAAGACACAAACAAAGGAGCAAAGACACGAGCAAGACAACGTCGCCGTCGACAAAGTCTGGCTTTAGTCTCATTATTTAATGTTCAATACGTTCATAACCATAGCTGTACGTACTGAAATCCACAGGTTTATATGGATGGTTTAATACGTTTTACTGTGACAGAAGAACCTTTTATGTAGAGGTGACTGTATTAAGAAAATGCAAAGAAAGACGGACAGGATGCAAGTGAATAAGTGCATTGACTCATGCCCTGTACTTTTAATATATGCAGTTATAGTTGCAAGTTACAGATTAAACTGCGCATCAGCAGTATATACTGAAAATTTCTGGTTGTTAAAATTAGCTTTAGTACCAAACCAAAATAAAATGTGATATATAACACTGATAACACTGAGGGCAGCACCAAATATTTACTTTTACTACTTCTAGTAAGTTTTGCTGATGCTGTTATAATTATTAAGTATTTTTGTGGAATTGCTTTTAAAGGAGCTAAATAATTCTTCCACTTTCAGGCAGCAAAGATATTTAGATATTTGTAGATGTGAACACTCACCAAGATGAATATGAGAACTAAAATGCGTCCCCAACTATGAAGTAAATTATGAAGTTTTAATAAAACCTCTTACCATCTGTTTCATAAGAAGTACAGCAACGGACGACACATGAATTGTATTCAGCATCACTTCATTTTCTTCTTCTTTATCAGTACATTCCCTCATCACCAACCCTTCTCAGTTAGATTCCTGACTGTTTTTTTACAGATTTACAGTATATACAGTAAATACAAATATTGCATAAAGTACAGTAGCAGTAGTATCTAAGCTGAGCTTTGGAGCGTCTTTGAGGAATGAGTGTCCAGGATCTGGCCATAGTGCAAGCCCTGCTGCAGAGCGGAGACTGTGTTGCTGTCTGGCTGTATTCACCTGAGCCAAACAAATGGTTGTGTCAAGCTATCTCTGTTCATATACACCTCCAGTCCAGAAAGCTCCATTTTTCAGCTGGAAGCTGCTGGCAAACGACTATGGAGGGAGGTGCGTGACCCTGATGACTTCAGTGGCACTGCAACCAACTGTGAGACAGAAATTGATTTTGAAAATACAGACCATGTGGCTGGTAACTGCACAGCGTTTCCCACGAGCTTTGTGATCTGTAATCCAAAACAGAAGATAAAGAACAAACAAATGTGGTCATCCTAAATAATACAACATATCACAAATAAAATACAGAGACCATTAAAATCCTCTAATTTGGAAAGCTTTGCAGACTTTTGTTTGCATCAGCTGTGTACAAAGAAAAAAGGGAAAGTCATAACAAAAACTATAAAGTATAATACAAATGACTTCAAACAAAAGCAGAGAGAGTCACTCAAAAGTGGCTCCTGATGAGAAACTTCTTAAACTCAGACGGACATTGGCCCTTCACTTCAGCGGGAGTGGAGGTTGGAGTTTATAAATGCTTGAGGCCGTGCAGCAACACTTGCCTGAGCCAAGGCAAACTACAGTGTTACTTCTGTTAATGTACCATAGAAATGATTATGACAGGCTTCATCAGTCCTTCTGATCTCAGAAAAAGGCTGCATTTAGAGCTGAGTGTACAGTGGTTTTCGAAAAATGTTCCCGTGTCTCCAGCTTCTATTTGCAGCTGGGATCACAGAGACATTTTCTGCGCTGTGTTTACAGTTTGCAGAAGCCGCCAAGACGAGTAACAAGCGGAGGGATTAATAAAGAGAACAAGTGGCCATGTGGTTATCAGATGAACCAGGAGTAAATGTGTGTTTGTGGGAAAGTGGAGGAATCATGAGGGGACATCGAGGTTTACACGTGAGTAGCGTCGGGGAGTAGAGAATTTTGTAGTTAAAGTACTTCATTCATATGTTATCATGATTCGCGTAGTTAAATCACTTTCTTGTCATTTTTGGTGTTGTACTTAATCTACAAACACCCTCTTTCTTTTTTTTCATTTCCAGGCAATGCATTCGTCAGACAGCCACCACAACACACTTGGTCTTTGTGTATTGCATGCATGCATTTCATTGCTCACGCACATTCGGCACTAAGCTCAGTTAAGTGGCATTTTCTGTTGGCATGTGATTTTTTTTTTGTATTTTGTTATAATTTCATTTGAAACGCACATTGTCATTTTGATCATTCTTTACAAACTGCTTTTTTTCCGGGCAGTTTTAGTTGACTTTTCCTTTCAACTCCCTCCAGTGTGAAATAATTGGCAGCATGCAAATAGCTTCTCCAACACTGCATGTGAGTATTGTGCACGTAATGCATTTGAAATAAAGCAACAGCTGAGCTTTGCATTCGGCATTTGACATCGGTTTTCTTTTTTACACGCATGCACTTTCTTTTTATTCCAAAAGAAGTTAATAATTATCAGTAAACTTGTAGTAAACGGGTAAGTACATGCTTAAAAGTAAATACCTATGTGGAGACTTTGAGTGATCATGTTCTTCCTCTGGTTCCTTGCGTGCCCTGCCAGCAGGGGGAGCAGTTTGTGCAGGACTCAGCTTCATTGTCATGTCCAGCCTCCTCCTGTCTGGGCTGAGCTGCTCCGCTTCCTTGACAGCTTTAAATCACATGAATAGACTGAGAGAGAAGCATCTGCATTCCACAAAAGTTGTACACTCCTGGTGCAGTCATGTTAAGTGTTTCATGGCACGCATGAGAACAGGGGAATCATTTATGATAGAAATGTCACGCAGTCAAAAGTGAGTATTTTTTAAAGACGTTTACAGGTACAGTTTGTGGCAGTATATAGCAGAAAAACAAAAATCCGAATTACAAACGAGCAAAATATATTTATAATCTGATCATATTTTCTGCTCTGGTTTTTAAAAACAACTTAACAGTGACAACTGCAATTGTTTTAATCCTACAGACTCTCTATCTGTCACCCATGTTACTGCAGAAGTCAGTGCTTTGCAGGCAGTTCAGTGCAGCCACAAGGTGGTGCTATAAGAGGAGATTTGGATGTGTGAACCTGGTCTACAAAGCTGTAAGGCTGAAATCGTCATTGTATTTATTGTACTCTTTATTATACAGTGAAACACATACTGCATGCAAACTGATATTTGCCTGTTTGGACCAGTGTGATGCGCATATCAAACTTTGCAAGCAGATTTTATTTATTTGCTTTAAAGCACATCCTCCTTCCTTTTCTCAAGAGTCTCCATCAGAACAAAGGCAGACGAGCAGCCAGATCCGTGTTTGTCTGATGAAGGACGGCAACATTTACTGCCACTGAAAGGACAGGATACACAGAGCACATGGAGAAAACACTGAAAGTGGGCTGGAATGGTGGTGCTGAACAATGCAGGAGGGCGGTTGCCAGGTTTTATGGTCTGGGATCCTGCTCCCAACCCCCACCAGGTCCCTCTTCCTTCCTGCGATGTACTGTAGTTTACACTTGAGCCACTATGAACCACATTTACTGAGAGAAGCGAGGCAGAACAATGAAACAATGAGACTGTGTGGAGAGCGGTTCCAGTGTAAAGCAGCAACTTGACACATGGTTTGTGACACTTTCACGATGGCCTTCAATATTAATCTCTCTTACCTTAAGTACTTCGACCCTTACAATACTCTGTTTAAAGTATTCGTGTGAAATTTGTCACTGGAGATGCAGGTGTATGTCGACTGAGCTGTAAAAAAAAAATAAAGTCAAATAAAATCCCAGTATCCCAAGTATACCCATGTTTTTCTATAGTATGTGGCTCCATGTTTAACAATTAAAATCCTTTATATTAGTGCTGTCTACAAAACTAATCAATCAATAAAAGGCTTGTGTCGCACGCAAAGATTTTTCTGCCACATGGAACACAAATGAACGAATAAATAATCACATTTAAATTTAAAGCAGTGACCAAAACCGATGCTGATTTCGATGAATTAATTAGTAAAAATTATTTGATTTCATTTAAATCAACATTTCATGCTGGGATTTTCAGTGTCATGTTTTATGACATAAAAACATATAAGACACACATGTCAAGCGTATCCTTCCTTTAGAAAAGTGCCATTTAAATAGTCAGAATTCATGTCCTTCAACATGGCGTTCTCTGTTTTAAACTTTCAGTAAATATTAAATATTAGTAAACTACTGGTGGCAAAGTGAAATCAGTGGAAAAGGAAGAATACAACGTAATTTAATCGCGTACGAAAAATATTTTCAGTTCCACGCAAAACTCCCTGGAAAAAAAACTAAATTGTTACATAAGTTAATGACAGCAGCAGGCCTGGTTTTTTCGCCTGTGGTCACGGACTGGGACGACCAAGGTTGACATGGCCGAACAACACTCACTCTCACAAACACACACATGTTGACAGGCTGCGGAGGAACCTGTTTGTGACAGTGCCTTAACAGCTGGAACTGTGGTCATCCATCAGCATTGGGTTTGATATTAGGGCCGGCTCCCTGGTGGGTCATTGACACAGATGACAAACCTGTCTGAGGGAGTTATAGAGCTGCCAATCCCACCACTATGTGCCACTTACTCAAGTGACATTCATCCAGTCTCAGGCAAAGGGCTAAATTGAACAACCCACTTCCACTAAAGTCTAAATAACTGCTAATGGCATTTTCTAATAAAGCTATAATTCAGAAATGACAGTGCTGTTTGGTTTTCAAAAAGCTCGTCTATCCCAAAAACCTGCATATAAAAGCTGCAGTGTGACTCGCGGAGAGGATTGCATGGGCTCTACGAGTGTGCACATTAGCGCTCCATGTCGCCGCAGTGAGAATACTGCGTGCTCCCCACAACAGAAAACAATACACAACCGCACAGGCATTTACAACTCCAACTTATACGACTGCAATAAAAAGCACGGCAAATGAGCCATTCTGGGAGCCCCAAGCCAGATGTTGAGTGAGTGGTGTGCGTAATAAGGCTTAATGAAGGGGTGGAGTTACCAAAGTGTCCAGGGAATGAGAGGGAATAAACACAACATAAACAAGTCCTAAAAATTAAACTTGCCAATCTGAAACATGTTGCTTCCATTCCGCACTAGATAGATTGGGATTTTGTTTCAGAGCTTGCGATCATTTTCTCTGATTACAAACAATCGATTGCGTGTTGTTTTCTGGGCTATAGGTAGAAATAGAGCATCCTGGTGAGTACACAGTGTTCCCTGACTTATTGTGAGCCGTGTGTAGGGTCTACTGAGGACCACCGTGTTTTCAAGGTGACATTATCCACAATGAATGGAGACTTCCTGGACTGGGAGCCTCTCTGGTTTACAACTTCCTTCTTGTGGCGACAATCCTACCAAAATATGTGTCAGGTTGTTGAACAAGAGTGATGATGTCCTTAACAAGTAGAAAAGCAGCTCTCCTGAGATGAAGCACTTGTTTTTTTTTTTTATATACTGAAATGAAATGCACTGCTCTCACTGCTGGATTAAAACCACACAGCTCTTTTTCACTTTAAACTCTACAGCTCTTAATTGTTGTACTTGGCTCTCAGAGGATGGTAAATGCCGGACAACGCTGCAAATATTTTCCTGCTGTATCGTCTAACCTCTTACAAGCAAGAGGGGAGGTCACAGCCTCCTTCACACCGAGATAACATTTCCTTATCAGCCCTCCGTTGAAATGAAGTGTTTGATGTTTGTGGGCAGTAAATCAAGTGTGTAGTGAAAGTTGCAGTAACTTATTTTTTATTAACCTCTCATTTGAACACACTAATGATGTTGCTCTGACAACAGGAAGCAGAGCACAGGCCGGTTTGTCGGATTCAGGCTCAGATGTAGTATTTCTGTGCCTCTTCAAAGGCCGAATGAGAGGGGAAACAGCTGCACTGGCTCAAGCAGGGAGTTTTTTTTATATATATATATATACAACAAAAACTGACTTTGCTAATGCACGTATGTTGAAACGAGGCTGATTTGATCCCTCTCTCTGCAGGCTGAGCAGTCACAACTTTGCAGTGAAAGGACGTTGTTGTTTTTGAGGGCTCTTAACAAGACGAGACAAATTAAGGAAAGGTTAAGAGACACTGGTTGCGGCACAGAGGTCCACTCACTTAAAGTGATGCATTGCAAAATTGCTTTCCTATTGGGCGGAACATTTATTTTGTGTGACGGGTGTAGGCTTACTGTGTCAGCAAACAGGCTTGGCTTTGTGTGTAGGCGCTACCTGCACTCAAGGTATTTTTCTTGCTGGAAGTTTTAATGGTTGTCCATTACATACTTGTGAAGTGGCTTGAGAGATTACATGTCCGCACATGGTTTAAAGGACATAATTATCCCTGTTAAATGTAATGTTATGTTATATTACATCAGGTTGTTAATGAAGCAAAGTCATAACAGAATTGGTTTTCTTACGAATGGTTTAATCTTGTGAATAGGTTGGAATGTTTTGACCACACTGTACTTGTTATTAAGACTGATGCAGTTCGTGCCCGAGCAAATAAATACGTACTTAATTTAAGTAATACCACTTCACAAAAGCAGCAAAATGTATTTAATTACTGAATGCAATAGCGTGTTAGCAGTGTTTTATGCCAAGAGCAGAGCACATTTTAAGTGTTCCACATAATGTTGCGGGGTGTAGTGCTTATCTTCACTGCTTCAGTTCCTTTTCTAAACTTCCTTCTTGCTGCAAAAATAAGAGATGGGAGAGAAATCAGCTTCAGCACAACAGTAAAACAACTATGTTGCTCTGCCAATCGATCCTTTATTAGCACTAGCACAAACACACAGCGACATTTTTCTTTCTCTCTATAACAACAACTAAAAGGTAAACGGTTTAACCCTTTCTTAACAGGAGTTAAATAAACTAAATATCAAATCAAAGTTCCTACATTTCATCAAGACAGACAGTTCACCTACTTTATGCTACAAGTTTAACACATAACAAAAGAGTCCTTTGAACATTACAGTATATTTGCTTTATTTGTGCTTGCACTGTGCTTCATGTTCCTCTCTAACATGAGCCTTACCATAAAATACTGCAGTGATCCCATGCAAGTGTAGCCGATCAAGTGGCTGGGTGTGAAGTGACCAATGCTGTGCCAGAGAGATAAGCCAGAGGCCTGTCCAGTTGGCCAGGTCAAGACATCTGAGTCAGACAGAGCAAATGGCACACCGTCTGTCTCACGTTTCCACTGTCAGCGAGGGGGGCCAAGGAGCTTTTCACCAACACCAACGCCAATTTCTGTGGGGCTCCACACTCGCAGGAACAACGCGCAGGAAGTACCTCATCACCACAGCGGTTCGATTTCCCAATGCTACAGCCGAGAGCTGGAACAACCGCAACATTTTCTCCTTCTGAATGAACTCATAGATGATAGTGAATAAAGTATACACACAGAAAAAAAAACTCTTAACTCTTAAGTTAACTCGAATGCATGCTGTATAGAAAGAGCAACTTGCTTGATGTCAGACAGTCTGCAGTCCTGTCAAGTTTCATCTTCATTGAGCACACATGTATATTGAAGTTATATAACAAACCATAAAACTGATAAATCAAACGGTAGTGCAGGCAGTTTCTGTAAGCCTCCTCTTTCTCCAACATAAACCACAGTATGTCACTAATGCGTAGGTCAGAAATGAACCCTGCCAGGGTTTTTAGTGGCCTTGTAAATATTAAAGTCGGCTTGTAAAGTTTCATAAAGTGCTGAAATCTCTAACAGCTAATTTCTTTTACTGTCACTCTTCTGAAAATTACATAGCTGTTAATGTGAAATCCTGTGTATATTGACAAGTCATCTTATTACATGTTGAAAGAGTTTAGCTGAAGGCTTTGGTTCATGCACTGGCTGTCTGGTGTGTTGGAGGCGTGGGTTCATGTCTGTGGACTCAGTGACACAGTGCATTACCACTAGAGGGCAAAGCAGCTCCAAAAATCTCTCATGACTCATGACACACTCAGTTGTTTGTGACTGCTGAAATATTGGAGATGTTTGGTGAATTTGTTCAGCGGTTCTCCAGGGTGTAAATCACACATTACAACATATAATATATTGTACATAAAATCTCAATTAAATGAAAAACAAGAACAAGCCAGTAAAAAGAATCATGCAATGCAGTCTTTACATTAAAATATCCTCACGGTTTATTTTGAAAGACAAATGATTTCTTTTTCTTTTAAAGTTATATATGACTGAGAGCACCCTGTGGTTTTTTGGATTGTGAATCTTTGTCTAAGTCTTTGTACAGTTGAATCTGAAACCAAACAAGATTGTGAAGCTGTAAATAAGGCGACATACAGCATCACGGACACAGAAGGTGCTGATATGTATTGTATTAAGTGCTTCCTGTCAGAGAGGGATGTGGCTCGGCTGTGGAATGGATCTGGATTCCCTGGTCTGCAGCTGCTCCTCCTGTGTTGTGTGCTGCTCTTCTTGGCTGTGTTGTGCTCCACAGAGAGCCCCACTCCACTCCTGCGAGTCTGGGCCTCAGGCCCCACAGCCACCTGGGCCACAGGGAAAAGGAATGCGCTGACTTAATGATGTACCGTAAATCAGACGAGCCACACAGCGATCCCTGCCATTGGACAGCACTGAACCTCCAAAAGCCCAGCCCACTCTGAACTCGAGCCCCCTACAAAAGGCATGTGAAAACATAGTATGTGCATCCACTCAGAGTCTGTTTGCATGGGGACATGTTCTGCACTGCTACGCTCTCAGTTGTTCCACTTCTCCAGTCACCTCTGCGGAGGTCGAGGAGGTCTCAGCGAAGCAAGACAGAGAGCAGGAGGGTTGAAACTGAGTGCAAGGAGCTTTACCCCCTTAAGGCTGATGGGAAACTAGTTGGGGGCACCGAGGGGCTGAGCACTGAGGCAGACTGCCATAAGTGATTGCAGCTGCTGCTGAGGCCTTGAAGTTGGCTACAATAACATCCAGCCAAGTCAGGCAGATGACAAGGTGTGAGAGAGCCTGTTTGTTTTCATCCTGCTGTAGGTGCCAATTCAGACCTGACATGCTGTGGGTAAACACTACAGCAACAGTCAATAGAGTCTTTAAAAATGGTGATAGAATTAATTAACAGAATGTATTTTAATATTAAGTAAATATCGGTTCTATCGTTTTCTTTTCAGCTGTCACACATGGAACTTTGTGTCACACTTGCACCTACTGTCAGCATTTCTCCAGTTCTGTCATAATTGAATATTATTTAAAATGATACTATATGTTTTCTTTCAGGGATTAATTTCAGTTCACCGTCCACAGCTGCTGTTTCTTCTTCTTAGGCAACACGTTCTTTATCAAGTCCAGCTGAATGGAGGTGTTCACAGCACAGTAGCTCCAGCAGCAGAGAGGTTGGTTGTGAAAGATGCTTCATTTTTCTCCCCAGGACTAACTTCTCCATGCAGTGTGGTACAGGACTAATGACAGTCATGTTAATGATGTTGACACTCCCACCAGCGCCAGCCAGCGTACAGTAATGAGGGGAAGTAAATAGCAGGTAGCTGACAACGTGGCTGCTTCCGCTGCCACACAACTAATGATCCCTTTCACACCCCCTGAACATACTTTGTAAAGATGACAGCACACAGTTTAGGAGGGTAAATCCTGCCTTTCTTACACCTTCACTCTACCTGTCAATAGAAAACACCTCTGTTGAAACACGATACACCATCACATCTATATCTGTGTTGTCCGCGTGGATTCTTGACATCCCGACGGAGAAAAGCAATCTAACAAGTTATCTGTTGCTATGTGGAGGTCTGATCTTTCATTATGGATTAGCACTACTGATCCTGCAAAGCCCAATGGGGAGATCATGACATTAACACCGCAGGGCTGCAAATAACATTACCACTGAACTATCTACGGTTAGAGAACAAGCCAGCCTGCAATGCAACTTTTCCCAATCACGTACAGTAAGAAACAAGTCCACCAACATGGAAGAATTAAACAAAGTAATGCGATACTGTGGGGGGGGGGAGAGGAGGAGGAATGAGAAAGAAAGAAAAATGAGCGTTGTAAGTCCTTTGGTTTACCTGCTGTGCTTCTCTCATATGTGAAGGTATGTGCCTCTGTGACCCTGCTCTGAACTCCAAAGAGAAAAAATTCATTCACCTCAGGAGCGTCTGTACAGCATGTGAAGATTGATGCGTGTGGCACAACACATGAGTAATGATGTCAACAGCCATCTCGGCAGTAGCGGCCATTATTATCATCTCTACCATGAAATGACACGAGGCCTAATCTGATCCCTAAACAAACTATCACAGCAAACCTAAAGCACTCTGCCATGCTGTGGGCTCGTGCAAAATAATTTACATACTGAAATCAGTAGCACTGTGAGATCTTAGCGCAGTGCTTGGGTATTAATGGCTCCACCAAACGAAAATGATCTCCATGTTAGAGCAGCGTATCTCACATACAGGACATGGTAGATGTTCTGCCTAGCAGCATGTGATATCTCATGTGATGAGCATCAACCCCATTTGCCATTGGTCGTGCCTGAAGCCACAGAGCATAGTAAAACACATGAATCTACCCAACCAGCTGAGGTCCTGTAAGCCTCACTGTGACATTCACCATAAGCAGACACCGTTTGTCATTGTGTAAAAACACAATGGGGTTTCAATTTTTTTTTTTCAGATGTATGTAGATACGATTTTATTCATTTAACACAATGTGACCTAAAGCATTTTATCTTATTAGTTTAAATTAACAGTAGCTGCTATAATACATGCTTAATATGTACTTTTCATGTGCTGACCCAACGTTTTAGCTCAGTGTTGTGAAATTAACAAATGAAAAAACACATGGAGGCCAGGTTTTGTTTATTTGGTTGGTGTGTTTGTGTGTGTTTGTGTCTGACTCAGACAGACAGACAGACAGAGTGGTGTGGTTGAGATGGGGGTGGATTTTCCATCAACACGGTGTCTGTAGAGGACTCTCTGACCCTCCTGTGAACCTTCAGGGGGGTTGCAGAGGCCATCGGAGGGGCCAGAGGTCAGAATTCATGCTCGTCACAAACAATGCACTGCTTTGCCCAGAGCGCAGAGAGAAGACACAGCCACAGTCACACCGCAGGCTGCTCGAATGAGCCCAAATGTAATTACGCAAAGCTCGTTTCATGTATTTTTTTTAATCTATTTATGCACTTCTCACTTTCTTTGCTGCAAAGAGAAACTAATTTACAGTATTTATAAAACAGGAAAAAGGATTTCCCCTGAACAATGTTATGAGTAAGGTTCCTTTTAGTGAATTGTTTTGAAACATTTTAAAGCCTGTTTGTATAAAACAGACTTCAGAATCAGCTTTACTGGCCAAGATGTGCACACATACAAGGAATTTGACTCAGTGTAAAGAGGAATAGACATAACAATACAACATAACAGTGAGAACAAAAACAAAGCAGAACAAATGGAGGTAAAAACTAATCAGGACAGTTGTCTATGAAACAACACAATATATGCAATAAAGATATATATATAGAGATATATATATATATATATATATATATGTGTGTGTAAACTATGTAGTCTACAAGTGAACCATTAGTTGTAAAGTGTACTGTAAGTTGTAAACTTAATCATATTTATCATGTTTTTCCATGTGTGATTGTAAATTGAAACGTGACAGCACAGGTGTTCTCCATCTTTTCCATGTTGGGCAAACATTGCATCCTTGAAGAGGGAATTATCACAGCACCAATAAATCACTGCATGGTCATGTAAATGTTAAAGAGTGATCCAAACATAGTATGTGCTGGTGGGTGGTAAATTGTTATGTCAGCACAGAGCTTTGCTGAGGAAGGAGTGCAGAAACGTCCATTTTGCCCTTGTGGCAACATGTGCACCTGCTCTGCAATCGTCAGCTCTGAATGTGAGGGATCTGAAGCCGATAAGAGGGAGAGGAACATCAGGCTCGACGCCATGTCTTCAGCTGCGCTGTTGAGTGGGCTGACGGCGAAGCGACAGAAGGACGCCAAAGGGATGTGCCTGTTGTGGAACGATAGGAGTGACTAGCTCAGCTTTGCATGGCCCAGTCATATGTCCCCCCTGTGTCCCCCCGAGGCCCAGGGAAATGCTGAGCAGCAGGAAACCAGTACACCAGAACAGAGAGGCCCAGCGGTGCTCCCACTCCACAACAACACAACAACATATACCACAATTACAGCCGCAGTTGATATATATACGCGTGAACATCTGCATGTACAGGCAGCTTCGGCTGGTTGTTGAAACGCTTGCACTGCTGCAGCACAAACAAGGGAGTTTACAGCATATCTGTAACATTTCAACCACTTATTAGTTGTGATTCAACTATTGCGCTGTTTCACTTTGTGTGTAGATGATTCATCACATATACTCGATAAATAATCTGTTGAACATCACGGACTATTTCACCCTCTATAAAACTTTACAATAAGGGTACGTTAATTAATACAGTTAATGCAATAATAAGTATTAACTAACATTTAATTAACAGCTAGCTCTCGTGTCTAGTTTTAACCAATGTTAATAGCATGTTTAAACTATTACTGTAGTTATCGTGAACACCGTTAGTTAGTGAGTGACTACTAGACACATTGTTTAGTGAAACTAGCTCTGGTAGTTGAAGCTTAACTAACCAATGTTGTGAATGAATGCAAACAATGTATAAATACCTTAGCTAACATGTACTACATCAAGAAACGATAACTAGATACATTAGCTAACTATTAATTGCCTTAGTTAATGCATATTTCTACATCAACAAATGTTAATTAATGTAAAATTATGAGCAATTGTCCATGTTTTTTCAAAACAGTTTTTTCAGTATCGTTTTTATTTATTTTTATTATGATCAAATTTGCACTCAAACTGACATCCATTTTAATATTTTACAAAATTCTGTTTTATATTACATATTAAATATTATAACATAACATAAGCCGTTGACACAAACACTCTGTAGACTCACTGTAGGCGGAGTACCTAAATAAAGTGTTGCCCACAACTCGTAATCCCTGTTTAGCTGTAAAATCAGCCGGTTGCATCGCTCAAAAGAAACCTCTCTCAGATGCTTCAAGTTATTTGTGGGCGTGTTTATCTCATTGCTATAATCAGCATTTAAACCCTCACGACCAATCTTCCATAATGTGCATTAGCAGCAGCTCAATCTTGTATTCCTCTCTTAAACCACTAGGGGGTAAAGCTCCCCACACTAGATCACTGCTGATGTGTGCAGCAGGTCTAGCTGCAACTAACCCTGATCCCCCAGACCAGACCTCCCTGTGCTCTGTTATCCACTGGTCTAAATGAACCAGTCCACCTCCGCTTGATTATCATGATGTAAGGCTCTCCTAATTGGATTCTCCACAGAGTAAGGACTTGTTATTGTAATGCGTTATCTACTTTCTAGATTTCTCCTGCAGCATCTGGGAGATGTTGTCATTCCAATGATAAACACCATTTTCACTTGAGCTTTTATTACTAGACACCGTGTGCTAGAAATGGAGATAAATGAGTGTGAATCCCCGAGCTCTGATATGCTACTATAAGCTTTCACCTCCTGTATACCCCAACACTCGCCTCCACATGGGAGATGCACCAGCTAACAAATGACCAGCAGGATTACGCACTTTGAGCAAGAGGGAAAATTGTTTTGTAACCACACGTTGAGGAAACGCTCTTCAAGAAAAATACATTTACTGTTTGACTGTTTGGCCTCCTTAATCCTTATCTAAACCATGGATGGATTGCATAGTGAAACTACCTCTGTCCAAGCACAGTATGTTTCTTTCCTCATATATTATGCTCAGGCACTCACTGTTTTGGCTTCCTGACATACATATGAAAGAGGATATTCATCTTGAAGTCCAGTAATATGATGAACTCATGGTCTCACAGCTTTTTAGCTGCTACATTTTTGAGCGGACATCGATGCAGTACAAGAGATATGAGGAAACAGTGTAACATAAGGTCACATTGGGTAACCTTCAGTGTGAGTGATTGTATTTGAATAAGCTACACATCTGTTTTTGTGGGCTGGAGTGTCAGAATAACATTCGCTAATGTCCTGGTGTGACTCCTGACCCAGTACACCCCTGACTCAAAACTCTCATGCATTTGACATTTGACAGCAACACAGCAAACCACCTTACTGCATGCAAAATGACTGCCCACTGCCACAATGAAACTAATCTTTTTACATCGCAAGTCA
The DNA here is from genome assembly GCA_037367275.1 of Coranthus polyacanthus. NCBI lineage: Eukaryota > Metazoa > Chordata > Actinopteri > Kurtiformes > Apogonidae > Coranthus > Coranthus polyacanthus. The sequence goes on from JAPQRN010000015.1 coordinate 16,456,801, forward strand.
TATCGGAATCTAATAAGAGCATCAATTTTTGGTCCACCTTAACCTAGTGGTGAACTCTATAGTTAATACGCAGCGCTTATTATTTTACCATCAATCAACAGCGCGGCAGGCAGGGTGCTCTCTCACCTCACAGCACTGCCTTGCAATCTAATTGTGCCCGAGCCTCATCAGTTTCCAGAACAATCAATTCCTCCTCTAGCTGGATGCAGGCAGCCGTGCCCCGGACCACTACACAGACTTTAATATGAGCTCCGTCGTCCAGGCCTCCTAACCAGAGAGCCAGGAGGCAGCTTTAGCTGGGCTTGACGGGGCCCTGGCTCCAAACCTGTGTTCCATCATCGTTTTTTTGTGGTATCTCTCCTGACAGGTCGAGTCTCTCCGTGAAGCTTCGAAAATCAAGATGTGGCGAGAATGTGATGAGACCCTTGAGGAAGTGGCTGAACTTTTGAACCAGCATGTGGGGACAGTCGGGGCTACACAGACAATATTAAGTGGCCTACTGCCTCAGAGCTGTCACTAATGGGGTAAACATTGACATACGAGCGTAGTCTCAAACAACCATTCATCTGAGCAACTTTGCTAACCTTGAGAGGATGCTGAAGCAACATCCTCCTGTCTGTGACTATTCAAAAAACAAATAGAGAATAGATTATTTTTACAAACACATCTCCAAGAGAAATCATGCTTGACTAAGACGCATGGGCTCTGAAACCACATACTGTGCTTCTCTCACCAAAGCTGCAGTGTAAAAGTTATAAGTGTATTATGATATTGTATTTATTACAGTACAATAAGTGCACACCTGTCTAATATAAAACTCATTTGTATTTCAATAACAAACCCTCCTGTTTTTTATGGATGTGCTTGTCAAGAAAAAGGTTTATATTCATTTATTTTGCTAATTCATGCAAGAATCTAACTATAATGACACTAGATGTAATGAAATAACCCTGTGATGTGTATCAGAACCTTAAATGTTGCCTGTGGGTTTTTGGCTTTCACTGTGCGGTAAACCTATTTGTTATACATATGTCATTGCCGAAGATGAAGACATATGGCTCTTTTAAAGCTGCTAACAATACCAATCAATAATCATGAATGTCTCAGTATTGTCATATTTCATAAATCAGCTCCATTGTTTCGGGATGACAGTGATCATTCTCTACAGAGTCACAGCATGGAAGCATGCAAATAATCCTCATCTTGATCACAGTTGTCTGAACTGACCACAGAGAAATCTCCGCGCTCTTATATTATGACACGCAATAAACCAAATAGAAATACATCTCCTCCTGCATCTCAGATTTAAGGACCTGCTCGCTGCAAATGTGAATTTAGATGGTAAAATAACACTCACTACAAGTGGCAGGAGTAAAGAGTCTCACACTGAGATTAAGACACATTTCAGATTTACATCCAAGTCAGAAACATTCTTGACCTGTTCTGCTCATCACCTTTGTCCCTTATGGTTAACCTAACACCACTCCAACATCCCATAAGTGATTTTTTCATTCAGGCTTTTTAGACCAACTTGTCTGCATGTCTAGGAGTTACTATTTAGCAGTAGATTTATGTTTAAGAGCACAGCGGGATAACCTGCTTGGCAAACTGTGCTGGTTCCCAGCCAAAGCTATCTGTAAGGCACACTGTGAACCAGAGGAGGGGACTGAGTAGGAAAGCAAGCCAGAAAAAATGTGATATTGTCACAAAGCATGTATTTTCTATTTTTTTTTTTCTACTTCATGAAGGAAATGCTCATATGGACACATACTGGCCCCTGTGCTGCATGAAAGCCAGGCTTCCTCTCAAATACAGTAGGTGATGATGGACAAAAGTAAAATGAATAGGCCCGTCTGAAACTCACAACACCTCACGGACACATTCATACACCAAAAATAACAGAGAGGCTCTTCCTCGTGTTGCTACACAAAGCACAATTGAGAGTAATGTGTGCTGCAGTCAGGCAAAGGTTGAAGTACGTGGGAAAAAGCACAGGCGCATAACTGCCGAGAGGCATTCAGCAGGAGTACTATCTGTCACTGGACTTTTTGCAGGGCTGTGACAGAGCTGCTAAAAATGACAATATAATAGCTGGGATGACATTTTGTTTAAAAACGTGATGACAGAATGATCCCACGTCTCTGTAACTGTAGCTGCTGTCGGGCCAGGAGTCAGCCATTATTCTCTACTTAGCCACTGTCTGTCTTGGTGGTCAGCGTGAGTGCTGCTTGTAATGGGCTATGATGAGTTTGTATGACATATGATAGGATCTCCCATGTCAGCCCATGTCATGCAAATATTTATGTCAAGTAGGAGCACTTCACTGCGCGAGCGCATGCTCTGATAGATGCGAATCCCCTGTTGGCACTGGGATGAGAGAATATTTCTGTGGCAGCGGCCTACTTCCTCTCCCACTCCTCATGCTCGGCCACCAGCACCGTGCCAGGGCACTGCCCCCTCTTCCTCTGAGAGATCCTGTGATTGAGAGCACTGAACATGGTGTTTACTTTGGCCGCACCTCAGAGAGAAGCAGATGGAGGCATAGAGCAACAGCGATGAGGCCAGAAAAAGACAGATAAAAGACAGAAGGATAGAGGAGGACGCAGACAGACATGCAGACAGCACCAATCTCAACATTTCATTTCTCAACAGGCAACTACAACTGTCTTCTCACTGCATATTTATGCCTTGATGATGGTGCAAATCCAAATCCTTATTCAAACAGCAGGCAAGTGGCCAGAAGCATTATCAGACATAATATGATATAATAGTATCAAACACACTGTGGGTTTGAGGGGCTGAGTGAGTCAGCTTTATTTATCCACTGTTATAAACAGCGTTTAAAGGGATTAATGTGAAGTGTAAGTGCTGATAAATACTAGTTGTGTCACCCCGTTGTGAGGGAGTGGTCTAAGTGGTGAACTCTCTCTTTCATCCTCTTCCATTGCCTGTGGCTTTCTCGAGCGTCAACATTCTTCCACTTATCTTTATAGCCATTAGCGCTGTCAGCCTCCCTGCGTCTCTGCTCAGGCTCACTGTGAAGCCCTCGCTGAAATTCCATGAATATCAGTTGACAAGCAGTTGCCTTACACGTAAGTTGCAAACAAATTGACTTATTTGTGTTTCTTGAGGAGTAAACAATACAGAACATGGTCTTGGAGAGAGGAGTGTGCAGGTTTTTGGTTACAACTCCAGCATCTACACACACACACAAACAAACAGTACAGCCTGTGTTTAAGTGTAAAGTAAAGTGGTCTCGCGGTTTGGTCGGTTGAAGGTGATGGTGTTTCTGAATGGGATGATAATGACTCTGCGTATGTTTTACTGGCTGATATTGTTTTCATATAGATACAGTCTCTGTTGTCAGTTTATAGGTAACTCTACCTAACACCTGTATATAGACGAGAGGTGGGTTTAATATTGTGACTAAACTTCATTCAAAAAAACACTAATATAATTCAACCAAATTCTGAGCTATGACTTCCTGAATAAATCAACGCATTTCTAAAACCAAAACTTTCAAAAAACAAATAAATAAAGACAGGGTTTATTTATTTGACAGAGACATTATACTATATACACAGATGAACTGATGTGTTTCTAGAAGAAGTTAAAACGGTGAGGTAACAGATTTAATGCAGGGCTGTTGAAATAGACTGCAATGTTTTAAGCTTGGTGTTGCAACTACGTCTATATCTCATTTCTGTTTTGCAATATAAGATAAGAAAAATACATAACTTACGGCCTGGTTTAATTTAACCATTTACTTGACCATGCAAACAATACCGCACCAAAACAAAATATAAAGTGACAGCATGTCAAATGTTGCTTCAACCAGATAATAAGTTGTTGATATTAATAAAGGGCATTGACAGACCCTCTGAGATTATTGTTTATTTCTGTATTGAGTAAGGAGCAGGTCAAATAAGATTATGATTCACTTTATTTTCTCACTGGAACTGTGCATTACCACGAGAGGAACAAACAAAACGATATGATATGAAATAGATTAAAAAGATATATTATTGTACGTGATAATGAAGTAACTTCAAATCAGCTTGTTGGTGTAGTTTGTATGAGATAGGTTTAACACAGAGGAGAGCATGTTCAGCCCTCATGTTTTTAGTTTTGAACTATACTGGCGGCGTCCTATAGGGGGAGTCTGGCATCACCTCTGTGTATCAGGAGGAGACGCACACACACACACACACACACACACACACACACACACACACACACACACACACACACACACACACACACACACTGTGTAGAGGACCACACACTGATGGAATGTGCAATCCTGTCACCGGCTTGTAATTACAAACTTCAACCAGCAAAATCCAACCATCTGAGGTCAAAAAGGGGGAAAATGTTCTTCAGTTTCTGTCTGGGTGACGTCATTCCCACCTTCCCGGAGTTTGTTGAAATCAATGGAAAGTGGCACGAGGCCCTTTTATTTTACACTCTATTGTGAAGCTTAGCAGCCATTTAAGTCCAATTAGAACGAGGAGAGCAACTTGTCTTAGACTTCGCGCTCTTAACCCAGCAGCCTTGAGCTATTGTTGATAGTCTAATCCCTTGGTGTAATAGAATTTGGGACAGACAACAGGGGGATTTAGCTAATCCCCCATTAAGGACCTTTGTAATCCTCTTGAAAATCATTGTATATACACCAGGTTAAACACTGTAATAACAGCAAAGGTCAAAGGGATTAACCCCATAGAAAATGATCTGATGGTGCTTCAGAAAAAGAAAAAAAAGTGTAGACCTTCTTCAAAGGTGAGTCTTAGCTTTATTGCACGTAAAACTTCTTTATATTCTACATTAGTCAGGGCTTATAGCCGTTAATATTATAGTGCAACTACATAGTTTACACATTGTGTTTGTTCTATTGCTATGTTCATATCATGCAAAAACTGATATATTTGCATTAATAGACTTGGAGATTTAACATGAAAACAAAGCTCAGTGCAAACAGAGATAGTTTATTTAGGCACAATTTGCATAATTACACTTTAATGCTTGATTTTGCTTCAATGGTATTCTTTTTACTCTCACAGTGTACTACTCACGGAGTAATCATTTTATTATCATTGTTATTATTTTTTAATTCCAGTAATCTAATTCCCTGTGCAGTCCCTGTGCGTTCTTCTGTGGATGGAAATTGTATATGCTCCATATGCTTTCTGGCTACTGATGTCAAGGCAGAGTGATTAGGTGGAAGTGGAGTTTATGTAAGCAATGGTGAGCACAAATCGGCCCCAGATCTCCCCACAAGATGCTCACACTCACTAGGCTTGCAGCACTTTACATGAGGCATTGAGATATGTGATATTAAGTAGGAAGCCATAAAACCTTGTCTGCACCCATGTGGTTGACTACAAGTAATAGGGAACAGTCAAATATATATTCAAGTTTTCAATGAAAGCCTGTTGAAAGTGTAATGATGTTAAAGTGCTGTCAAGGGAGTCACTGCCTGATGTTTTATTGGCTGTTTATTTTATTGGAGGACTAGCCATGAATCTAGGTAGCCTTCAGTGCTATTGCCACAGTGTGGTCGAGCCCCTCAGTCTGCATGAGAGATTTTATTAGCCAAACATTTGTTTCTTCATACTAAAAGCACCAAGGACTATGTCTTTCCAGTTCAATGGTGAAAATAGCAAACAGATGTGGGTGCAGTCTGCAGCCTCCCCTATGCATTAGTGTGTTGCACGAGTTGTGTTTTTATGATATTTTGCCTAAAATACAAAATTGACTCCTGGAACAAAAAATATAAGCCACTGCATTTTGCTGCATTTGTTGCAAACCAGATGATTAAAAACATTGTATTGTATTTTGGGAGTTCAAAGATTACATAAAAGACACGACTCACATACATTTACATTAAAACACATACAGTCTGTAAATAAATAAAAATAGGTGTGCAGCACACCTTTACTGTACATAATACAGAATAACCGCTGTATTTTGTCTGCTGTTCTGAGTTAATGCCATCGCCAACATAAATTTCTGCTTGCATGGGAAGCTGTGTGATTGTTTATGAGCGTTTAAAAATCTCAAGGATAAAATAATAATTTTTCCCGCGATGCAAAATGCTCAGTTCCATGAATGCGGATGGGATGTGGGGCAATTTCATTTTCTCAGCTCACTAACTGTTGGCTACACTGCAATATGTAGTAACTACGCCAGTAATATTTGGTCTATGGGACTTAATCCATTAGAATAAGCATTTGCATAATACAGTAATGTCGCTGAACAAATGAGGAATATGTAATGATCCAATCTGTGTGGGACAGAATGAGCACTGCAAGTAAATATGCAATGATTTCCACATGGATGCACATCTGATGAGAGAAACAAAAGCCCACACAGTGCCTTATGAATGACCTAGATCATACAGTCTGGTCAATGGTAAATGTATCAGTGTAATGCATCAGGTGTGCGTCTTGAGAGACCAGCCCTTTGCAAGTCGGCGCAGTACGTAATCAGCTCAGTAAATACTTACTGGCTGTTTGTGCAAACTGACAGACTGGTGACTGATGTGGTTGCAAGAGAGTGGGCTGAAAGGATGGCACAGATCAGCCCGATGAGGTCAGAAAGCAAAGCTCTCCCTGCATTTGGCCCAGCTGATCTGCAATTAAACAGGGCATTGACATCACACAACAGAGCAGACCATGTGAGCCACCTCTGGTTCACTCGCCAAGACATGTCACACACACCCTCTTAGCTTTCACCGCGAACCCACAAAGAAGCAGAAAAAAAAACACACACACACACACACACACATGCAGCCTGTTTCAGAAGAAACGGCCTCACCTAATTTAGTCTTTATATTCAGACAAAGCCAGTGAGAGCGCTGTGGAGGTTCATCCCAGGAGTCATCTGCGCTGATGCAGGGTACATGATCTAGTTTCCGTGCAGGTCTGTACTACTCAGGCAGCCCCCGTGGGGAAGGAATAGCGAAACCCTTTAAAGGCTTCCTTGGATATCATGTTTCTAGCTTCAAAATATGGAGCCCCCAGTCAATATATCTATGACTATTATCTATCAATTAATACATCTGTCTCCATTGTAGGGGTCCGCTGCCCTGCTAGCGGCCTGACCAGGCAGTGAACTCTTGCATTCCTAAAAAACACGGTCATCCAGCCTCTGTAATTTGTCATGTTAGAAGTTGACAGTAAAAGGTCATCCACTCCCATCGCTGGAGGCAAGAAAAAGCACCAGGATGAAAGTGCACGTTCAGACGATGGCTATTGCTGGGCTCTCCCTATTTGTATAAGGCTGGGAAGACACACACACAGCTTTATCTAATCTAGGCCTCCTATCTGTCTTATACTTTCCACAGTATCTGAAAGCAGAAGTACTAGCAGGTCCGTTTTGAAGAGAATAATCCACCTATAACTGAACCCTGCAATATGGTAATGCGTGTGAGGCATCATGGTTGTGACAGCATTTATATTATGCGGAGGATGGAACTTTTATGCGCTACACCGTTTTTGTTTTTCCAGCTATATTTACTCCTGTTTTTGCATTCAATTTTAAAAAAAGGGGATTCAAGACAAGACACTCTGTGCGACGTGAAATGAGATCTGTCCCTTCTGAAAGTAGTTTATATTGGAGAAGAGGCTATGTCATACCAGCCATCACATTCATGTTCACTGTCATGACTTATCAGGAGGTTAGAACAAGCTCCACTATATCTTATGTTGCTGTATAGTTTTACATTTAGTTCTGAAGCCGACAAGCTATCCATTAAATTGGGCCACCTCTGACACCACTCCAAAGTGAGGGCAGGTCTGCCAACAGCTCATCCATCATGCACAATATCAATAGATTTCCAAACATAAACAGAGCATCTTTGATATAAGGGACAGCTGGATCACGGGGGGCACGACAGAGGAAATGCACTTAAAGGCATCACAGGCGAATAGTCCAGCTCCTGTCTGCTGCCCTCTCTCCCCCAGACTGGCATGATTTAGCCGGGTCCCTCGCTTCCTGCAATTATTTTACTTCCGAAGCACAACACTGCCGGAGCCTATTGCGCCGTGACACTGTGGCTTCGCTTTAACAGCTCCTCATCTCTTCCAGGACAACTATTAACCCATTATCTTTACTGGTGCACCTATAAAAACAGTACACCTATGCAGAACAGAAGTATGCTGCTAATAGCATTGAGATCAAAAGGTCACATCTTTCAGAAACCATTGAAACATATAATAGGACATTATGCATGTGCGATAGACTTAGTATGTGCTACCGTGAGTGGACATGTTAGGATCACACTGACATTGTGCACATTTGATGTACTTGTACTTGTGTGCAGCTTTACACTTCTACTTCATCTCAGAGGCACGTATTGTACTTTTTAC
>JAPQRN010000015.1:16472301-16494317 GCA_037367275.1 Coranthus polyacanthus
TCGACCTAATGTTTAACAACTGTAATGTTATCCCTGAAACGACTGAAACCAGAAGAAAGCGTCATAGTTTGTGCCGAGCGTTATTTACTAGGTATACATTGCTTATTTGTTTCTCTGTGTTCTTTAAAGGAAACATAAAGTGACACAGAGATAACAGCAAATATAACACTGTTTGTTTGTATCATTCCCTTTATACTGATTCATGTATCCATGTAATAGTGGTAAATGTTTCTTTTTAGAGGCAGTTTAGTTATAAAGAAATATTGTTAAGAAAAATAATCTGTTGTTTATCTACCATAAAAAGCAACTGACCTGTATATGCATAACATTTTTGCCTAGTCTTCTCGCAGCCATTAATCACTGACAGGATTTAGGCGAGTATTATTAAGTTTCACTTAATTTGGGAAATTAAGCCCATTGCTCCTTTTGGTCCATAATTATCTTTCATGGCCGGTGGGTGATGCATAACAAGTTTATATAAGACTCATACAGCACGCAACCAAAAAGGTAAATACACAGCAGAGGATGGTGGTGGAGAAGAAGAGCATAGTGTCACCAGACAAGCTGAGAGACAAGTGAGTGATAATTGCTGTGGGAGCCGTGGGAGCCATAGGCTCTTTGAGAGAAAGGTAACAAAACAGCAAAACAATAGAGATGAATCGCAGCGGAGGATCTACTGCTGCAGTCTACCTTCCACTGAGGTCCTATTAGACTCGGCTCAGAAGCTTTATGTTTCAGCCGCAGACTTCTGATTACAGCTTTGAAAGCTTTGACGTAGCAGCTTTTATTTCTTTAAGGGGTGAGGTGTTGGAAATTTCCGTCTTTTTTTTTCATTTCATGACCTTTGGCATATTTGAAAATATACCTCATGGCGTTTTTTTTATTTACCAATCCAATTACTTCTGTAGATTAAATCATTTTCTAACAGACCTAGACTCTGCTAAGTTCAACAGCAGGACAGGAAGGATATAATTGCCCCACACAGTCTTCCTCAGCGAGCCAAGTGAGTTTAGTCTAATTTAGAGCACCATAGTCTGTCTGTCAACAAAAATATGTCCATTGTTCGGTGGCTTCATCCAGAGAGAGAGCAGTGTTTTTGTAGGGTGACCTGGGTAACTATGCTGTGTCAACTGGTGTCAGGCTACAAGTGCAATATACCAGCCTGCCCGGAGGCTAAAACCCAAACGAGGCCCCTTGTGTCCCCAACAACACAACCAGAGATAAGGTTCCAAGTCTCCTCCTTGACAAATATTTCTAGTTGAAATGGCCAGAAGAGGTGACAAACACGGTGACTAGACAGGAAACTGGTCAGCCAGACTCTGTTCTGCAGATCCTAAAAGAAAAAGATGCTGATTTCAGACTTTGGGAAGAATCGTTGGAAGGTTATTAGTAGGCATGAACTGAAATATTACGTAATCTTGCATGGCAAATTTTAAGATTTGTTCTTTTGTTCTTGCGGGGGCAAAAGTCACAGGCTTGTCTCTAATGGGACCCTGCACCACAGAGGAAGCTTTGTCTCTCATCAAAGAAGAGGAAGTTCTCTGCTGCTGTAACTACGCCTTACCCCTCAAAGTGCACGATGCAGCAGCTTTCATGTTCCAGTAAAGGGGAAAAGGAACAAGTGAATAATCTAACCTTTAACCCTTACATGACTTTTCAGAGCATGTGGTGATTTGTCTTAAGTGTGAGCCATTAGAAACAACGACTATTCACTGTCAGCAGATCACATGAATTCTTTTCCATGAATTTGGAATTGGGTTGATTTTCAGAGGGTCTAATTAATTTCCATCCAACAATGCAACTTCTTATATTTTTTTTGCCTTTCGGATACAAACCAGGCCATCCAGTTCAGTGGTTCTCAAAATGGGACGCAGAAAAACTCATTAGGTTTCCCCTAACCTCCCTCTGCTGTGGTTGAGCTACAGCAGGTTAAGTGTCACTCAGAAATTAGCGTTCTCCTGGTAGAGCAGTGGACGCCACATCAGCTGCTACCATTTTTGTAACTACATTAAACAAACCCTCTGAAGGCCTCAATGATGCATGCAATCTTAATTTTTATTACAGCAATTTATTATACACTCCCTGAGCTTATGACAGCCCCGACTGTCATTAACAGATTAATTATAATTTCCCCCTGCGCTCAGAGTTAAAGAGAAACGTGAATGCATACAGGCGGCTGTTAAAAACAATGAGAGTTGGGTAACCGTGTTTCATCATTCCAGTGGCTTTACCCTTCACCCTTCTTGAAAGTAAATGAAATGAAGGAACCATGGGTCTCCTCTTGAGGTCACTCCTGCAGCCACTGTGCATAACGAGAATCTCCTCCTAGTTCATCTTGTGCCAAAAATTCAAACAGAACGGAGATGAATGTTTGCCTTTTGGTTTCATGTACACAGCACTACCAGTGTAGTGATTCGTGCAACAATCCTACTTTCAAATGTCGAAAATGGCAAGATTTTGCAAAGGTCAAATTCTCGTTTTCTACCTTTTTTCAAGAAACTCAACTCCCGGCTACGGTACGAGTTTAAAGTGATAATACTAAAACACCTGTTGCATTCTTACAGTTTTTTTAGTTATCTTTTATTTAACCAGGAAAGTGCCATACAAGATCTTTTCATCCAGGGAGTCCTGGTCAAAACAGCAGAAGAAATAGTTTCACTTCAATTTCACTAGCAAAACACAAATAATACATAAAAGCAACGCTTATTTGGCTTGTAACATTTGTAGTTTATTTGGCACAATTGACACAATGGCACAATTCCTTACAGCAGCATAACAGACAACATTTGTTGACCACTTCGTCACTCACATCACTGTGCTTCTTCCACTTTAAGCCCGATCGACCTTCAGTAACAAGATCACTCAAGCTGAATTTTCAATGTCTGCCCAGTTTGCTGAAACTGTGTGATTTCTGATGACTAGGGAGGCTGAAAACCCCAAAACAAACACACAAGAGGTAGTAGTGTTGTGATGAAATCTCCAAAATGTTGGCCCAAACATGATACGCGCATGTTCCAAGCATTTCGAGGCACTGTGAATTACCTTGTAGCAACGAATGCCAGTACACTGAAGGTCTGTGTGCTGCAGATAACAGCAAGAACATGGAGATGAGGTCAGGGTTAGTTTAGTTAATTTGTGTTAAAGGCTGTAAGGCAAGAACATTTGGAGGAAGGTAATAACCCGATATTAGAAAAAGGTGGGGATTAAAGTCATTAGATCACCCTTAATCATCTTTAAGGACCCCCACCTGTAATTTTCACCTCATAAAAGTTCTCCCATTGCAGAATTCATCATCTCAGGTGATACATGAATGAATTTAAAATAAAGCACGGCAAGAGGGAGTGTTAGTACATAAACATCTGGAATTAGTCATGAAAAACAGTTAGAGAGTCCTGAGAAAACAACCAGTACCTTGATGATGGAAATAACAACTATATTCATTATTAGCTGACAAATAAATCATACAGTAAGACAACACAAAAAGAGTTTATTTATAGTGCTTACATAGAACTGCACGTAACCAAATTGGTGCTCACATTAACATTAACCAATTCAAGCAATTGAACATGAAAAATAATGTAATTATCGTTTTGAATTCAAAATTCTCAGTGTGTACAGCCACAGGTTGTGTCTCATCTTCAAGACGACGCTTTCAGGAAATTAGCCATTCCACTGAACTAAGTTAGACCGGATGTAACAGAATGTAAGTGATATGAGGTAGTATTTTTGATTCAGTAGTACAACTGTGTGTTTTGTCACTGGAGTGAGGCAGCGGAGGCAATATCATTATCATCATGGTTTAAGGACTAGACGGTGAAAGAAGAAACGTGCAGCACACATATCGATAACGATTATTTAACTTTGGAATAATCTGAGATGCCATTATATTTCAGCTTTAGATTTGTGCTAACAACACGTCACCACGGAGAAAATAGACCTTTTCACAGTAGATATTTTGACTCATTAAGGTGGAAAACGCAGAGGTGTGACTGGAGTCATTACAAATGGCTGCATCCCATTTAGGTGAATCGGTTTCATGCCGTTGGTACTGTGTGTGCCGGTTCACTGGAATGGACTCCTGGGTCAACTTAATGGAACAGAGTCACAGTGTAATAAAGAACATGATGCTCGACTGCTTTTACGAACCGAAATGTCTTGCTGTGAAAAATGGGGAAAAGGAGACGAACGGAGGGAAAATTAGAAGGATCTCAAAGTATTGGCGAGTCTCTGATGCTGGTCTGAAATGAATATAAACATACCACACCTTAACAGTTAGCATAGTGTTTTGCTAGCTCGCGACAGCTAATGTCTGTAGTTGGTGCGTTAAGTTGTAGGCTATAAAAACTGACTGGAAAATCACTCCGGCAGTCGAATTCATGTAACATATCGAAGAAGTCTTTACCGGTTGAAGAAAATCCAGGATTTGACTAGTGTAAAACAAATACATTCAAATTAATGACAACTTGACTGTAGCTAGCTCCCTCACTGTTAGCTACCACATTGTTGCTGCCAGAGACGGCTCAGCTGTGCAGCTTCAGACAGCAGAGATTCAAAGATGGAGAGCGTTGGTGAAAACGTAAATGAAGCTTTTAATGAGGCAAGTACCAGCACAACCTTGCAGATAGTCTTTGCTGTAATTACCTCAAATGCTATAGATGCTCCTTTATTTAAGAAAATGAAAGAAATGCTTATGGACAGCCTGCACTGAGTAACAGAAGGTAGTGAGAGAGCAGCTAGCCTGCGATGTCAGGACCTCTTTCAGTCAAGACATTTTGACTTTTAAAATGTACGGGGTGTAAACAGTTTAATTCTCGTGTGTTCTTGCATTTTTGCCAGATGATGATATCTGGCAAAGATGTTCATTTTTTAAGGAATTTTGGAATTTCAGCATCAACACTGAAAAAAAAATTAAATTCCACTGTCTAGACCAAAGCCTAACATTCTTCCTCCTGGAGCCCGTTTTGGCGCCATTGACTATCATTAATATTTTTAAACATGATGCAGTGACCTGAAAGGGCCTTAAGGGGAAAAGTGTGATTTTTTTTTGTATTTTTTGTAACAGCACAAAAAGTAATAATCTGTAAAAATCAGCATTGTTGCTAATCATTGACATATCCCAGACTGATGATCCCTGCACAAAACCCCCCACTTTGCATTCGGATAGAAAATAATTCATTTTTTGTGAAAAAAAAAAAAGAAGTGGCATTATGTAAATAAACTGACATTTAAAGGGTTAAAAAATGAATTCACTTAAAAGGGCCTTAAGAGGAAAAGTGTGATTTTTTTATAGGGTGTCCTGAGGGTTAATTCTCAATGGCTGCATTCCACGTAGGTGCATCAGTTCCAGGGTTTTGGTTTTGTGCGTGCTGGCTCACTGGCATGGCTTTCTGGGACACTTCAATGGAGCAGATCCATCACTGATTTTATTAGGATCACCTGTGTTTTTACTGCTGCCCCCAAGCCAAAACGTCTGCTGAAGTTACTTAGTACCAGTTTGTTCCTGGCTACTTGAAAATCCTTGGGCTGTGACTATCAATCGCACATTTTGAAGCAACAAAAGTGGTTATTAGATGTCTGGGATAATATCCATAAAGTATTTCCCAACTATATTCACAGTGTAAAAATGCAAATGTTTAAAAACAAATATCCTTTGACATTGAAAGCTTCAGTAAATAAGGCCTGCAGCATTTTCATTTCATTCAGGTATTGATTGAGCTCTTATGCTACTGTACTGGATTTACTATTTGCAGCAGGTAAATGTATAGAGCACTGTGTGAGTAATGCTACAAAATACAATGTTTCATTTATGAGCTGCAAGACACAATAGTAAAGAGAGCCACATTTCATTAAATTTTAATTAAGACAAACGATCTGAGAGAGTATACCATCTCTTAGGTGGCTCTACCACAACACGTGACAACCAGCTGGACATAACCGCAGAGGACTGAGAGAGGAGACGCAGGAAGTAGGAAGAAATCATGGGGAACAGCAAATGGATGCCAGTACATATGTGCGTTTCCCACAATGTAGACATTTAAAATAAAAGCCACCAAATGGGGGGTTGTAATAGCTGTGTGTGAGGCAACATCCCACTGGCAGGTGGTGTGATTTATGATGGGATGAGAAAAGGTTAGCAACATGCCATTAATGAGATTTCGCAGCAACGCCGTAAATCCTACGTTATTGTTCCCGGTTTGTAAATACTGTAGTCATTTACAGAGTATATGTTGATAATCAGTGGCTTCAGTAATGTGAGTGTCCTGTGACATGATTATTACGGCATTGGAAAAAAAAAAAAAAAAATCATTAGACCACCTGTGATTTTTTTTGTAGAAATTCAATGTAACAACCCTTACATACTGATGATGTAGTTTTAAATTCATCAAAGTGGGTAAATAATTACAGCAATTTCTAATAAGCGTGATACAATCTGATAACTACATTCAAGAAATGATGCATTAAAAACTCAAAATATCGAAACGTTCACTAAATGACCCAAAACATTTTGAAACACGTCATCATGTGCATCAGCTACAAATATAAGCTCAAGACAATCCAGAGTCATTTATAACTCAACGTAGGGAATGGCGTGATGAGGAAAAGTTTGTTTGATGTCGCAAGAAGAGGAGTACATGAAAGCAAAGAGCATAACAGCTGTTTATCACAACCTCTAGAAGAAGTGTAGAATGTCTCCACCATGATCCGCAAAGGAAGAGTCATTATGAGTTATTAGAGTTATTATTATTTCCAAAGCTGTACAGTAAAGGTTTGATTTCTGCTCATGATTCATTACCTACATTTAAGCAGGTGAAAGTCGTGGTTCCAAAATCTAAAAAAATCTCATAATCATGCCTCCGTCATGTGGTGATTTGCAACCCGTCATACGTTTCTGCAAACCGAACGTGTAATCTCAACTTTTCTGAACCAAAAATACATTTCATACCAATATTTCTTTTTTAACCTCGTGCTTAAGGCTCCTCGTGCCTTTGGCATTTTGATGGAATAGAATGAGATTATAATAATAACAGCATTATTAAACTTTTCATGCCTAGGTTTAGGCAACGGCAGCAGCTTGGTTAGGGTCAAGGAAAGATAACAGGGCCTGGTTTAATACAGAAAGGTCTGCAATGTGGTGATGTGATAAAAACTGACGGACAGTGTGTTTATTAGTATTTAAAGGCACAGCATTTTTGCACCAAAATCACAATTAAATTCACAGAAATCGTGATTTATTCACTGCATGGTGTGTTTCATTTGATCACCTGTCAGTGTTAACATTAACGCTTAACGTTACCTCTTAGTGAAAAGATCAGTCACAGCGTAAATGTTTAGGGCTTTATTGCGAAAGGTAATGACTATCACTATTATTTTGATTGAGAGACACCTAGCAGCAGAAAATAAATACCATATATTTAAACCACAATCTTTTCCTGACTCTCACAAAAGCACTTTTATTGCCTAAACCTAAAAACTTTGTGATGCGAAGTCCTCTTTCTGGAGGCAAGTCATCCTGCCTATTGAGGAAAAACAAAAGAACTAGAGGATCCTTATTGACAAATTACATGGAGGTCATATGCGTTTGTGTTTTCCAGAAATGTACAATGGCAACATTTCACTCAATGTTCTGTCATTTGAAAGAGGTTGAAAGCAGAGTTTCAACTTCTCTCTCGAGCTCTTTTTTCCTCCCTAACACAATTACCTCTATATTTTTCATGAATGCTCCCCACTGAACTGAGAGAAGTTGGTTAATTTTAAGCATAACCCAGCTTTAATTAAACTGTTTTACATTACATTTAGTTGAATTTACATTTAGGATATCAGTACCACACACTCTCAGGCCTCTACTGGAGATAAGGTCAGATTCTAAATACATGGGCCGTGATATAGTTATGCTCAATGAGACAAAATATTATGTGGTGTTGCTCTGTGCACAGATTCACTACGAGGAAACAGTTCTGAATATGAGTCACATTAGTAGAAAATCACATTCCTGCAACCCTTGACTAAAGAAGTCTAATGTCAGCACTTCTCCAGAAGAAAATCACGCCATTTATTTTCCTGTCAGTCAGACCTGAGTAAAGTGCTGTCAGTCACCATAAGCAAAAGAGCCATGAACACACTGCTCTGCTACATACCATTAGGAACAGAAACAGTCACATTTTCAAGAGTTACTGCACCCAGGTTGTCAGAAACAGAGAGAGCTTTACACACAGCCTTTTAGACGTAACCCTGCCTTCAGCAGGCTGCTTTAAGACAAGGAGTTTGTTGATTTTACATCATGTGGGATCCATGTGATTTGTTTAAGAGAAAGCACAAAAAGCCTGAAACGTTTACAGCTTAAGGTAATGCAACCTTTAACCCTTGTATGGTATGTGGGTCAAATAGACCCGTTTCCAATTTTTACAAAAATAAAAAATATAAAAAAAATTCTACCTGAAACTCAGTGGCCTTAGCTTATTTTCTGTGATAAACATGTACAAAAAAATAAACATTTGAACACCCATGCTACTATACCTCACACATTTACCTCCTTCATATGGTCCTCGGGTCAGTTTGACACAGACACACACAAACATGAACACACGCACATAGATAATGTTATTCCATAACATTCAAACATCAAACATTTTCTCGCAATATATGCACATCAAGGGGGCAAAGAGATAAAAGAGATAAAAGAGATACAACCCATTTTTGACCCGAGGAAAACCAGAGTATCTCAAAAGTAAAGACAACACAAGGGTAGACAGTACAGCATCATTAAGATTTAACGTAAATTCATGAAAAGTAAACAGCTCAAAGCCAGAAGATGGTTCTGTATGCAGTCATTAGAGCTCCTGTTGAATGGAAGGAGATTTATGGACCTGTGAAGCCCTGTGCGGTCTGTGCTGCTTGGTCATACAAAGGCGAGCTCCTTACAGTGCTTTCCCCCAGGCAAGCTAGACTATTGGTCGAAGTTCAGATATAACTTCATTTTCTATGTGGATGAAATGCACCTTAAGGGCAGAAGCAGTGTGTGGAATAGAGGAAAGGGCTGGGCAGAAACTGTGTTTTCAGCTCACACAGATGCTCGGTGAGAGTCAGAGGCTAGGGCATAAAAGAAATCCATTGCAGCTGTGGAGCCTGACTGCTGACAGAAATTAAATTGTGTCCACTGACTTTTCATATAGCAACCCAAGGTCTATGTCGATAGTGCCAGAGCTTCAGTGCCATTACTGAGCAGGCAAAAAGCCTTTTGTAGGTGACTCCAAATGTCAACCTTTCAGTTTCCTTTAGATTTTTTTTTTTTTTTTTTTGGAAAAACATTCTAATGAAGCACACACATTGCAATTCCACAGCGACAAGACATTTAAAGGCAAAACAAATGCAGTCTTTGTATTAACATTAAGAGATTATTAGACATCTGTGTGTGTGGAGCGTGTCATTTTCTGAAGTTTGAAACGTTATCATATTAAAGGTTCGTGTGCAGGACTTCAGGGGATCTAGTTGCAGAAATGGAATATAATATTCATAAAAAGTACTAAGACAGCGCAGACCTCCACCAGCGCAGCTAAATTCCCCACAACAGCGTACCATCCCCATAATGATTATGCAAATTCACTCAAGATTTTAGTTTTCATTCTGGAAGACAATGGTCCAAAGATACCTCAGTTAAAATCTGTTTTCGAACCAGATCAGATGAGTCTTGACCGAGATATGATTGTTTAAAATGTCAGACCGTGTTAAGAAGTGGAAGTGTTGGTAGTTTGTCCTAACCTTGAGAGCCAAAATGTAATAATCTGTAGTTGCTGTCAACAGGAACTCACACAAAAAAATCTGGATGATTTGACTGCTAACAGACAAACAACACTAAAAACATAACCTCCTCGGCAAAGACAATTATGTTTTCATTAATGTATCACCTGAAAATAAGAATAGTTGTGTTTTGTCACATTGCCAGACCTATCTCCTCTCTTCGTTTTAATGCGGCACCAGCGTTGTCTGGCTGAAACCATTATCATTATGGAATAGGGAGGAAAAAAAAGTAATGGCTTGTTAGTTTGTCTTTAAAGCAATCACAACCATCTTGGTCAAGATCGCATTGATGGTGCCTTTGCAAAGAGTAATGGGGGACTTGTTTTGGTGGCGCATTTGCATGTGAGAATGCAAACCCTTGCATTAAACTGGCAAGGCACAAAGAAGAAGAAAATCATTCCTGTTTCATGTAACCTTTTCTTTTTTTTCCATTGTATGGCAGGTGTCATCTAGTGTTAATCACCTACAATATCTGAGTGTAGACCAGGATTATTATACCCTTAACTAAAAGGCCCAGAATGGACAAAACAAACACAGGCTCTAGAGACGGCATTTCATTTCTGTGTGTTTTTAGAGGCCATCGTTGGCGAGGTCAGGAGTATTCACTTGGTTGCGATCTGCAACTTCACTTCTAGATGCTACTAAATTATATACACTCAATCCTTTAATACTCTCATTACCAGCATATGTCACCATGAGTTAAGTTAGTCAGGGAAAACTGTTTAAATTATTAGCACTGCTAAAAATGAGTAGCTTTCAGTACAGCCACAACAACATGGTTTTGTGTTGTTGCTGTATTTCATTTTTATAATTTGTTGTATAATTTCCTTCAGATGGATTAAATATGATCGAATGACAATTTATCGTGCTAAAGGTTGCTATATAACAGCTACCATCACGTGATTAATAAAGACAGAGTCATAATTTGCGTTGCGGTTTTCAAAGTCTGGCCTACACTTGGGAAACACCGTGTATCATTGTATGTAGATTTTTCAAGCGTATCTTCCTTCACCTCCGCATACAGACTCAGCCGTGAAATCTTGATTCAACAAGACAAGGTAGTCACAAAATTCCCAGCTCACTCTTAGTCTCAACCTGATTGAATCTTCAGAGACAGATACAGTGCTTGAACGAATATCAGATTGACAGATTGATACATGAGGATGCCAGACGTGTTGAAAGTAGCAATCTGTATGAAACACAGGCCAGAGCAGCAAAGAGAAATTACTTATTTTTTTGATGCATGGATTCTGCTTTTGAGCCTAGTTCACGGAAAGTTCACTTGAGCAGCATGCTCTGTCATGGTCCTTTTGAATGGATTCACTCTCCACTATCTCTCTGGCAGGCCGAGGGTAATGGATGAGGTGCAAGGTTCCAACAAAAAGCACATCTGCATCCACACGATAAAGTGTTTCACAAAGGAGAGGGAGGCTTCTTTGAACAAGGACCCTCTTGGAGTTTCCCACACATGGTCTTCATAAACAGTCCAAGTCCACAATTAGTCAAAATGTTAACTTTTCTGAGCTCAACTGTTAAAAATATGTGCAACTTTTAAAATGTGTGTTACTTTGTACTACAGCGCGTCATAGTCTTACTCACTATACTGCATATACGCACAGATACATGCATGTATTTTCACAAATGACATGATAACTATAACTGTGATATGAGGTCTGGGTGATCTTATATCGCAGATGATCTTAATTCAGCATATGATCTGCTTTTCAGAGGGGTTATACGTATCCAGTCATTAATAACAGCGCTATCCAAACTTTCATACTCCGCTATTTATATTCATTTTAAATGACCCGACTACCTGTGCGATTAGTGTGTCGTTTTCTGGATTGTTTGTAACATTACTGTTGCTAGGCTAGCGACTTTATTTAAGTTTGTTTATAGTGATTCTTTAACACCTCTCTGTACTAAAAGGGTTTTGTTAATCCACTTTAACCTGCAGAAGTTTGTGCGACATGTTATTTTAAAGCCACTGAAGGAATGAGGACTGTCCGTAAAAATATTTTGGATTAATTTTGAGATTAATTGGCCAAACCGAATAATATGTTAGGAATGTTAATTGTCCGATTAATCAACGCCAAGAGGGCGTTTTGCAAACTATCAGTCTTGTCAGAAACTGACAACGATAGTGGCCGGAAGCTAATATTAGGCTTCCCAACTGGAAATACTGAATTCGAGGGCAAATAATCGCTCAAAAAGTAAAAATCACTCTCACTTAGACTTTTTTATGGTTAGTTTGATGTTCACTCCACATTTATTGATCATCTTTGGCTCATTTATTTAGGTATTTATTACTTTGACTTAGATGTTCGGTTCAACTGTTCAACTTTCCGGTAAAGTGAAAGATTCACACACACATAATGATTGATATCAGCCGATCAATTGGTTCTGGTCAATTTTTATCTGCTCCAAACTATCATTATTATATCGGCCTTCAAAAAATCCACTGTCGGTCGACCTCTATTATGAAACTGTGGCGATACAAATTAGACTCCCGGGGGTCGCTACAGTCTATGTACTTAATAAGAGACACTGCAGCTACCACAGATGCATAGCGCACAGTTAGGGAAATGTGGACTCGTGTTTACTTCATCCGTGAGCAGATTTGTTTTGGGCTTCTTCGGGCTAATGTCTACATTTTCAGTAATATCAGTTCAAAATGACACAGCCATCATACAACAGCCTAAGCCCTCCGGAAACCAAGGGAAAACCTGTTACAGTTTGGTTGTAATTAGCCTACATTTTATAAGAGGTGAAAAAAACTGTGATTCAGATTGTGGATTGCGATTCTACCTCGAATGTCATCTTGTCCAGACCGCCCAGCCCTATAGGATATTATAAAAAATAGTGTAACTATTGGTATTAACAGTTCTGAGAAGTGTGTCCTCTTTGCCTGTGGTCCATTATTGTCACATGCCATTGCTCAGGGTAGACAGTATTGTGTAATTGACTGGTTGGCCCTGAGGCAACAGGAGATGTTAGGCATCTCTGTGGTCACACCTCAGTGCCTCACAGTTGGCAAGGCTGGGCTTGCAACAAATCACACTCCACTGACAGCCACGCTTCTCTTTCACTGCTCCCATCCTGTGGAACTGCAGCAACAGCAACAAAAGGGCCTCGAAGCCAAGGACGGCACATTTAAATATTACTCAGTATCAAAATTTAGCCCCTAGTCCATCTGCAGATAAGGAGCAACTAGTTCCGATCAAAGAACTGTGAGCACATGGTGGAAGTACTTACCCTGCCTGTAACCTTAGAAATGGTCGGGAAACCTCTGCTCCTGCAAATGGGAAGGTCTGGCGGCAGAAATGTATTGTCTGGGCACTCCAGAGAGAGAACAGATGGGGACATGCTGCTGTTGTTGGGCCAACAGGACAGTTGAACAGGCAGATTGCACATTTACATTTACGCCTCAGATCTGGAGACATTACAAGCCAGAGCTTAATACAGAAAAAACATGGATGGGTGCATCCAGCATGTACAGTGTTGTCTAGAGCAGCTGCAGCAGATAGAAATGGCTGTTAGATATAAATATGTAAATATACAGGACGACTAATTCTCTCAGTGCAGGCTACATGCAGCTGTAAATGCAGCATCAAAATGAAATGTGAATTAACCACAAAGCACAACAACTAAAAACTTATATATAAAATAGAAGATGCAGAGGATGCAGACATAGAAGATGCAGGTAAGACACAAGATAACATGGTCAAGTGCTGTTCCAGGGGACACAAGTGTATTCAGATTATGCCTGGTGGTCAGAGTGCATCCCAAAATCCTCTAGTTTGATTTTATCCCATCTATCATTATTCTCTTTGGCATACACAATGCCATTGAATCCCAGAAGAATTATAGGGCAGCACTGCAGAAGACAAACAATTTACTGGCACTTTGCCTCACTGAACAGCACTGTCAGCCTGCCAGGAACCATCCATTTTAAACAAAACATGTTTTAGGCACCAAGCTGCACATTTCTTGGACACAGTAGCTCACAATATTCATAGAACCATTTACGATATGCCAACTACTTAGAATAATAGAGGCTGTTCAAACACTGATGTAATTCTCGTCACAGTGATTTTATTTTATACCCAATGAATTTGGATAAATAGAAATGACGTTAATCCAATGAGCAGAACATGATGTGCCAGAAAAAAAACTATTGCCTATACACCTCTGTTCACCTTACCTTTTAAATGGGGAGAGCCAATAGGAGTCTTCCTGGCAGGCTTTTCTGCATTAACTCCCTGTCCTACCAGAGTGTAAATTAAGTGGGGAGCTAGTGCAGTGTGCCGAAGCAGGAATATGGGCCTGAGGCAGGCAGAGCAGAACAGCGGGATGCTCCAGGGGAGCCGGAGGCCACATTATGCTGCAGCAGGGCCAGAGAGCTCTGAGTCTGACAGCCCTGCGCCCTCAGTGGACACACCAGGACCACTGCCACCGTATTCTCAGGACATTTACATTATTCAAAGATAAATGCATTGTCAATTTTGTGTCTCCGAACACTAGATATGCTTGCCGCTTCACTCCTCCTGCAGCCAAAGGTGGGCTCACCTCCGCCCACTGTAAGACACACTACAAATGAAATCAAATGTCTTTCTCAGTGGTGCAGAATTACTTAACCCTGCACGCTGCCACTGTGCTCTTGGATTTTCAGATTCTAATGCAGAGGCCTGTAGGTGAGGAGAACAATAGAAGTAGAAAATGTTTCTGTGCAATTCAGTTCTGCTGAAATGTAAGCTAAGCGGCTTTGCACGCTGAGATTTAGCTCTTTGGAATGAAGGTTTTTAGAGGATATTACCAAGAGGGAGCAGTTGGTGAGGTTGTCTTTATATTATGGGGACACTCATTTCGATTGGAGAGAGAGAGAAATCAGATTACCTGTTATCTGCCACGTCAGCTCAAAATCACCCAAATTAGACGCTTGGAGTTGCATTGGACGATCCATTTTTCTCATTTGAGCTTTTCGACTTAGGTATTCACTGCTTAATGATGCCGATGTCCGTAGTTTACTGCGCTAGATCTCAATCTGTGTATTGTGATTGTAGAACATACAAGTCTTTGCATTTTTATGATCTAATATAAACGTTTTGAAAGACTACATTTAATATAAAAATGAATCATCATTTGATTGTTTAACAAATGACAAGTGAATAGATCGCATGGTGTGGCGAGTCTGATAAATGGTTCTCGCATATTGTACGATGAAGGAGCCTCTACCGTCTTCCTTGTTCCGGTACTGGATGCTGATTGGCTGTTCGGTAAATTGCTGATAACCTTATGGTCCATACCAGTTACCTGACGGGGAGTCACCTGTGTATTTGCAAATTAAGGGGCATCTGTACTACATAGCCGTGATGCTTACAGAGGCTGAAAATGTCATGTTTTTGGTAAGTAAAGTGACTTTCCTCATTAAAATTAGTAAAACCATCACGAGATGAAGCATCGTGAAAGACAACTCCTTTCACCTTCCACTTCCTAACATTTATAATTGAAATTTGGAGAACTGAATGGCTTGAGAGGGTAATGTTATAATAATACTGAATTCAGACGTATTTTTTTGTAACACACTGTATTTGTAAAGCTGTCAGACTTGATGTTTAAGATAAATTGTCTCATAGGGTTGTTTTTCAAACGTACTGTAATAACTCTTGCGTCTCTCTATATCACACTGAATAATGATGTATTGTTTTAATGATATTCTATATCTGTTTTTCTTTTGTGAACAGACCAACAATACTCATCCTGCTAACAAAGCATCGCCTTTGTTAGCAGGATGATATACTGTATCTCGTTGTTTTCTTCCTTTATTGTATCCAACAACATGTCAGTTCCTTCATTATGTTCATAACCATTGAATTAGTATACATATTTTCATAACAGGAGTGTGTGAGTGGCGATATACATATATTGTGTGACGATAGAAAAGCGTTTATATTCCGCCGTATCGCTAAATATCGTTGGGTCGCAAATCATCCTCTTTATGGGAATATTTCTTGTCGTCTGGGCAGTTTGCGTTCACCCACATGGCACAGACACAAGCAGGACATTTACACGAACACAAACAAACATGGAGGAGAGTGACCGTGACACGTAAGGGCCTAATTCTGAACAGATAAAAGAGGAAAATAATCAAATGTGATGAAGTACCGTATGGTTATTTTAAACCATTTCTTAACTGAATTCACAGAACAGTTGTGTGATTTCGCCTCTACTGGCCATTACATAACCACCATCTTTTTGTTTGACTTCTCGTGTCTGTGCAGTAAATTTGCTATCAATAAGATTTTTATTCCCGTTGCCCAGGACGTAAAGATCCTGCACCTCTGCTGATAGAGATCGACCTCACATCCTCCTCAGAGGAGAAGACCTCCATCGACGCAAGGTTCAATTTCAGTCCTGCTGTTCACTCTGAAGGAAAAGTTACATGGGACGGGCTGCGGAAGGAATGTTGAAACTTACTTCCTTGGATGAATTGTTAACTTTAATACTGAAACTTATGAATATAGTTATTCATTCAACAATCCATCTCTCATATCTAAAAGTCACAGACTATTTTACTGAAATAATGTGTCTGGGATTACAAATGAAAACCACACAGGATCATTCTTTATCCAGCAGACAGATTAAATTCCAAACCCTGTTACTGTAATAGGCACACTTGTAGCTTGCCATGAATTAGAGCTCTAATTATATTAGGTACTATTTTAAACAAAATAACACATTTCTTATGATCCATAGGTGTAATTTATAGCAAAGCCAGGTTCATTTTCCTGGGCAATCAATTTCGTGGTGTAGCAGAAGACTAATATAATTATGTAAAGCGCTGAGAGCTGAGTATCGCAGTCAGCACAGAAGGGTTTTTCGAAGATAAATGAAGATGCAATTTATTCACTCATAATTTCATACAGAAAATGCCGTGAAAGAAATCCATATGAGCATCAGAAAAGGGTAGAGGCACTAATACTTTTTGATATGGACTAGCAGAGCATTGTAGTCAAGGCTTGGGTAATGTATGAGTTACTTCAGGTTTCCTCACATCAGTAAGCTATCTTTCACAGTAGGAAGGAGGAGATGAGCCTTTTGGCCAAGCCCTCTAAATCATACCCAGAGGAGTGAGTCATTTATTATAGTTACAATTATATCAATATCACTAACACATAAGAGCTGCGATAAATCCACGCACATGAGTTTCTCTGACAACATGTATGATCAATGTATGGAGGCTTCTCAGCCACTGTTAGTCTTCGCAGTTTGGCTGTAGGTCTCTCAGCTAAAGTGTTTTATGAATCAGCAGGCCTACTCCAGCTCACAACAGGAACTCTGTGTTATGCAACATCCAGGTCTTTAGCGTCTCAAATCAATTTTCATCTTTCTTCGTAGTCATCTTCCGCGTGATCCCACTGAAAAGACAATAAAATAACCCTGTTGCTGAGGTGGTTGTTTTTTTTTTTCAGTCAGAAACTGAGGTGGAGGAATCATTTTGAAGGTTTTAGCTGCTTCACATATGGATCGTGTATAGATAGGCCCGTCACAGTTCTTAGAATCTCCTTATCGCAATTTATTGGAACTTAACCGTCATTACTTTGCATAATCATAATAATCGCCAGCTGGATGAAACAGTAATGTCATATTTCATCGGCGTTTATATATCATTTTACACTGTTTTTGATTTGTTTATGTCAAATCTGCCCTGTGCCGTATTTGTTTACAAAGCCTGAGAGGCAAACACAAATGTTATGTGTTCTGGTGACTAATGCCAATAAATGGCTCTTCTTCTTCAGTAGGTATACTGTACGTGCATAATTAAACTAATGTTAGTTTTACATTATACTAGTGACGAAAAATGAACAGTACAAGAAAATTAAATCATTAATCACAATTATTTGTGTGACAATCACAAACTAGTGAGGAATCCCACATCAGAAGGTTTTTAATTGCATAGATGGTTTAGTGTTGTATTGTTTTAAGTATCTCTTTTAAGGCCTTTGACAACTTTTTGTGGCCAAAAACGGATGGTTTTACTTTGGTCCGAGCGCACTGACAAAGCATTTCCGAGTCTGCAATGCAAAAAAAAAAAAACACGACTCCTGCAGCCATCAGACTAACAATAAAAATTAATGTCTGTGTCTTTGTAAGTCTTCAGTAGTTTATTAGCCTGTTACCCCGTGAAGCATAAAAACAGAGTGGATGGCACGAGTTGGCAAGCAACACTGATGCCCTCCCCATGAACGGGGGTTTCTGTCTCCTCCGCTCATTCACCTCCAAATGGTGAATCCGTAACGACAGCAGAGGCCAGAGAACGGGAAGGACTTGTGACAATGATGTCCTCTAACGTTCACATCCTCTGTCACTGTTTACAGATGGTCAGGCTCCGTGATACGGATCACCTTTCCTTCTCTGCCCCGAAAGCATCAACGCAAACACCTCGAGCGAAAATAAAGAAATGGATTCATTTCTGTCTGATTGACTAACTGTCTGAAGTGACTAACACAGAAGCTGTAATCCTTTACACAACCATCTGCTGTGTGTGTGTGTGTGTGTGTGGACGGTGAGGTGAATCCAGGTTACACTGTCTTTGTATCTGCTCAATAGCTGGTGAGTGCATGTGGAAAAACAGCATTTCAAGGCATTTCTGGGTATTTTATTTAGAAAAAAAAATATAGACATTTAAACATCAATAAATATCCATCATTTGACAGTTTGTAAACAGTATAAACAGTATATACATTTGGTGTCCTATTTTTGCAAGCAGCAGGTCACAGCAATAATTTTAAAAAACAAAAACAACAAAAAAAAACATCCAGTATTTGCATTTCATGTAAATCCAGGGATGGAGCTTTTTTTTTTTTTTTTTTTTAATATGAGTTAAATCTGTTTTAGTTTAAGACAAAACACAACCTATGGCTCCATCACAGAAAATAAATGAGTTGAGGGATCCTGAGATAAAACCAAGGCAGACCTTCAGGCCCCTTTTCTTTCACGTCTTCTGCTCCAATTTTCTGTTGTAAAACCAGTTCATAAATACGCCCTTCTGGTATTTTACAGGTTTTTTTTTTTTTGTTTTTTTTTGCAATGTTGAAAAAGCCCTTTTCCAGTTCACTTCCGCGCGTCGTTGCTTTGTTGTCAAATTCAGCCTCGATCCGTCGATAATAATCCACAGCCGCTTCGCTCGGTGCCGGTGAAGGAGAACAGTTCGCGTTTAATAAACGTCAACGCGTCGGAATTAAAGAGAAATTAGACATTTTCTTACTGAAGTGAAGGGCGTTTGTTCTCCTGCGGCGTCTCCTGCTCGCTCTTGTCTCCTGAGCCTCCGCGTGTAAAAGAAAAAAACAAAAACAAAACACAAAACCCCTCTTGGGATGGAGATGAACGCTGCTGTGCGCGGAGGAGGCATCGCGATATGTTCGTGCAGACTAACTTTCTTCGGCGATCAATTAAAGCATTCCGCTCTTTGTAGAAGAAAACTAAATATATATATATATATATTTTTTTTTTTTTACCTGCGCCCTACTGTACTTGTGTAGGAGATATATTATCAGCGGTCATGGCTGTAGCTCTTTTATTTTCTCCTGACATTTTGAATGAAAGGCAGACGCTCTCCCGGCGGTCGCTGCTGTGAGCGCCCTGTCCATCATGTCAGACACCAAAATAAATAAGTCAGAAATACTACATTTTAACAGCTTTAATTTAAAGTCCGGTGTCCAGTCAGAGGTCCTGGGTAGAGGTGGGTTCAGTGTTTGCAGTTGTTGTTCTCATTAATAGTTAGCCTACAGACAGTAGGGCTACTTCCCTGTATGTAAATAATACCCTCCACTGAGCAGGCGTGGTCTGCTCTGCTTTCATCCAATCAGGGACACA
Organism: Coranthus polyacanthus; assembly: GCA_037367275.1. Lineage (NCBI taxonomy): Eukaryota > Metazoa > Chordata > Actinopteri > Kurtiformes > Apogonidae > Coranthus > Coranthus polyacanthus. The sequence goes on from JAPQRN010000015.1 coordinate 16,491,973, forward strand.
AAATAAGCATCAAGCTTCCATGTCTGCGCCATCAAAAGCCTCTCTAGGACTGCGCGCTGCTTAATGTATCCGAGAATGTACTTATTTTACACCTTACAGCTGCTGCGTGCAAATGCATAAACAGTATTTTGCAAAAGTCTCTGTAAAGAAACATGTTTTTTTTTTTTGTGTGCCTTACCAGGTCCTCTTTCTTCAGAACATCTCTTTGTAGAGCAGTAATCAAAGGAACTATGCTGCTGTTACTTCCAATTGGGGTGAAACTTGCTTGCGCATGCAAACGTGTTGAATTTGAATCTCAGCTGCAGCCTGTCCAATTACAGTAGGAGCACGATAGAAATCTGAAAGCTCAGTGTTGCACCATTAGGCGTTTTGACGGTGAGATCTGGACTGTTATTTCTCATCTTGGTGGTCCAGCTGCCCCTCTTGTCTTCCTCCTCGTGTCTTCAAGGGTTGACAGTATCAAATAATAACAGATCACGTGATGTTTGATTGAAATGCATTTCAATTTAATGCGTTTAAGGCTGGTCTGCTCCCCTCTTTAAGGGGTTTTATTGAATGGTGTAAGGGGTGTTTTTTTTTTTTGTGTTCATTTTTAAACGGATTTCAGGACTCAATAAACGGCTTGAGCCGTGCGGAAAAGAGGCAGTGGGGGAGATGAAAGAAAGAGCTTACAGGGTTAAAATGGCCGCCATGCACTGAATACTGAATACCACTCTCCACCAGAGAGATGGATTTAATGATGGACTAGGGTCAGGGAAACTCAACATTTAAGACGATTTTGGATCACATTTCAGTCCACTGGCGCATATGTGAAACTTTTAGGGGACAACTGATTACTGTGGGATTTTCACGGATAAGGCCCGCGCTTATTTCCTTCACACCAGATTTATTTTTTTTCCTTGATGCGCTCTTAAATCCGAGGATATATCATCTTTGAAAGTGTGAGCACAGTAGTTCTTTTTGGCTTTCCCTCCTCGTTAAAGGTTGGGCTGCCCAGTTTGAAATGTGTTACTTGGATTTGGAATGCAAATGCTTTGTTCACGAGGAGGAGGGATCAGCGAGGAGTCTGAAAGCGACGAGTTTTTGATTAATGAGCTTTGAAATGGCTCTCCAGGAGCAATAAAGGATGAACTGCGCTCTCCCTCGATCCCCCCCCCCCCCCTCTCTCTCTTTCTCACACACACGCGCGCGCAAACACGCACGCCCATCGTTGCATCATTCCCAATGTCAAAGTATCACAATTTTGGATTTTATTCTGACCGGTCTTGCCCTACCTTTACCCATCAATGAAATGTGTGTCTATGGGAAATGATTTTGCGCGTCTGTCTCACTGTGGACCAATCAATTATACATCTACTGATTACACTATAGGAGAAGGGAGTTTATTCTCTTATCGCAAGCAGAAAGGAAGATAATCATGTGTCCGAGTCTAAAAAAAAAAAAAAAAAAATGATACGCGTCACGTTGGAGATGCAATAAGCGCACAGTCTCAGTCTCCTCGCACCAATAACGCATCAATAATCTCCAGAGCCTTTTATTCCGCTGAAATGCACTTTGCATTGGAAGCATAGAGCCGTCTGATGAGTCTTAGATATCCCGGTGTCTAATTATTGATTGGCTCGCCCTGTTTGGACTGTACAGTAGAGCAGTGAGTCAATAAGCCCCGGTACTGTTTACCTGACAGTTTGACTGGGAGCGGCGACTAAATGAGGAATTAAAATAATCAAGAGCTCAGTGTGTTCCCCCTGCGGTGTTTTTTTACAAAGTCAAAAAAAAAAAAAAAAAAAAAAAAAAATTCAAAAAAAATACAAGTTTTAGAACTTTATTTAAAAAATTTTAAACACAATAAAATATAACATTTCAATATCATTAGGGTTTCATAAATTTATGGATATCCAACTGAATGGAATAACAATGGAAGACAAATAAAAAATAGCAATGGACTACACAAAATGACATGCTGGTGTGTATAATATTTGATACTTCGATAGTCTACGTTTTGCTTAAGGTTTGACACAAGATTAACCATGGACATATAGTGGTGTTTATACACTATAAAATGCCCCATTTATTCCAGGTTTACAATTAGAAATGCTCTTTTTCAACAATACACTGCGAGTCTATAGCATTTTTCAAACCCTGTTTTGCCCACAACTTCCAAGTGCACTGATCTGTCCAATCTTATAAAAAAACAAAAAACAAAAACAACCTCCACGCTTATAAATACTCGCATATAAACGATAAATAATGTGCAATACAAAAGTAATTAAATAATAAATAGGATATATGCTAGTAAGAAAGATTATGTAAAAATAATGGAAATAAATAAATCGGATACTCGTGGG
>JAPQRN010000015.1:16505384-16521228 GCA_037367275.1 Coranthus polyacanthus
GAAAAGAAAAGAAAAAAGTTTGGTTTCGATGAATTTGTGTCTCTTTGAAGAAATTAAAACTGAACTTGCAAACCTTTCAGTTATGAATACTGACTGATTTTTCTGACCCACTTGTGAGTCAGAAACACTGTTATGGTCATTTTTAAATTAAAAAAATAATAATTAAAAAAATGGCTAAAAACGACATCAGTTCCATGCAAAAGTCAGATGCAGCCTTTGTCTTTTTTATGTACAGTTCATTTGTAAAGGTGTGTCACCTTCCTCTCTATAATGATGTTATATCAGTCTGGTTGTCCTTCTGAACGTTTTGCAGATGGCTGGAGGCTGGTGCAGATCTTCCCTTGGTGTTGGGTAGTTTGTGATCTTTCTTCCATTTCATCCGTCTGTTCTGAAACCAGATTTTGATCTGCCTTTCGGAGAGACAAAGCGTGTGGGCAATCTCAATCCTTCGCCGCCTGGTCAGATACCTGTTAAAATGAAACTCCTTTTCAAGCTCCAAAACCTGCTGCCGGGTGTAAGCTGTCCTGGACCGTTTGGGCTCGGATCCTGTGTAATCTGGGTTCACTGAGGAGGTAAAAAAAAAAAAAAAGAAAAAAAAAAAAGAAAAGACAAACACCAAAGTCACCAAATGCTACCAAATGCAGCATGCAAACAAGACAGCACAAACAAGAGCAGCCTGTCCACCCGCGGCACTCAAACTTTAAAGAAATCAACACCGGAGCGAGAGCAGGAAATAACTAATGATTTTAACCGGATTTAAGCAGATTTGCTGCAGATTTAAGCACCATTTCAACCGGTCAATATGTGTTTTCAGGAGCTTTGAGGCGCTCACCTAGCGGCCTATTTCCTGAGCTATAAAAATTTATGACTTGTGTAATTGGCGAGGCCTTTCAAAGACTCCCATAAATATTACACTGAATGATTTCTAAACTACAGGTCTCAGTTGGTCCATAAGAGAAGAAAGGGAAATCTTACCAGTAGTTACGTGGACTTTCTTCATCCAGGGGTAAACTATTGCTGGCTGCTTGGCTTGTATCCCATTTTGGCTCTTTGTGTTTTGCTGCTGTCCACAAGTCCGGGGTCCGGCCGCTTGGACCGGGGGCCCATGTTCAGTTTGTGCGGTAAAAGGACTCGAGTGGCTAGATCTCTCGTGCACATGACCCCGTGGCTGCACTGTGGAGTCCTGCACAGTGTTGCAGCTGAAGGGCTGCTCCGTGTAGTTTGACCGTGGGTAGATCCCTGGATGCTGAAACTCTGTGTCCTGCGATGGACTGTAATAGTCCGAGCCCTGCTCAGGTATATAGTTATTTTGTGAATATTCCTCACACGGAGGAAATTTTGGATCCACATACTTAGAGTTCACCATATACGAACTCATGGCCATTAATTTCTGAAGGTAGAAAATACTAATTTTTCTCGAGTTGTCTTTTTTTCCTCCCTCCATAAAGCCCTCCTACTTGGTGTCAACTGAATAAAGTTAGCGAACCATGTGACCAGATCGGCCAATAGAGGTGATGCTGGTTCATAAACGGGTAAACATACAAGTAAAAGCAATTCTATCTAACTTAAGATACACCCAAATTAGACCCTAGAGGCGAAACGCGAATGCTGCCCTTAAAAATGTGTGCGCAAATTTAGAAATTAAAAAGTCATACTAAAAAAAATAAGAAAAAAACACCCGTCACCCTCATGTGGCGTTTCGGCGTCTATCCTCATATTGTGCAAATACATAAAATAAATACAAGATGTACTCAAACGTCGGCTGTGCATTTGTGGATGTTTTATGTTAGATTAAAAAAAATATATATATATATATGAGTTTCTAAGGCTGCGGTCTGACTTGAGGGCACGGTGTTAAACAGAGAAACTTAACAAAAGATACAAAAAGCCCCTTGGCATAAAAGCAGAGAATAATGACTGGGGACAATTGATGGAGACTGTCTTTGTCAAGAAGGGGTCATCCAAAAGTTACACCAATCTCATCACTTCATCTGGTCCCATCCCTTTGAAAAAACTGTGTCAAGATCCTATTGGCCAGCAGCAGAAGCTATGGGAATCAATAATGTAGAGACACAAACGACCCACAGGGCAATAAAAGCCACTACTGGAGTGTGCTGTGGATATGTTTTTTTTTTTTTTTTTTTTTTTAGAAACCCCCATTTGGCATTTGCTCCGAACTCATTCTTAATTATGTTTATTTTCGCGTGAGACATTTTGTGTCAGGTTCCCTCGACGCCTATAGAGTTTCATCTCGCCCTGACCCTCTTTGGCGAGGAATGCGTTGTCACATTTACTCTCATTCACGAATACGTTCTGTCACTGTAGCGTTTGACAGCGCATCGGGGCTCCCGACCGCCCAACAAGATGGCAATGAGTCAATAAATCGAAGTTTTTTCATCGACCATATACTCCCCTAGAATCGAATCTGTGACTGTGGTTTCATCACACAAATTCGGTTCTACAGGGTATATATAGACGACGGGAAGCACTGCCCACTTCAGCCCCGTGACCACAACACTTTATTTGTAGAGCACTTTACCCAAACAAAATTTACAAAGTGCCTCGCAGTCAGGATGGACAGAAATAGCACAGAGGGAAGCTTACGTAAGGAAATAAAAGGCACGTATCACAACCATGAGCTCGGAAACACACGCTGGAAGTAAAGTCATCCCACCTGAGTGTCGGATTTGATTCATTCCTGATGTTTGACTGAAGTTTTTTTTTTTTTTTTTTTACAGTTTTGTGGCCGCTGTCCTGCTGATTCTAACCAAACATGATCACAGAGTATGGCCTCAAAAGACATGTCAGTCTTTAAAGGGAAAAAAAAAAGAAGCAAACAAAGACAGAGAAATGTAGAGCCAAAGGCGCGTTTGCTCAAGGCATTCCTGTCAAATTCAGAAGCACATGACAAGCAAAAGACACCTGAACGCAACATCAGCCCGTAACTGAGGCCAGCCAAGGTTCATGTGAGGTTGTTCCTCCTCACAGGCCAACAGCGTGACGAAAAACGCATTCAAATACACATCTTCTGCTACATCCTTGCAAGATCTCAGCTCAGAATCGAAGACAAATCGTTGGCAAATAACGGAATAAGGCTCTACACAGTCAGACTCTAAATGTTCGCTGATATGTGAGAGTTATCTCCGCTGCCCAAAACGTGAGGCTGGAGGCCACGGAGGTCAAACAAAATCATTTACAATCTTATCCAAAAGTTTAATTATTTTTGCTCCTACTGACAGCTCAAAGGGCGCAAAAGTTTACCAATTCCTCGTCAGCCATTAACCAAGCACCATGGCGGACACTGCAACAAAACAGCCTTTTGCACATGAAATAAAGCTTGTGAATGGTTGAGGTTGGCTTGTTATATTAGAAAAGACCAGGAGCAGCAGACGTGCATTTTCAATAAAATCAAACAAAAAATAGTAGCCCATGGTGAGGGGAAATAAAAGAAAAAAAATGAAATACTTAAATCCAGGCTTGAATTAATCTGACATTTATTTTAAAGGACATTTTGCCAAAAACCTGACTCTTTGTGCGCATTCTGGACTAAAAAAAAAAGGCCCAGATCTTATTTTCGCCAGCACATATTTAATGACCAGCTCGCTTAGGCCTACTCTTCGCTGCGTTACGTTTTTTTTTAGTTAAATCGAGCGTTCTGGCCTTTGAACTTCCACGTTTTAAGATTAAATTAAGAGTTAAAACTTACAATAAAGGCCTTAAATGGCAGAGAATTAAAGTGAGAATTAAACTGACTGCGCAGAAGTCAAGTTGACGCTTTTTTTTTGTTTGTTATTGTACGAAATCCTGGCTTTATCTCTAAGCAGCTACAGGAGATTCACATTTGAACAAAACGTCAAATATTCTTTAAACATTCTATATGACCAAGATGGGAAAAAAAAGGGTTTAAAGTATCAGCCTGTCTGTTGCTCTTCACATTTCAATATTTGTTAGACAGCCTGACCTGTCTTTCACCTTGCCCTGCTAGCCCTTCAGACGGGTCAAAGCCGAGATTCACAAACAAAAGAAGGATAAAGTCAGCGTTTCCTGGCTGCTCGGGTTAAATGAAAGGCTAACTAGTTTAGCTTGAGTCCTTTTCATCACATTTACAAAATGTTTTCTGCCAAAAAAAAAGCTCCGATTGAAAATAGGAACCGCAAAACTCAAGGCCTACTTTGTCTCATCACTGGGCAACGTTAGGACGAGTTTTCACCGAATTAAAGTTGGAATTAACTTAAAAAAAACAAACATGTAAAATACTATTTAACTATAACTACACCAGATTTCTTCCAGTGGTTGAAATTAAATGTTTTCGGCCTGCAGAGGAGACACACGAGGCCAACAGTAAATTACAGCCACAAAATGTGAAAAGCATTTTATTGCTGTCAACGCTCCAGTGTCTCTGCTGTTAGTTTAAATCAATATGGACCCAAAAAAATGCAGCCCCTATTCTTCAACAAACGAATTGTGAACTATGGAAGCTACAAAGGGCTCATCATACAGATGTAGACATATCGCAATGACTCCAAATGACGCACAAACTGCACTGCATTCATTAAACCATTGAGATAATTCACCAGATTATTCCGAAATTCTTCCTGAGTCTGATGACAACAGGTTGTCCGCCTCCAAAGGAATAAGAAACAAAACGCTGCCATCTATAATTAAATCACAGAGTCTGGTAGACCCCACAGCTTGAAAAGGACAACCAAAACGCACCTTTTAAGTCTCGAAAGATTTTACGCACAAACAAGTTTCAAGCAAAGTCAAAGTAGACATTTTCCTAGCACAGTAGCACATCATCTGACTATCTGTATGTCCTGTTGCCGCTTTGAGAGGCAGGAAACGGTAGAGCCTGAGCTCTATGCGTGTGACATCACACGCCCACACCACCAGAAAAAATGATAAAACACGGCTTACCACGGAGACCGCAACACATGGCACAACGACGAACAAACGCACCCAGGCTGGAGTCAAAGTGAGCCCGGTGAAGCTCCCTGCCAATTGAAGCGCTATTCCAACCCATCTGGACGGTCTTACTAATACACAATGAGAATTATATTTTGGCTTGTCAAGTCCCAGGCCATAAAACAAACTTTAATGGCATCACGTGTTTCCTCACAGCCATTCACAACGGCGCGCAGGCCCATAAATAACCCTCAAAGTTGCACTTACTCAATAACGCCGATTATACTGATGTGCATCAAGGAAAAGTCATAGAAATGAAGAAGCTGGGGGGTTATAACTGTCACGACAGAAATGGCAAAAGGGGAAGGAAGGTTTTTTTTAATTATTATTCCTGTTTGTATTGTAGTCATTTACATTATTATTTTCATACAAGTGGTAAGTTTGAATAATGACAAACTGTATCTGAGATAAATAATGCAATGTTAGGCCATGGCCTCTTCTGGAGTTCTTACTTCTTTTTTTTTATTGAAATCGTTTATTTTCTCTCTTTTTTTTTCTTGTATAATGATTATATGATCTCATTAAATAACCCCCCCCTCCCTACAGATATTAACATGCAGCACTTCTGTGCAAAAACACGTTTTCCCCTGCAGACCTGACACTACGCGACTGATGTCACTCATTCTCTGCGCCAATCCCAGAGTGCACTGCACTGTCGCTCCTCCTCTGCTTTCCTGTCCAAACCAGAAAGTGGATGTTGACGTTTAGGTGGTGCAGGTACGACTGAGAGGCCTGTCACTTTTCTTTTTTTTTTTTTTTTTTTTTTACATTTATGTCCATAAAACTTTGCCCGGAGGTGATTTGAGGGAAACATCCCACACAACTCCTGTGTGTTTTATGAGAAGCACGTAGAACAAACGGTTGTTCAAACGGCATGAGATTATCTGCAATTTGCTTAGAAATTAAATTTGACATAACTCTAACCTAAGTGTAGATTTTTTTCATCGCCATATGAGGAGGAGGCCACAGCCTGTGTGCTGGTTAGGAATGGCAGAGTTTATAAAAGACGCACTGTGCTGCTTTTATAACTCGTGACAATAAAGAAGAGTTTTTCCTGATTTTCTATGGTTTCTGCAACATGTCATGAATAGAAAATATAAAATCAAAATCTATGGGTATAAAACCAGAGAGGTGAATCTCAACTGTTAACAAACTTAAAAAAAAAAAAACTCCTAACGCAACAGCAGTGCTATAAATAAAGTGGCATTTCATATAAATAATCTTCCCAAAAAAAAACCCAAAAAAAAACACACATTCAAAACCCGAAATGCACCACGTGACCGGCGTCTCAGCCAATCGCACGCCTCGGCAACCTGCTCGGAAAAGCGAGCTGAATGGACGCAGAGAGGCTGACTGTTGGGCAACAGCGCCTTCTGCTGGAATTTTAATGGCTCTCCCTCTTTTCCACTGCAAAAAATATCCCCCTGCCCCGCGACTTTATTTTACCCAGCTTTGAGAAAGTAGTGAAGGATAGAAAAAAAAAAAAAAAAAAAAAATTACACCTGCTTTGCAAAAGGGTCTTGGAATTTAAGTCGATATCGACATGAGCATAAATCACACGATCACCACAATCACCAATTCCAGTAGATTGTAACCACAAAAAAATGAGCGAATCAAAGAAAGAAGAAAAAAAAACAAAAACATTTAAACGTACAGCCGTGATCAAATAGTTACTGTATCTTATTAGGCTTCGATGTGAAACATTTATTTATCAAAGCTCCAGTGTAATATTTTAAGAGGTTATGAATTTGCGGATAATTTAGATGAGGATGAAAAGAGCGCAGCCATTCATGGAAGGCTGCTCTCTGCTAATATGTGTGCAAGGCCTGCGGTCAGCCTGCAGAGATTATTCCTCTTATTTAGATATCGCACACACTTTGAGAATATAAATAGGCTTAGCTTTGCATGATCAAGCTGAACAACAGAGTGAATCCTGTCTAGGTCTCACAGGCTTCTACTTGTGTCGGTCTTCCAGTGTCCATTTTGCCGCATTGCAGTAAGGCTGTAAATACTTTCGCAGCTGCCTGTCAGGCAACAGTGAAATACTGTCTTTGTTCAGTTGGCCCCATCTCCAGGCAGCTGAAAACAGCTATGAAAACTGAACTTCTTCTGCCAAGGAGTGCATATGCGGGGTTTTAGCAAAGCAGATTTGTTCTGCGTTTATTATTCTGCAGGATTTGGCGAGTGCTAAGTTTGCAACAAAAAAAAAAAAACAAAACCATATTCTGGATTCATCAAAGCAGATGCTGCAGATGTTTGTTGGTTAAGAATGGCTTTTATATATATATGTGTGTGTGTGTGTGTGTGTGTGTGTATATATCCTTCAGATCAGCAGCTTTTATAAGCAGGAGAACACAAAGAAATGTCGACAGGCAACACAGCTACTGCTTCAAACTGAAAATTGTGCACTGCGATTGAAGGGATGCTGCTGCCCTGAGTAATGTGTAAAAAAAAAACAAAAAAAAAAAACACACTGATGAGACTTGTCAGACACCGTCGTCCCTGACAGACTGGCTGTATTTTTTTTTTTTTTTTTTTGCAGAACAGGTTTGAAATAGAAAGCGTGGATCACAAATAATGCATTTCAAAGACACATCAAACAGTTTCAAACAATCTACTGATCAAGCTGATCCTTCTCTCGAGGTATTTCACTTGTATTCTCCTGGCATAGCCTTGAAATAAAGGCAGGTTTTCGTCTATATTAAATTCATCCGCGACCAAACTTTTGATTTTAAACACATGTGAATTCGCCGCATTACCTGAAAGCCATTACACTGCAGCTAATTAACATGACTAATGAAACAGGAAGCTGTCACACTTCGCATGCAGACACTCAGAGGTAAATGCACTATGCCATCGCACAGAATACTTACATATAGCCGGCACGTAATCCATGTTTATTCTCTGGGCTTTATCTCTTTTTTGTTGTTGTTGTTGATAGAGTTCTGTCGAGTCAGTGCTGCTTTGAAGAGGTTAAATCTGCAGAAAGTTGAAACAATCCTCTCGTCGTCCAGGAGAACGAGCGTCGCAGTGCCGCAAATATGCGCAGATCAGACGTTTATGAAACGAATGACTTGGGTATTTTTTAAGAAAGCCCACCGTGGCGTATCGGTTTAAACGCCATAGACGCAGAATGCAGTGGGAAAAAATCGCCTGGGAAATCAGGAAAAGAGCCATGAAGACGTTTGCCTCTCACACATGACCAGTGGCATCCAATGACAGGCGATGGAGGCACATAAAAAGGTCTATTACCAAGTTGTAAATTGTCCTCTCACAAAAAGGAATTTCGACTGCAGCAATTCTTCCCATCTTTGCGCATAATAGCAGAAGCCCCTCCACGTCCGCTGGAGAAAAACAAGAGGGGCTTTTCACCGTTGTTTTTTTTTTTTTTTCTTCTTTCTTTTTTTCTATTTCTCAGTCACATCTGTACGTTTAAATCAGCAGTTAAACTAATAACCTTAAATGTTTACACATAATCGCGGTTGCAAATTCTGAGTAAATTGTTGTTAAATGAAAAAAAAAAAAAAAAGTAGCCCTAGTTGTGTATAAAGTACGCATTTTAATACGTAAGGCCTTCTTTTTTTCCGTCTTTGTTTGGCTGAAGGCTAATTGAACGCGATGCAACGTTTCCTTTATTAAGACCGTTTGTTTAAAATATATCTGGACCCTTTTATTTTAAGCGTCGCCTTTTTTTCTTTTTTTTTTTTCCGTCGAACTGAAACATTTTGAGTCCGTTTAGAAACGACGTATTTTCAGTTTTGCTTTTGTTTCCATTAGAGGCCTGTTAACAAAAAAAAAAAATCACATGTATTTACACGGTATTGTACTTGTGTAAATACATTAGAAAGGGAATTTTAAAATCTATATATCCTCGTCAGAATTCACCTAATATTTCGACATAGGCATTTTCTGTGGTTTTTGTTTTGTTTTGTTTTGTTTGTTTGTTTAGATGAAATGTGTTTGTTGCCTTGTGTGTCCGTTCCCTCTAAAGCTCCAGTGAAACACGCATCTCTCCGCGTCCTTTTCCTCCATCTTGCCTGTTGTTATTTATAATATGTAAATAAATCGGGGAGAAACAGAAGGATTTTGTTGACCCTCGAGATAACAGGCCCGACACTGTGAATATTGATACAGCTAAAAAGGAATTCCTTTCATTTTATTCTCGTCCATGTAGGGGACATGCCAGAGTCAGCACTGTGCGATTTATAGTCCGGCTCTGGCTCGGTTTCTGGTTTCCCGCATTATTGCCCTTGTGTGTGTGTGTGCGCGCGTGTGTGTGTGTGCGTGCGTGTGCGTGTGCGTGCGCTAATGCAAAAGATCCGGATTTGTTCCATTACTATGACGCTATAACCATATGGCAATTTAAGGTCAAATCATTTTATTAGAGAAAATCTTTTCCATCGTCTAAGTGCAAAGACTATGACTATTCTTCTGATGATATTATTATTTGTAGTAAGACATTCCCTACGTTGCAGCAGAGGAACAGCGTTAGCTCCAGTGTGTGCTATACTGGTGCACCGGTTCACTGTGGGTGAGTGATGGGGAGCCAAAGACAAATGGAACGCGCTCGCATTGGCTTTTCCTTTGATTAGAGACAACGAATATGTCTGACACAGCTTCTCGGGATAACAAGAGGCAGCACGGAGGAAACGGGCCCAAAACTGCGGTCCCGTTTTTCAATCACAGAACTGTGAAATGTTCAAATGAATAAAGACTTAGGGAGCCGAGAGTGCACTTCTTTAATGCAAAATTCTCCGCATATTCAGTTAAGTCTGATGGACTGGTCTGTCATTCGGCTCACGTTCAGAAGGATATTTACTGTCGTGCTTATTTAAGTTAATTAAACCGCCGAAAGTCCAGCGGAGTGAAAAGATGCGACCTGCCTGGATGGTGAGGTGTGTAGCGGGAAATGAGGTGACGATTATGTAACGTTGCTGAAAATCGTCGGCTCACATGACGTTTGGTGTCATTTTTATGACAGATCTGCAGCTATTTGTTGCTCTCGCGAGACTTGGGGAAAGAAATGACAGACAGACAAACAGGTAGACACAGCGGAGACAGACAACATAGGCCTAAATACGAGGAATGGAAAGCAGTTGAATTTTATTCAGTGATTTAGATCAAGTTCCGTGCGTTTCGTCGGAGCCAAGGCACAAGCATCCCAAGTGTCGCCAGAGACAGAAGATGGTGGTTTTTGCATCATTACTAAGCTGGAACTCTGAACTCTTATTTATTCTTTCTGGTTAAATGTGCATTTTAGCGACAGATGCTGAATTGCTCCACGCGTCCCATAGATCCATACAGTACACAGGCTTTATACTCGCCTATCAAAGTGCGTCAAACCCCCCCCCCCCCAAATGGTCAACATTTAGCTTGTTTCCGACAACCTAACTGATGAGAGGCAGACCAGCGAGGCACCAAACCCGTTTCGCTGAAAAAATAGAAAGTCTGCAACTCTATCTTATCTCCTCGGGTTAGATCAGAGTCCGCTTGTTGGATTTTATGTTGTTTAGACTCGACAAGACAAACCACTGAGATAAAGTGTGTTTTTTTTTTTTTCAGTGGTAGGATTAATCCACAGGACATTTACTGCCCACCTAAACCGGCGTAAAGTAGCCTACGCGGTGCAGATTTGTGCCATAGTGCACATAGTGCCTCGTGTTTCTTTGAGGATAGGAGGCCTGTTTTGCTGATCCACAAACGACTAAAAATGAAAATGCGTAACTGACGGCTAAATGTCTGCTGTGACTATACTAATACTTGACATCATTAACGCTGGGCGAAGCTTGTGAATACGAAACAACGCCGCATCTGCTGGCGTAAGCGATGTCAAGAGTGAAATAGTTGACCCCATTCATGGCCTTACAGAAAAGGAGCGCATGACTTTTCTATAACTGTAATCTCTGCACGGAAAAGGGAATAGTGACAGAACCCCCTCAGCCCTTGACGATATGTTAAACGCCCTTCTCATCATCAAAGGAATGATGTCCAGTTTTGACATGCCTGTTGACACTGTGTAATCGCGTAGCCATATATTTTCAGATGAAGGAGCTGAACGCCGTCATTCATGCGTTCAGGTTTTCAGCCGTGACAGTCACCTCGCATAGGCCGAACAAACATACAACTCGGCTCATTGAAGCGTCGGATCATCACGCAAATAATCAATTCAACGTTTTGTTTTTTGTTTGTTTTTTGTTTTTATTGTGCTTCCATCCTCTGCTTTGTTTACGCGCTTGCCCGGGGCGCACGGCGCTCGGATGCATCCTCATGACAATCACCACTTTTAATGGCGGTGACTGTTCACTCCTCAAGATTAAAAACATCAGCACAGTTTGAGAAACAAAATGACACTGCGGCGTTTGAGTGCGGACAAGGAAAACACCCGGGTGCTGCAGTCAAACAAACTTTCTTCTGATAGTATCCATTTAATATTTTTTTAATTATTCGGCCATGCTTGTATCGATTTAAAGCCTTTTTTTTTAAAAAAAGAGGGAAACAAATCATCTCTGCGGGCTATTTTCTTGTCCAATAAGTCTGTGCGCTTTATTTATGTCAGGAAACTGGACAAAAGCAACAGTATTTTCAAATGTGAGTCTGAACACGACGACAACAACAACATCAGCCTGCGCAGTTGGTTTAGTGTCTTCATTACCTCACTGTGCACAACAGAATGTAACTATACTTAGCTCTGTAAGACATTTTGATAACGTTTCAAGGTTGCGGCCTTGGTGGAGAAATTGTAAAGGAATGCGCCTCGAAATGTCTGCCGTCATAATAATTCTGTTTTCTGCTGTAATGATTATAACGCATCCCAGTCCCGTCGTTAAATCTCGCAGTCGTTGTGGAAATATCTAAACGTATGTAACGCCGTTGTGTTTCTTCCAAAAGCTGACTGAGCTTTCCAAGTGGGTGTATCAGCTGTTAATTAAAATCATGCACTGGGACTTCTCTGCCTTCAACTTCTGTTCTTTTTTTTCCCCTTTTTTTTAAATACCAAAAGCTCTGAGGTTTGTTTGTTTGTTTGTTTGCTCTGTTCCTTGTACTGCCTTGTATTCAGGTATTTTTTGAATCATATAAATCCATGGATACACGACGGTACGGGTCCATATGTTGGCTACATCTTCCAGCTGTGATAGAAGGGCTGTAGCTGAGACTAAAAGAACAATATCGCCCTCTAGCGCTCTCATTACTTCCATTATAGAGCTTAAGAAGAGGTACACACACCTTCTGTAGTTCTGCATGAGTCGACTTTCCCCCCATTTGATCTGAGAGACGCTGTGACAAACTGTTAACCTATCTTTGGTCCAGTTAAAGAAAATTAAAAAAAACAATATTTGCTTCGACTGTTTTGGGTTTTTTTTTTTTGTGCGTGTTTTCCTTAGGTCCAGTCTGTATGGGGTACATTTAGGACACAGCCGCCGTTTGTTTTTTTTTTTTTGTTTTTTTTATCTCACATTAACACAATTTAGCAGAAGGTAAAACTGCGTCAGACTTCAGTCAAAGTTAAGTTTTTTGTTTTTTTTTTCCCATCGGTGGGAAGTGGAGTTGATGAATAAACGTGACCATTAAGAGGGGGGTGGATTTCCTCTGAAACAATTCGTCCACCAGACACCCTGTGGAAAAGTGTCTACATTCTGTTTGTCAGCAACAGACGCAAACGCCTAAGAAAAGGCTTTCAAAGGAGAGAGTAATTACTGCCCGGGCCCATAAACTCATTTAGGCCAGACGTCTAGCCATTTCTATAGCTTTATTGGACCTCGTTTCTTCCTGCTTTAAAGTAATTATTCGTACAAGTTGGACAATAAATTGGAAATCCGCACCTCTCCCAATCGTAAACACTTTATTACTTATTCCTGTACGTTTCAAATAAAATCAACCCTTTCAAAAAGGTGCGATTCAACATAAACTGACCTCCTCTGGGTTGGACGGATTTTAATCCCAAACGTCTGTGATTCATTTGTTTTCAAATGAGAAAATTCTGTTTAACACCTTTATAATAGGGTCGTGGTGTACCAGTGTCTTATATGTAGAAAAAAAATAAAACCACTTCAATAAAACATCTAGCCAGGCCACAGAAAATGTTAAAAGAAATGTGTTTTGGTTTTTTTTTTAAATTAAAATTAAAGTCATCGTTTGCTTTCCCAGCTTAAGTAGCGCCTCATTTTGTTGCGTGGAAAGAGCAAAACGTAGAGGTATTCCAGCCAAATACGCTAATTAGAAAGTTTTCAAACACTTGAGAAGTGGGTCAATGTGCGGCGAACTGATGTCTGTCTGTGCGTATATGAGATACAAACAGCAGTCCAAATAGTTCAGCTGTGAAAACGTTTTATATACAACTCCAAATTCTTCACAACTATAAAAGCAATACACACGAGCACGTTTCCTACAGTGGAGATGTTTAACAAATAGGAGAAACGTCTTGAAAAGCCCAGTGTGTCTGAGTCAAGTCGGGGTTTTTTTTTTTTTCTTCTTTTTTTTTTGTTGTTGTTGTTTTTTTGTTTTTTTTTTTTGTTTTTTTTTTAGTAAAACAGAAACAATCAGATGGCTGCAAACACAGTTTTGACGGATCCTCACCAAGTCGAACTCCTGCACATTTGATTTGGTCAAAACACGATGACACCAACACTCAATTAGATGATACCTAGAATGTCTATAATTTCTACCAAAACCCCTACCAAAAATAAATTGAATTGTTCAGATGGCTTCCTCGGTGCAAACATCAGACGCGTGGATTCATAGCTGCTCCTTGCCGTTCCTCTCTCTGTTCATCTTCTTCATTTTCATCCTCCTGTTTTGGAACCAGATCTTCACTTGTCTCTCTGTTAAACTGAGAATGCGGGCAACTTCATAGCGGCGGTCTCTGGTCAAATACATGTTGTAGAGGAACTCCTTCTCTAGCTCTAAAGTCTGATATTTAGTGTACGGACATCGCTTCTTTCTCGTGGAGCGTGCGTGAATCCAGTTTGCTGCAGGGTTGTCTGAAAAACAGGGGCATAGAAGGAAAGTCACATATGAAGAGGGCGTTTTTTTTTTTTTGTTTTTTTTTTTTTTTAAATAATCATCGTTTTTGACTTGATTCCTCTGACACGAGTAAATCCTAAAAGTGGGGACTGGGGGACTCGGAGGGCACTGCTGTGGCTTTAGAGGATCGCAAGCCAAAATGAGCGTATTTATAGACAACGAGACAATGCGCAAAGCTGAGTCTACATCTACAGAAAAGAAGAAACTAAGCCTGTATCTTTTCATAAAGTGTCCCAGGAAAACGCTTATCGAAATGGGGGATGTGTATCTATTTGGGGTTTCCTGAGACGTCAAAAAAAAAAAACTTTAGGATCCCCTGTAATAACCCACGTAGGGCGGGTTTTTCCCCTTCCCGAGCCGCGGTATAGTACGAGACACTTTTATAGGTTAGTAAAACCTCCAGTTTTACACACCCAGCTCATACAGTTCTTAAGGTTGTAAATCAGGACCGGCTATTTCGTTTACTTACTTGGGTCAAGTTGTTGTTGTTTCTCCTCTTTGGGTTCGCTGTGGCTCGAAAGCTCACTTCCACTGTGCTCTTTGGTCGCTTTTTCTGGACACTCGGAAGCTCCACACGCGAATTCACCGGCGAGCGGTCGAGCTTCTGCCTCCAACGCGTCGCACTCTGTAGTTTTCGGTGGCAAGATATCTGGCTTTGTCCCGTACGGGCGACTGCTGGAGTGAAATCCGGCAAACGAAACGTGGTTGGAGATGGGGTCCATCCAGGAGCGGACGCCTACATATCTGCCGTCCGAGGCGGAGAGATGGGACTGGTGGTGGTGGTGGTGGTGGTGCACGTATGGATGATAAATCCCTTGCGGGTGAACCGACGACCAAGACGACGAGAAAACGGCGGACTTTGGTGCGAAATTGCAAGAGGAAAAGTCTGCGTTGTCCCCAGCACCTGGCGGCCTCGGGGTCACCGTGTGTGGAGCCTGAATAAAACGAGCACCGTACACATCCTCCGGCTCCTGCCCCATGATAGCGTCCACATAGCAGTTACTGAGAGTGCCACTGGACGACATTTTTGATCTCTTCCTACTCATATAATAAGGGTTGCACTGTTACGGGAAGCTTCCCTCTATGAACAATCATAGTATTTTTGCTGGCCTGCATCTACAGGGATTGGTTACATGGATCACGTGGTCATATTTACCAATACAGCGAGTAAATCAATCCTGCCCTTGCTCTCTCTTTCTTTTTTTTTTTTTTTTTTTTTTTTTTTTTTTTTTTTTTTTTTTTTTTCGTCAGGTTTAATTTAGCTTTTCATTTCACAAATAATAAAAAGCCCCTTCAGATTTGACTGGAGGGACAAAACAACCGCCCAAATGAATGCAAATGTGTTTTTTTTTTTTTTTTCCTTCTCTCTCTCTCTCTCTCTCCCCTCCTCGTTTCGCAGAGTGTTGCGTGTGGCTGGAGGACGTTGCAACAATACAGCAGTTCAGAAAGGAACAAGACACCTAAAAACGTCCACACAGTCCACCGGCACGACGTCCCTGTATCTTAATGTTTGGGAAAACTCTTATAATATCGTCTTAATACCCCCAATGCTAGTAAAATGGTTTATAGACTTACGGAGTCCTCGTAAAATAGATGTAATAACATGCTGTAAAATAACAGACGCCATTTCCGTTCTCAGTGCGGTGAATCCATTGTTAATATTCGGCGAAGAAACATATTTTCTGGGTTGGTTTAATTTTTAAAGTGAAGCCGGAAACATCAGTTGTAAAATTATTGTATTCATTCAAAGGAGAGCAATAATGGATTTTTTTTTCAATAAATGTTTTATGAGGTGCGTGGGTTCATGCCGGCAATAAAAAAAAAAAAAAAAAAAAAAAAGAGAAAGAAAGACTTGGAG
>JAPQRN010000015.1:16532277-16549638 GCA_037367275.1 Coranthus polyacanthus
GAAAAGAAAAGAAAAGAAAAGAAAAGAAAAGAAAAGAAAAGAAAAGAAAAGAAAAGAAAAGAAAAGAAAAGAAAAGACAAGCGTATCTGGTGATTCTGAAATAATTTTCTCTTCTCTGAGTGAAAAAGCAGAGTTTAACCCCGTTTTGCGGTGCGTTCTTTTGTTATGGGTATTATTCACTTGAATAGAATAAATTCACCCAATTAACACGAGGAGCTTCTTTGTTTTTGTTGTTCGTCGGTTTAAAAACCATCATCTTCTGATGATTATTTCTGTAAAAATCTAACTTTGTGCTCTATATAGGAAGGAGCAATGTGCAGCCTACTAACTTGACCTTAACTTTGTTTTGGTGCCCCCACTATCTTAAGGAGCAGGGGCTGTATGACGCTGTCTGGTAGTAAAGCAATAAAGCAACAAATACTGAGAGAAAACGGCGTCTATAGAAAACTCCGCTCAGCTCAAAGTAGTCCGCGTAATAAAACCTAGTAGTAGGCCTATAGAAACCTGCGGGAAGAATAAGCAGAATTTCAGACAAACCTCGTCTAGCGTCGTTACACAGAAATATAATATACACATACAATTAAAACAAATATATAGGCATCTAATATACAGTATAGCCTGCAGACAATGTTGCTAGTTTGTGCCAGTAAAAAGCACGCACGGTCCAAAAAAATAGGCCAAATGTGGAGAAACCCTGAGCCAACATGGAGGAACCACCTCTTCACGTTTCATTACAAATTACAAGCTTTGAAATGTTCCTGACTTCCACGATCCTGTAATATAACTGCGGTGTTAGAGAAACATGACGGTTGCAGCCACGCGGCGATGATGATGTGATTATATGATGCAATGAGAGGCCTTTAATAGATCTGCTCTTCTAATGTTTCCTGACTACATGATGGCATGGAAATTCTTCGCTGCTTTGGTAAAGAAAGCAGCAGCTCAAGTTTTGACCTTTAGCTACAGGCAACGCGTGACCTGTAAACCTGGACTTTTTACCAATTCTCAGCCAAAGTGTCCAAACAGCAGTAAAGACCTGGGGGTAAATATTCACATGCCCGGCGTCGACATAAGTCCTAATACGCACGGAGGGACCGGTTTGCCATCTAAACGGTTTGAATGAGAATGCACAGGATGCAGATGGCTGCGGAATTACACCAGATCCATTTGGTCACAGGCTAAGTTACCTCCAACTGTCTGACTGGGTGTAAGCTGCTACTGTGTCTATTCCGAGCAGGAATGAGTCCTCCAAGCTGGAGAGCCCAGGCGCGCCAATACTACACTGACAAAGGAACATATGAACCAACCGTGAAGGCAACACAGGTAAAAAAAAAAAAAAAAAATATGTTAAATGTTAGTCCAAACTGGCTATTGAACGCAGGCCTGAAAAAGTGAACGCGTTTTGCACACATTTGCCAAAGTAGTTGTAGGATTTTTTCTGCTCTTCTGAAGCTTCACCAAAAGCGTTGTGACAACTATTCACAAGATGTGGCTGAATGGAGATTATGAGGCGTTCGCTGTCTTAGTGAGGGGGAAACTGCCCCTCAGAAAGATGTTATTAAGTTATTTTAAAGGCAACACATGCATCCATGACTTGTGCTGACGTTTCGAAGCGATGAGTGTTCAGTTCAACTGAAGCAGAAGTTAACTCTTTCCACCGCTGCAAGCAACCAGGTTTTCCGGCGTAATCATTATTCTCCTCAAATAGTATCAGAATCTGGAAGTGCAGAAATAAAAGTTGTCACGTACATGTATTTTAAAAGATAATTCTAATGATCATTTGTGGCAAGTGACTGAATGGCCTTACATAAACCTGGATTGACCATGTTCTCATTATTCCACGTCTGTCCTAAAATATAAAATAACACAATCCACCAAAAAAAATGGTTCATTTTAGAAAAAAACATCTTTATTCACAAACGTATTAATCTGCAGGTTGCACTTTAAAAATGTCCTTACGTGCGTAAAAAGGTGTTGCGCGTTGTGTCAGTGTACGTTCTTGTTATGTTTACCCCCAAAAAATCGTAACATGCTTTCTGGAATGATTTTTAAACTGATCCAAACCAAAGTGAAATATGAAATATGCAAATATATATATATAAAAAAAGACTGGATCTACAGAGAACTGATCCCGATGCAACCATCTGATCTGTGACCTTGCGGTGACTTTTGTTTTTAGCGACACACAACCATGTCTGACAGCAAAACAAAAAAAAACAAAAAAAAAAAAAAGCCCCACGCTTATTTTAATACATTTAGAAGGTAGGTGGGGAATGAGAATTATCCACATCCGCAAACTGGCTTGTTGTGCAGGCGTTTGAATTGAACTTGCTGTTGCTCTACATGCGGCGCATCGACCGACCTTGAATGTGGACGCGGTCAAACAGAAACAAAAGCGATGCAACTTTAGTTATTTAAGCAAGATTTACAATAACTAGTGGGGAACTCGAGCCTCATACCTAATAACAGCAATTATGCTATATACATGCAAATACAATATTCTTTGCAGCACTGACTTTCAATCCTCCCGTAAACATGAACTTGAGCTCAGTCTGGTTGTTTCCAGACGATATGCGCAGGCAATCTTAAATACATATATAAAAAAACACATATAAAACATTTAGGATCACATTCCTGTTTAAAAAGGTATATCGTTACAATTATAAGTAAGTCATAGTTTGAATTTTCTATCATTCGGGGCTAGGCCTACACGAAGCCTTCGCCCTGGCGCATTTGGAGAATCTGAATCTCAAAAATACAGAAAGAGAAACATCCATTTTTAACTTCAATCCTCACCTTCACTGCGTTTTTATTTGTAATATCATCACTGAACTGCAGCGAATTGGAAAAAAAAAGTGGCCTAATGTGACTAGAATAGTAACATATAACAAATATTCATAAATAACAGTGCCACAAACCGAAGGGGCATGTGATGCGTAACATTCATATTAACACACGTATTCAGTTCTGTTGATGATGCGCTGCTGGTCACGATCAAGTCCAAAGGTCATCAATACGCAGAGAAAGCCTGTTCGCGCATCATCAGTCGTTTCTTCTTCATCCTCCGGTTCTGAAACCAGATTTTCACTTGTTGGTCGCTCAGGTCCAGTCTGTCTGATAACTCTTTCCGCTTCTGTCTGTTGATAAATTCGTTCATCATAAATTCATTCTCAAGTTCAGCCAGCTGTGACTTCGAGTAAGGCTTTCTCTTCTTTCTGGTTTTCACTTGTGACGAGCACCACGGGGCACCTGGAAGGAGCGGAGGCAGAGACAAGTTTTATGCTTTAAATTAACGCCGACTTCACCATAATAGAAATTAAAGGAAAATAACTGCTCCCACTTGCACTGTTGCACAGGAACACGGTTGAATAAAACGATAGGCTCGTGTACAGTGCGATAGCAAAAACATTAAATCAGTAAAACATTACTATGAATCCTAGGCTTTAGGCTTTTGTAAGAATGTTATTATATGGGACTAAAGTTGATGCCATGACATACAAAGTGACCAAAAACCACCGACTGTCATATTCTGCGCCGGTGTAAAGTGATCAGTATTAAGAAGGGATGTGATAGGCTCTAGGATTAAAACAGCCACTCAAAAACGTCCTCATTGTCTAATCATGGTAGTTTTTTTAGCTATTAAAATGCAACTATGAATGTCTTAAATGCTTTTAGACATTTTGGAGCAACAAAATAATTGTATAAAAAGGTGCCTAACCTTCAGCAAAAGTCGTCCTGGAGCATGTGTTACTAGATGATGGGTGATTTAGATTCTGCTCCTGTTTGGTGCCATTCACATTAAGGGAACCTGCTGAATCCGGACCGAGCTGGGCCGCAGAACCGTGTGACCGGCCGTTCAAGTCAGAGTAGCCGCGGTCACTGGCGGCCCCGTGCTCACCGGCGTAAACTTCATCTTGCCTTCCAGACTCTTCTCTCTTGTGGTTTGTGTCCTGAAAGCATCGCGGCGATTCCTCCAACTGCGCCTTGGCGTGGCTGCCGGACGAGTTCGTATTTATAGACACCGAGTTGGACAGAAACGGCGGACAGTAGCCTCCAAAGGCGCGGCTCTGTGGTGGTGGTGGTGCTGCTGCTGCTGCCGGTCCAGACGTGCACGAACTTGAGGAAGTCCACGGGAGCGTGCACACCTCTCTCCTGTTGTAAGGGATCTGATGAAGCCCGGGTATGTGGGCTCCATTACCCCGTAAGTTGGGGAAATACAGCGACTCAGGGGGAGCAAAATTCAACAGAGAACCAACATAGCCGGGATTTAAAGGATTCCGCTCACACATTTCCATGGAGCTTTCCTCAAACGCTTCTTGCAAGCCTTTTAGCAACTCCTGAAGAATAACGGGTAGGTAATTGTTGATTTGTTAATACAGAGTCACGTGATATGTAAAATATGTTGTTCCGCCCCACCCTTGCTCCCAATACTGCAAAGCAAAATACTCCATGAGGACATATTTTGGTATTGGGTAGGAGGAGGGGGGGGGAATCAAGTAGAAAACCACAACCATCTATTTGATATCCATTACTTTATCAAAAAATATTTGGTTTATTATTTGAGAGCGCATGAGCGCCGGTTTTATTCTGATAGCCTGTCATTGTGCGGTAACAAGGTGAGTGGACAGACTGACCAAACGCAGGCCTTCTGCGCCACGGGAGACTCGATAACCTGCTGCATGTGCAGATTCCGCAACAGCGTTTGAATACAACTCGTTTATAAGAAACACAATAAAATAGACTTATTTCACTGTGTTTTTTTTTTTTGTTTTGTTTTTTTTTCGTCAAACATTAAAGACAGACACAGTCGATCGCTAGATTCTCCCACACGTAGCCTCAACAACAATGCATCTTAAGCGTCACACACACACACACACACAGGGAGGGATTAGGGTACTTTTTTTGTGATTAATATATCTTATTCATATCCGCCTTGACGCAGAAAAATCCTCGTCTAATGCTGTCTATTTTACCATACAGCCCGCTTGAAATCAGCGGTTTGAAATCTTCCTTTCCACCACCTTGCAGGTTTCAACACACCTCGTTTTCTTGCATCCGCCGTGTAAGCACTCCGTCTATTTAAAAATGAGATATTTTAACCGCCATCTCTCCATTAAAGCTTCTGCGGCACCTTTACAATTACATCTGTGAAAGTCAAATTCAAAGCGTACGTGTGTGTCCTTGTCAGTAAACCTACGGGACATTAAAAGACAATGGGCTCCGTGGTGTTATTGGAGACGGGGTTTCAACAACAGGCCTAAATATTTCTCGACTTGTGTGGCATGAGAGTCAAAAATATACCAACAATGGAGACTTGGACCAGTTGGTTTTTCAGATGCAACACAAAGATTCTGATACTGCGACAAAGCATTTAGTTTTTTGGGTTTTTTTTTTTTTTTATCACTGTAGTGTCCTGACTGAAACAGAGACAAAGCAGCCAACCATTTATTTAGGTGTGGATTTAAACCTAAATACACTCTTAACACACTTTTATACATTCAACTATTGCGACTGTAATCCAATAGGTGGCACTGCAAGGTCATATAGCAATACGCCATGCAGTCTTTTCTTCACATTGCTTCATATGCAATTAAATCAGCAGCAGCATTTTAAGTTCTTTCTCGACCTACGGATCACATTCTGTGCACGGACGCACAACAAAGCTAAATGTTTGCTTCCTTGTTTGTTTGTTTGTTTGTTTGTTTGAATGAAAAACTCGCAGCCACAGTGTTTGTGTGTGGCCTGATGCTGTGTGGTTGTAGCATCCCGTAGTCAAGACTGAGACAAACGTGAAAATAACGTAAACGCTCCTCTCAGTCTTGTAAATCACTGTTTATATGAAGAAAAGGCTGGCGGCGCATGCGTAATAGCGAAATTAAAAAAAATGAGGCTGATAGAAATTATACGTGCGGACAACAAGTGTTTAAAAACTGAATTATTAAACGAGTCTAAATCCAATCAGATCCTTAATTAGTATAAAGACAACACATTATCTCTGGATTGTGATATTTTTTTTGTAAACTCAGTCATTTTACTCCACATATCGAAGGTTTGTTTGGACTTTTATTAAGCCAATATTTTGAAGTTTAACCAATCCAGCCTTACAATGACAGGTTAAACAAATGCCTTAAAAATAAAAAAAATAAAAATAAAAAAGCAAAGACGGAAAGAAAAGGAAAATACAGGCCTACAGATAATAAGAGTCAGAACACTGAGGTCTGAGCAAATTCATGCAAGAGATGGAATAAACACATTTTGAAAACAAAACATTTGAATATTGATATTAATGCGAGCTCTCGGCTGAAGGTTATGTAAAACGTTGTTAAAACGCTTATGCAAACCAGTCATTTCAATCTGTTTGTTTCATCACAAGTTGATTTTCAGCCGTTTATTCTGCTGCGTAAAAGTCTAATCATGACCTACTTGAGATCTTTTCTCCACCCTGACTGTTTGAATCAGCTGCTAGGTGACTACACAATCAATATTCTTATTATTTTCATATTAATTTTGTCCCTTGGTAAAATGCTGCAACACTTTACGCATTACGCATGACTATACCTCAGCATTAATAGCGCATTTTTGTGTCCCGGTGAGTTAAGTAAAGCATCTTATAGTACCAGAGAGACTTAAGAATCCAGCCAGTGGTGGAAGATGTGTTCATTACAAACTGTGCAGAGCGAGGTATACTTTACACATATGCAATTTTCATTAAAACAAATATAATTTTCTTATTCAGAAGACGAGGAAAGCAGGGGCTTCTAATCGGGACATTCGGTCTTAAAAGAGACACGCAGGCAAAAGCCCTGCGCCACAAAGGCGTCCACAATTAGAAAATTAGAAGAAGGTTTAGTGTCGTTTACAGCTCTTCGTCCTTCAGGTTTACGGTGTCAGGAGCCAAACTGAGCAGCTTCAGTCTGGTTGTTTTCCAGGCCCTTTGAAGGAAGCTATCCGCCGTCTATTGTCCTTGGTAATAAACTTGCTGCTTCCCTCGTTCAAGTTCCCTGGACATTTGCCCCAATTCTTTCAAATCACGGCAAATGTATAGGAATAGAAAAAGTTAAATCTATATTATAATTCGCAAGGAAAAGATTACATAGGCTCGCAATACATTTCAACCATCCAAAATATAACGTTTTTGGTTTCTTACTTTCAAAAATCTCAGGCGAAAAATAGGAAATGCTGTAATTAGTCTATTATTCGAGCCCACGTTAAAATATGAAACATCCAATTCAAGAATAAACATGTCATTTCATGGTTTTACAGACTACGTGCGCAGATCTGTGTAATATTTTTGCCTTGTGCATCTCGGATGACATAGTAACGGTTTGTTTTGTTGGGGAGGCTGAATTAGACAAATCTAATAAAGCAAAGGGGAACAGTATCAAATACGAATCAGGTGTTCGAATAAACAGTGACACTGTTCTAGTGAAAATATGCCGGATTCGCATTGCGCGGTTAGAAGTAGTCACGGCCTTCATGATTTTTAAAGTGAGAGACGGGATAAAAGTCTAGTTTGGAGCCAAGATGATAAGAGAAGCAGAAATAGTTTCAGGATTTTACGCCTGGAAAGAAACATGTCTTAAAATTCGCCGAATATAACATTTTAAGGACATCGCGAATTGTTTCTTGTTGAATGAAAGCTCGCTCGAAAAATCATTCCACAATTGTAAGACTTTAAAATGATCTTCACTGTTGTATTGCAGGCGATTTTGCACCTTTTGAGAATAATTCTAAGTAGACTCATCTCCAAATAGGTTTGAACTGAGTTCAGCCTGATGCGTAAAAGGGAATCATACTTGAGATCAGACTTGGAGAGTTATTTCTCCACACTGACTAAAAATTAGCCATTTTTATTGAAACAGCTAGCAGGTGACTGTACTATAAGAAACCTAAACTGGTATTGTTATCATGTTATGTTTGCCCGTTGGTAAAAATGATGCAGCACGGGAAGTACCAATTACGCATGACTATATCTCACCATTAACAGCAGATTTCTGTGTCCCGAGTAAAGCATTTTAAAGCACAACAGAGACGAGGAAACCCACAGTCACTGGTGGAAGACGTATTCAGATCCTTCTCTTTTTTTAAGTAGTAAGATCACACTTCACTACAGGGAAAATCTCTGCTTTCGAAATCTTACTTGAATAAAAGTATTATCATCATAATTTACTTTAAGTATGAAAAGTAAAAGTAGTGATTGTGCAGTAAAATGGTCCCTGTGAGTGTGTTACTATTATATGAGGTTTTTGGATAAATATCACCGCTGCATTAATGTGTAAGTTGCATTTGACTGTACACGTTTAAGGTTGAACTCATTCACGAACTGGACATTTGAATCTACAGCATCGTCTTCTATAACATCATCATATGTTCGACCCTGCAGTAATTTACAAGTCAGTCAGATTCATTTAAACAACTCAAAGTCCGTCACATAGATTATCACTCCCTGCAGATGTAAAAGACCAGACCAGGCCCAGGCTCCTGTGATCTCTTTTTGGATAGTTGTGGATTCATAGGCTGCGTCACTGTCCTGCAGTTCAGTCCTATTGGTCACAAGTGGTTCGTGCGATTTAAATTATAATGAACGTAAAGCGCTCTCCTCGTCCTGTTGTGTGTTTGTTGGGGTACAGGGCTACGCAGCTATGATGAAAAAAAAAAAGAAAAGAAGGAGACAGGACTCGTGTTTTTGGCTGCTAAAAGAATGACTGTTAAAATGGAGGATTTGGAAACCGAAATGTTTTTAGTCAAAACACTTGATATTTTTTTATCTTCTTGGTGTGAAATAGCTGATAAGATTTCAGACATAATACATATATCATCATTGTCTTTACATATAATACGAACTACTGAGTACTGAGCAGCCTAAGTGAGATCACTCTGAAACCTTATTTCCCTTTATGCAGGTCAACTATAATGAAATGAACCTTTTAATGGTGAAGCCCTGTATTATATCCCCGTCCCTCTGTTATGTGTTGTTGTATAACGTGTCATTATCTTCTGTTGGTGTTAGTTGTGGTTGTTTGTTTCCTCTTTTATATGTATATCCTGTACACTGGGACATGGGTTAAAAAAAAAAAAAAAAGATCAGATGTTTACAGCGTCCTGTGCGTATCTCCAAAAAGTCAGCTTTTCAGGAGCTCGGAAAAACAGCCCTGTTTTCAGCTTTGGAACAATGTATAATGCAAGAGAGCTTTAAAGAGTGTAAGGAGAGCAAATGAACGCTTAGTCCTTCACTTAGTCACAAACATTCAAACTCTACACTTTTGGAGATGCGCCGTTTTTACGCAATGGTTTTACGCTATTATATAGATGTAAAACGTACAATATTTGCCTCTGAGGTGTAGTGGAGAAGAAGTATAAAGTTGCATAAAATGGAAATACTCAGTAAAGTACAAGTACCTCAAATTCGTACTTGAGTACAGTACCTGCGTAAAAGTACTTTGAAGTTACATTCCGCTACTGCGTTCCTCCTCAAGCCACAGGCATTAATTAATAAGGTGAACAGCTTTAAAGAAATGGCGGGTTCGTCAGTTATTGCAGGATCTTGCTAAAATCATAGCCATATTCATGCTGATTCTGCCCTTTATGTGAAGCACTGAAAAACCACATAAGCGATTTTATTTGCCCTTGACGGCAGTGGACACGAGGGAAGCCTGTGTCTCCCAGTGACGGTCTAAAATGAGAAAACAAACAGCCGACGTCAATCCAAACGTCGTGAAAATACAGAGCAGCCCCAGAACTGAGGAGACAGCTGTCATTATCACCCATTACTTCAACACAGAGCGGTAATTCTGCCTGATGCAGCCGATTTAAGAGTGCACGTGAATTGCATTAGCTTTTGGCAGCTTCTACTGCACTTACATAAAAGCGCCACTAGATGGCACCCTCACTTAAGGAAAGAAGTCCACATGCGAGCGAGGCCTGTGCGCGTTACAGTCGTGTACAACAACGACGTCTAAGCTGTTTCCTCTTTGCCACTAACACAGTCATTTAAGTCATTTTACCACAGCAGCAGGTTTACGTGACTTCAGACGGTTTTAAAACTTCTACAAATAAAAAAGGCAGCGAATGGAGTCCAGTCAGTCTTGCTATACTCTCTTTTCTAATGAAATCACGGCTCCATTTGCCTCCCTCACAGTTCACAAAAAGTAAAACAGTAACCCCTTGATAGGTCTTACATTGTTAATCTTATGAATGGATATCTTACGCACTGAGCTAAATAAATAAAATAGGTCAACTGCAACTTTGTCAACAGAGAAAACACACTATATATGTTAACAGTGTTTGGCCCACGAGGACAAACAGTCTTCTGTTTATTAATTAAAACTGATTTGTTACATCTTCGGCCCAAACTGTTCATTAGCTTATGAGTTGGATGTCACGGTAACCTTTTAAATTGAGATTGATCTGGTTACACGAGCAGATCAAGAGCAGATCAAGCACAAGCTTTCCGTTGTCGGTTATATAAAAAAAAAAAAAAGTCAAACTGACAATATTTATTGACATACAGTCTGTGGTGCACTGTCTGGTTTTATTAACATTTGAAAGTCATTCGTTTTGAAAATGATTTGGTCTGTAAATACAAACCAAAGCTGGATGGAGCGTCTGAAGCTGTAGTTCATCTGGTGACCACTAGATGCTGAATCCAACCAACTTCACTGTGCTGAGGTGACTGGGAATCCCCCCCCCACAGTGTAAACACAAAGTATCACCCCACGTCCCAGACTGTAATCCCGTCACCGGCCTTTCTCACAGATGACACTTTTACACACAACATCCCATGGTGCATTAATATATATATATATATATATATATATAAAATGATGTCTGAACTGTGTTTAGTCGTGTCCGTGTCTCTGTGCGAGCTGCCTCACTCTCTCACGTGGTTACGACTTACTGGACACTGTAATAGAGCAGATCCATCATTAATGTTGCAAGTCACACCTGTGTGTTTCATAGTATGAGAAGTCAAAACATCTGCTGGGGGAAAAAAAAACAAAAAAAAAGACCTATTCGTGACTTCGAGAGATATTTTTCAACCAAATTATTATTAAAGGCCTTTCAAACACCAGGGGATATTTGAATTATTCTGACTCTTCTGAGGCTGTGTACGATCTGTGTTTAAGGTACATCTCACTAACTCACCGCTCGTTGTTTGTTCGACCCCGTCTTTAAGTGGAAAAATGACACGTGGAAACCGTTCAAATGCAGTGCATTTATTAGTGTTTTGCTGCTTTGCTTCTCTGCATCTTGAGAATGTTAATTCACTGTTCACATTGTTTGTATTATTTTAACAGATTCTCCATTGGTTTTTAGAGCCGACTCACACTGGAACACTGACAGAAATGTAGATTAATACGCATTGTCCTTATGAATAAATGCATTTATATCACAGATTTATGTCAGTGTCTGTTTTACATCAAGTCGTACAAATGAAAATAAAGGTTTGTGCACATTTTACATTTACTCTGTGGTTGTTTGTTTGTCTCATGAAATTCAATACACTTTGAACGTAGTTTACGGCAAGTTTATTTCTATATGATTAAATCCCAAGTAACTATACCCCAGAAAACTAAACAATAGGAACAGTGATGAGAGAATTTATAGCCTCAGAAAGTTGGCTGTGTTGTTTTTTTTCCTCCCCTCTTCAGTGGCCTTAATCACCTGAGTGAATAACACAAAACCCAACCCCACTGCACCCATCCTGAGTTTACTACCGACATGCCCAAATTGTCAGCGTGTTGTTAAAGTTTAAGAGCAAACTTTTACTATTATATTCCCCATTCAGTCTGTTTTAGGCTGATCATGTATAAGCTCACGTATAATAGTCCCCAAACGTTCTCTATACAGGTCACCGTAGTGTGTGCTATATTGTTTTACTGCAAATTCAGGTGAAGAACGTCGTAACATTATACATATATGTGCCAGAACAACACAACAACACCGAACAGCGTGAGCTTATCCACATGATTGACTTTATGTTCAAGCATAAATGTGGCAAAACAGAGGCAGGACTCCATATGAAATGAGAGAAACAAGCTAAAAAAAAATAAAAAAATAATGCTATTATGCTCAAAAATTGGCAACAACGTGAGTAAAGTTCAAAGACGGTTGTAAAAGACGAAATTTGTAGATTTAATACAATTCTGAAGTGCTTGCAGTAAAAAAAAAAAAAATGGAAAAAAAAATGAAGATGCAACAACTTTAACTTTTTGGACAAAACTACGCATTGAGCAGCAATGTGTGCACGAAAACTGTCATAATTAAGTTCAGTGAAAGTGTCCTTAACTGCTTTTTTAATCAAATTCATACAACATGATTATTCAAAACAAAACTACACACTGGTAACTATTTTCAAATAAATGACTAAAAGCTGAAGGCGAGACTGTAACTGTTGTGATATGTTCAGGTTCTTCCTCCTCTGATGCCTTCGTTGCAGCGTTTCTGTTTTATCTGTACGTTTCTGGGCCGAGGATGAACACCTTTATCTTCCTAAACTGCATTAAAAAGAAGACAGTCTGGTTAGAAACGAGGGCCCTGTTAATGGAATTAGCTCCGGCTCCTCTTAAACGTCTCCCCGGTGGCCTGAATGAATCATTTCTATTATCTGATAAACTCTAAAGTCTTGGATGTGTTGTTGTGAGAGCTCGGGACAGGCACGAGTCAGGAGTACATCAGGTGAAACCACATCCCTCACCTAATACTTAACACCTCACATCACCGACCAGCAATTAATATCAAAACCTGCAGGGGGCGCCAGAGGACGCGCAGAAGACTGCGATGGCGCCCGTGCAGTCGTTTCACAACGAAGAAAAACCGGGAGTCCACGCGTGGTGTTATGTCTTTACATATCGAGTTAATACGACGAACACATGAGCCAGTTATTACCCAACTATCATCAAGATAAGAAAAGGTTCAGGCCTAGTAAAAAAGACTGACGGAAACCAGAGGGGTTCACTTTACAGGAGACAGGAATTCAGTCAAAACACAACAGTAAAATCCCTTAAAGGTGAGTAATTTATATAATCAACACCAAACGCTGGTCAAAAAATAGGAGGAGAATGGATGGAAATAGCCGGAACGAAATAACATTTCAATTCCAACGACTCGTTTTTACATGTACAATATATACATAGAATATCACGTTTGTAGAGACTTTATTCAGCTTAACCTGCGTTAATAAATGTACGTGACGTTGTGGGTAGATCTGTAGTAATGCCCACATCATCACCCCATCAAAATGTGTCTTTGACGAATAAAGAAGCGGGTGCAACAATATCTAAATAAATAAATAAAAACAGAAACAAACAAATAAATAAATAAATAACACAAATTCCTCTCAAGAAATCACCTCAAAAAACAGCAGCAAAAAAAAAAAACAAAACAAAACAAAAAAAAAACAACAAGAATGCTGTTAATATCTTCTCCCAATCCTGCTCCTACAATCTGAACGCACTCGTACTGATTAAGTCGCAGAAATGGCAAAGGGGGAAAAAAAAAAATGAAAAAAGAAATAAGGGGAATAAATAAATAAAAAAAAAAAAAAAAGAAAAAAGAACGATTACAAAAGGGGGA
The DNA here is from genome assembly GCA_037367275.1 of Coranthus polyacanthus. NCBI lineage: Eukaryota > Metazoa > Chordata > Actinopteri > Kurtiformes > Apogonidae > Coranthus > Coranthus polyacanthus. Next base: position 16,545,853 of record JAPQRN010000015.1, read on the forward strand.
GGGCGAACAGAGGAGGGAAACAATAGAGAATCAAAGCATAATAATATTCCTAAATGAAGAGGGAAATGTTGCTCCGCTCATTTTATTAATCAGACTGTCAATTTCACCCAAGAGGCCAAACCCAAGAGCAATCTAAAACAGACTCAGAGATCAACCCAGGGACAAGCACCTCGCTCTTCACTCCTCTCTTCCTCTCCACTTGGATATTATTCGTCTGACCGAAGGCCGCCTCCATCATCAAGTGACAGCCCTCTCCTATTTATTTGCTTATAAACCTGTTACAATAAATGATCATTGGAGCAACGTCAGCCGAGCATTATAACAACGAACAGCTACCACTTTTGATGAATGACATTTCGCTGCTGTGGGGAGGATGCACGGCTCGTTTTGAGCAGTCGCTCGTCGATTGCATTCAGATTCTTTCATTTTTTGCGTCTTGCTTATAAAAAGGTTTAGAGACAGTTATTTAGAGACAGTTGCTGAGTTGCGCGCGGATTTAGCTCCGACACAACTCGTCGGTGCTCCAGCCCCCCTTTTGGACAAGTGTTGGGTGTTTTTTTTTTTTTTTTTTTTTTTTTTTTTTTTTCCTTCCTCTCTTCCTCTTCGTCTTGCACGCGGCTTAATGATGGAGAGGATAAGAAAAGAGATGATATTGATGGAGAGAGGTCTGCACAGTCCCGTCGCAGGGAAGAGGCTCGCAGACACGCCTGGAAATTCAGTGCTGGAGGCCCTGGAAAACTCTCAGCACAGCGGACGCTTGAGCCCGAGAATAACTTCGGCTTCTCTCCATGGAAATCTTGGGGACATTCCGACTAAAGGCAAATTTGAAATTGACAGTCTTTTCGGTACACACCACAACAGTGAAAATACCTCTTCGGCGGAAATTTCATCGTCAGAAAATAGGAAGAAAATGAGCCTTTATTCCGAAGTTTCGCAAGAATCAGATATTAACAGTGATGTGGAGGTGGGATGCCCTGCGCATCGCTCCCCGAGCCAGCACAAGGAAAACAACAAAGGTAGCGTTTCATTTCACCTCCTGTTTCTACTGTTTTTCTGTTTTCTAAATTGTACCTATACACGCATTTATATATCTGGATACCATTATTATTATTATAACTACTATCATTATTATTATTACTATTATTATTATGATCAAACTTGTAATAATTGCAGCCTAATTTTACCAACATTTTGGCCTATTATTAGTGTTATTATTCTGACTATTAGGATGGTTTGATTTTTGCTGTTAACACACATTTTACGTACACCCCTGTATTTATTTTTTATCATCATCAACAGGCTGTCAGATACAGCGCAGGATTATACGCAAGAATTGCACTAATATTATCAGTATCGATGACATTTGGTTTCTTTTGATTTTTAGGTTTTTCAGACAGTAATTCTGCGTCTTCAAACACAAGCTCAAACTCGCTCCCGAATATGAACGGCAACTCAGCGGGATCAAACAATTCAAATTCCGACCAGGTCAGAAGGTATCGGACTGCTTTCACCAGAGAACAAATCGGAAGACTGGAAAAGGAGTTTTACAGGGAAAATTACGTTTCCAGACCGAGAAGATGTGAATTGGCCGCAGCGCTAAATCTGCCCGAAACGACGATTAAGGTACAAATTAATCTTCATTATTCTTGTCCACGGTGTGCTCTGCTGTGTATGTGTAAAAAAATTTAAATAAAATGAAAACGTGACGTAGATATAAATGCACACGGGCCTAATAATAATAATAATATGAATAATATATAACAGACAATGCAGGGAAATAAAGCACGCCATCATTTCTTATGAAATGTCGTAGGTGATATTTTGAGCTTGTACTAAATACACAGATGCTGTTTTAATATATTAGTCAATGCTAAGTAATTCATCTGCAAAATCAAGGAATTTAAACAGACCTATTTAAGTTGATTGTTCTATTTTTTAACTGCTTCTGGGTAGCACGTGTAATCATTTTTCATGCTCGATTATTAAAAAAATAAATAAAAAAAATACAGCCTATAGGAATAAATTCAGGGAGCAGATATGTGTCCTAAACAGACGCTGTAATGTCTCTCGCTGAGGTCTAAATGTAGAGCACAGAAACAACATGGCAGCTTCAATATGGGCCTTGTTTTGACTTTGTGTGCAGGTGTGGTTCCAGAACAGGCGGATGAAGGATAAAAGGCAGCGTTTGGCGATGTCCTGGCCCCATCCTGCAGACCCCAGCTTCTACACTTACATGATGACGCATGCGGCAGCTACAGGAAGTCTACCTTACCCTTTCCACTCGCACATGCCTCTACATTACTACCCGCACGTCGGTGTCACAGCAGCAGCAGCAGCCGCCGCCGCCACGGGCGCCGCCTCGTCACCTTTCGCCACTTCCATCCGGCCCCTCGACACCTTCCGCGCACTTTCGCACCCCTACTCACGACCAGAGCTCCTGTGCAGCTTCAGGCACCCGGGACTCTACCAGTCACCCGCAGGCCTGAATAGTTCGGCGGCGGCGTCGGCGGCTGCGGCCGCTGCGGCGGCGGCGGCGGTCAGCGCCCCGTCGGCCACCGGGCCCTGCTCGTGTCTGAGCTGCCACAGCAGCCAGGCGGCGAGCGCGCTGGGCTCCAGGAGTGCCAGCGCTGACTTTACCTGCACAGCATCGGGGCAAAGATCCGAGAGTGGATTTTTGCCGTATTCTGCTGCTGTTCTCAGCAAGACCTCAGTCCCGTCACCAGACCAACGAGAAGAAACTTCCCTTAACAGATAACTCATCCCAGCCCACACCACTACGTCCTATATTTTGCTCTAGTCCTACTTTAGAGGATAGGCCACACCCGGTAAAAACATTTCGTTTAGGCAGCACTGTAAACACAAACTATAAGATTAATTTCTAAAACTGTTTCAATTCCAAAAGACTGTTTATAACGAGAACGACATAAAAAGCTAAGCACCGAAAACTTTGCAGCTCATGAAAACTTTTCTAAAGGCTTCTGCCCTTATGTTGTAGTGGATCTTTTTTTGTTTTGTTTTGTTTTTTTGTTTTTTTTGTTTTTTTGTTTTGTTTTGTTTTTGTTACTATGGGTTGTGCTGGATTAATTTATATATTTGGAGACCATGCAGTGTATGTACCCATTCTGACCCCATGCCTCAATCAATGTGCCATTCCACATTAATTTATTTGTTTCTACAAATACACAAACTACATATTTGTGCGGCTCAAACGTCCAGTATTTAACGTGAAATCCAACCAGGCGAACTTCATTAGTTCGTTTTTGAGATAGGAACTTGAGCGAATTTAGCTATCTAAATTTAGATAGCAGAAGGTCCTCTTTTTTTTTTTTTTTTTTTTTTTTTTTTGTTGCCCATCCTTCTTCACTAGGCCTAATAGACTGAGATTTTGGCAGCAATAGCTTCTGCAACACCCAGCCTGTGCTCTATAGGGACATCCCTAATCAGCTAGAAGGTGCATATGATTTTGCACCGCGTCTTTCGTGTCAATTTTTATGTTAATAATGAGAGGATCATGACAAAAATTGCCAATCATATACCTAGATGGAGCTCCTTTGAATACATGACTGTAGGAAAGTTCCTCGTTTTGAGACCCGCTGTCAAGTGCTAACAACCCGCGGAGGGAAGTCATTAGACATACAAAAGAGCTGGAACAAAGCGACAGTCCTGGTACACAGGATGCACTGTAAGGCCTATGAGGCTCATGTCTGACTCATGGAGGGTTTCACAAATATTACACTGGCTTACAGCCTGCTAAGAGCTCCTCCAAAAATCCGTTTGCTGATAATG
>JAPQRN010000015.1:16554692-16618012 GCA_037367275.1 Coranthus polyacanthus
TAAGGGTTGAACTGAACATCTAAGTGAGAAATACCCAAATAAATGAATCTGGACTACTAAATATGAAACTCAAATGAATCAACACATCTGGAACTGAACATCAACCCAACACAATCTTGGTGGGAGTGATTTTTATTTTTTGACCTATTGTTTTGACCTCCGTTCTGCCTGCAGTGACGGTTTGTTAAACGTCCCGTCGGCACCGATTAGTACAGAATTTATTTCCTTTTTTTCACGAGACCGACGACAGCGCTGGAAGAAAAACCAAAACATTACACCGGCGGGCCAGAAAACCAAATTAACTTCATAGTCATATATTATTCGGTAATGGTTACAATGGGAAAATCTCAGACACCGTTTTGCCTTTTTGCACAGTTTCTAAGAGAGAAAGAGACAAGACGGGCAACAAAGATTTCCACGGGGCTTGTGATTAGTGTATGAATCAACAATAAACCAACGCACCACTGATATTCACATAGACTTCCGACAAATCCAAGCACTCTTACCATCCTCTTTGTAACGGACACTTCACAAAAACCATTTAATCCATTGTATTGTACTATTACCCCTGTGTTTTTTTTTTCCCCCCCATCAGCACAACCATGGACGTCTTTTCCATCTCAGCAAAAGTGGCATCACAAGTTGACTTCTTCAAAATACCCTGAAGCCATTTGTGTGTGTTATGTACAGTATCTTTGCCAATGGCAGAACGCAACTAAGTAGTTTTATTCAAGTACCTTCAGGAACTTGTACTTTACGGGAGCGTTTACATTTTACGCAACTTTCTACTTTCTACTCCACTACATTTGTCTTTATTTATTTTTCAGGTGACAGTTTTCATCCCCTTCATGTCCAGTGAAAACCACGTATCTCCAAATGATAAACTGAAGCATTAAGTGTTCCTTTAAGCGTTCATAAAGGTGTAATATGTAAGAGTCGTGCATGCTTATGTGCTTACATGAAGTTTGTATTTGTGGGCTGGGAGCCAGTCGTCTGTTGATGTTATGACTCCGGTTCTGAGCTAACGGTGGCTAGTGTTGTTCACCGTTGTCGCCTCTTTGTCTTATTTTTGAAACATCTATCATTTTGGTAATTTGAAGATCTTCCCTGTGTTTCAAGATGACTCGAAGCACTTTTTCAAAAATACTTCAAACCACAAGAACTCAGAAGCAGTAATATGGATTTTCGTGCAAATCCCGAGCCTTCCTTGTAGAAAATAGTGTACGGCCGTTATGGATGTACACACAGCTGGGGAAGGGGATGTTTTTTTTTTTTAAACATACGATCTGATGGGAATTTTGTTCATGTTACGTACTGAACCTTCAGGCTAAATAAACTCTTTAAAAGTCGTTTTCTTTTGTGCTTCTGGCCCAACTCCTCACGTTTTGCGTTTTAGGACCGACCTCCAGGACTACAAGGAAATACACCAACAATTACTCTGTTGAACAAGCAGTAATGCACATCATATGAAATACAACGCCTTAAAAATCACGTGTTTTATGCAGACTGCATATAAAACATGGACAAACCCTCCATGACGTCACCCATAGGTTTTCTGAAGCGCAGTTTTAAAGCCCGTTTTGCGGAGGCTCTTCCCGTCGCCTACTCCCGGCTAATCCAAAAATGTTCTAAGAAGGTGGAGCGTGAGTGGGGCTGAGGCGGGGTCAATGAAACCTGTTGCTGAAACACGCCACACTACTACTACTTTATGAATATTAACACATACAGTTGGGTTTAAATGACAGTAGTGTCAAAGCCGTGAAATGTATAAACACGCCACCTGAGCTAATTAGCAGGCTAGCTGGCAAACCATATAATTCAATATGAGTCAATGCTAATGTCAGCTAATTCAGCTAAGTTACGCTGGTTATTGTAATGAAGTACCAGTAGCTGGTGAGTTTTAGCCAAATTGAGACGCCCTTACAGACAAATATGATGAATATTTATATATTGCTTTGTATTGCTAAAATTGTTGTTTCTTCTTATGCTGTTTATTATAGAAATGGTTTGTTTTCAGGCCTAAATAGGTCAATTCTAACATTGGTTCGTGTCATGCGTGGGGCGCGCCCTGACGAGTGTGAGGTGAAACGCCAGTGCTGCCGCTTTGTGTGTGCCTGACAGTCACTGGCCTGGCTGACGCCATTTTGTTTGTTTTTCTTTTGTCTTATTTCGTCTCGCCACTTTTTGTTTTTGTTTTTTTTTTTTGTTCCCCATTCACTTGGAAGTTCTTCTCTACTTCCACCACGAGCTCCGGTAACTGGAAAAATTCAAGTCCCGCTCCTAAGTGTCCTTCCTCCACCTGTGGGTTCAGCTCCTCTTAGTTTTGAAACACCTATTGTTTTGGTCACTTGAAGATCTTCCCTGTGATTCGAGACGACTCGAAGCACTTTTTCAAAATACTTGCATACCACAACAGCCGTGACACCCTCAGGTTTTACTGCCCCGAAATGCAACCTGATGCGGCTTCAGTCCATTTACTTATTGGCCATACGGTGTGTTTACAGATCATATAACAGGCCGGTAGTGCTGCTGGATAAATCAGGACACTGCCATGGTGCAAAGCCGAACACACTATTCTTGAAAGCAAATGTGTTGTACTCGTTTGTGGACCTCCAACTGTCTGAAACGTCTCCTTTTAACCCATAGCAGTTGTGTTTCGAGGGGTGGTTTTAATGCTCTTCTAAAGGACCATAAAGAGAAGCCATCTGCAATGAATAAATTGTACAAGAATATCACTTTATTCTATTTAACATTATTCTTCAAATTCAACAGAAGTAGGTTAGAGTGTTTATCTTTAATGATTTGGGTGGCTTGACTTCATTGACTTCAGCATTTTTTCCATATACTAAACGTACTGAAACGCATTCTTGTTCGTGCTTGTTTAGTTCGTTTTTCTCTTCTGGTTTTACAAAATTATGGGCTTTTGTGATTGATTCTAGGTTTTATAAGCACCCTAAGGCAAGTTCTGTGTTCTGTGAACACGCTAATGAGTCCCACTGTTTAGGCTTTAATTTTATGTGTTAGACCTGTAAATCAAAACATCAACACGGCAAATTCAGTCCACTGGCTGGACCATGTTACCAAAGACTTAGATGCGGAAACTTAATGGAGAACATGTGACTGCATTTTGTGTCCAAAATTAATTTAAAAAAAAATGTTGCTTGCTCTGTATTTGCAGCAGACCCAAGACAGCATTTTATATTGCACTGTTAAAAGTTATTCTAATATGTGCAAAACACCCACCTCTGGAGAAGGCTTTTGTAATAGCATGACTACCACCCACCTAACTGCGGTACATTCGACTCATCATTTTGGTAATTTAATATAATAATACGGGTTCAAAACAGAGACGATATTATTGACTAATATTAAACAAAATGTATTATGAAGGTAACGGGAAAGCTCGATCCAGTGTCAAAATATCAGTGTCTGAAGTTGTGTAGTCCATCTTATGAACTCAGTGGTGGAATGTAACTAACTACATTTACTCCAGTATTTCAATTTTACGCTCCTTTATACTTAATACATTTCAGTACTCGGTACTTCGGTACTTTTTACTCCACTATGTTCATGTGACCCTTAGTTACTCGTTGCTTCTGACATTTATGCTTATATGACACATGGCAGTATGAAGAGTACCTAAAAACTGGTTCCATATCGACAAACCACGACATTAAAAATGCTCTTAAATATATGAATTAGTGATTTGTATTTAGTGATGTAATAATATAACACTCTGAAAGAGGCCGTTCCGCGTGCTGAGTACTTTTACTTTTGATACGTAGAAGTACATTTCTGTACTTTAACTCACGTAACACTTTGAATGCAGGACTTTTAGTATCTCCACAGTGTATTTCTGCTGGTACTTCAGTAAAAGGGTGTGAGCAGCTACTTCTTCCACCTGTACTGGAGCTGCACAATGCCAGTCAAGTTCAGACAAGTAGCTTTTTAATTGTGTTATACAGTTAGAGTTTATGTAGCCCACAGTGCTACTTTGAATGTTTTTTTGTTTTTTTTTCTTTTACTACTAGTCAAAAATACTACAACAGCAGCAGCAACAACAAACCTGCTCGGCTACTATTACTACTACTGCTAGGCCTGCTTTTGTTTTACTGCGCTCATTAAGTCATATTGGCCTTTTATATAAAATCACCAAGAGCAGCGTGAAAGAGTTTACAAACATATTAAAAGTCAGATTCCCACAGTGTCGACACTGGGGGATAATGTCAGCCCTCCTCTACCGAGCGTGCACTAGACGACACGTACCGCAGGTTTCGTGTGTTAACAACACGCTGGCCCGTGTCAGGCGCTGATCATATATACCTCCGAAGGCCACGCTGTTCTTTTTAGTGGACACTCCCCCATCTTGCCTCACACATCCTCCGTCGACTCAGAGCAGGACTCGGTCCTGAGCCACAGGCAGTTGGAACCGGACATCCTAACTGTTGAGGTAAATGTAAAGAGTTACTCATTCGCTTCCCGGGCCAACGTTAGGCTTCGCTTGCGTGTGTGGACCCGGGTGGACGTCAACTGAGTTAGCTGATAAGTGTTGTTAGTTCATGTTATGAAAAGTGCGGCTGCAGAGTCTCAGCGTCACTAGCTAACGCTTAGCTCCTCAAGGTTAGCTTGTGTGTGTGTCAATGCTAACGCTAACAGTTTATTGATTGATGTGATAAGCGGTTTAAGAAGTTCACCAGGGAACATTAGTTGAAGATACACACACGACGAACATTCCCTGAGACGTCGCAGGTACATTTAGCATACAATGTGTAGAAGTTAGCGTCGTTTGAAAATGTTAATTTGCACCGAAAACAAATAGAGAAGTTAAGTTTGCTAAGTTAGCAACTGGTGACTTTAGCTTGAGTAACAGCGTTTTTAAAGACTGTAGATGTGTCTCATCAGTGTCGTGCAATATATAGCTGTCCGTTAAGATGAATCGTATATTGAAGGTGTTAAGTTAACTTAAATGTCTGACAGTCACATAATGTACATTGCGTGACTAGGTCAGGTACACAGGTTTACCTAGGTTAGATGAAACTACTGCAGTCCCTACCATGATTACTTCAGGTGCTACAGGGTGTCGGTTACAAGTAATGATAGGCCCCACTGTAGGATTTACATTTTAGGTTTAAAGCACTACAAATAAAAACGGAATCAAGGATTCACACGAAGTAATGTCATTAAAATAACATGCTTCATGCATCCATAAAAGTCGACAGGGTACACTCATTGCATCACTCTTTTCAACAGGTGGGAGCTTATCCAGAGGGCAGTCCCAGAAACAGAATATCCCACTCCCTCATCATCAACATGGGGGCTATTTTATCCCGGTGGAGGGTTTGTATTCAGCACCTTCACTGATAATGACTGTCCATGTGCTGCTATAATACTGTTTCCATTCTTGCATAGCCCTTTTCCACAACAGTGCCTAAAGGAATAGTTCAACATTTTTGCATGTATTTATTTGCTTATTTGTTGAGCGTAAGATAAGAAGATAAATGCTTCTTTCTTATGTACGGCATATATGAAGCTTTTGCCCATTAGCTTAGCTCAACACTGAACAGGGAAACAGCTTGCCTTGCCCTGTACAAATAAAGCTTACTAACTAACACATTGTTTTATGTCCTAGAGTATTTTGGTCTGTGGTTGCCAGGCAGCATAAAGAGAGTGTCCCTAATACGAAAGGCTGCTGTTGTATTAAGGACGTTAATGACTGTCAGTAATAATTCTACTGTATCATACACTTGGAACAAATATTCTTATCTAGATTTACATATATTATCAGAAGTTTATGGTAATATTCCACCTGGTATCAGCACTGTTTGCTTGTGTCATATATGAATGCACAATATAATACCAACAACTGTACAGAGCCCTGCTGTTGTGGCAAATGCCATGATTTAATTTTTCTGACTGGTATTTAAAAATGTTTTCCCTACAGGCTAAACCATCCACTGTGGAGGTTTTGGAAGGAATTGAAAAGGTATGTTCTGCCTAAAAATATATTTAAAAAAATAAATAGATGGGCTCATTTGTAAGATAGATTGCAGGAGGTACTACCACTTATATTTTTATGAACATCAATAAAATCATTAAATCAGAACATGCACTTAAGATACATCTACTTACTGAAGTTAGATATACACGATCATCCATAGAGACAAGACAGATGTACAAAAACAAAAAGACTCTAGGAGATCATACAGTCCTCTTTTCACATTGTGGTTCTTACTGAAGGAACAAAATAGCGGGGAAGTTTGTTACATTCAAAACAGAAGTAGAGTATTTCACAATAAATCCCTTGTGGTTTGGTGCGGCCAAGCTTGCAGGAGGCGCCCGCTGTCAGTCAAATGAGTGCAACCAAATGAAGCATCAGTAAAACTGACCAAAGGCATCTGTCAGTATAATTATACCCAATGAAGTTTATAAAGCCCACTTAATCCAGAAATACCCCTTTGTTTGCGTGTACAGACTACTCACTCAGCACAAACGATTAGGAGTTTTAACCATTATTACTGCGTTTCCCCAGTCAGTGATAAATTGCACAGTTAAATTACTGTCGCACACTGGGTATATTACTTAAAAAAAACTGTATGGACTTGTGGTGTTGTTGGTTAAGAACACATTGTGCTCACAAAAGTGCCTGTTAGGAATGTGGCTTTGTTACTTAATGTAGGTTGGAGAGGAAAAAGACAGAAAATGGTGTAGAGTATAAACCAGACAACAGATTATCTAAACCACTTTATTTGTGAATACAAGCAAATGTGAACAAAGTATCCCTATCATAATGTTCTCTAAAGCATATGTTTGACCCACATATATTTGCATTTGTGGGACAGAATATAAAATGAGACATGATTGTTTAGTTAATTGTCTACTTTGTTTGCTGGTAACCTCTTTAAAAAAAAATAAAAAATAGAAACAGTGCCGTGAAGTGTTACATAACTATATATGTTTGGCCATAAGCAATCAGATGTGGCAGTGGATGTCAACGCAGGTCCTCATATGCTGACTGATGGGGCTTTGCTGCTCTTCTACAGTTAAGCTAGGGTTAGGTTATTTTCAGCACTTGTCCTTGGAGCAAGTGACACATACACATGTAGTGAAGAGACCAGGTGGTGTTGAAGTTTTGATGTAATCAGGGTTGTTGGTCAGTTAGTCTTCAGCTTATCAGCAGTCATGAAAACATATTTTGGTGTTTCTGTCTTTCATGTGTTTTATCCCCTTAAAGCAGACTATTGTCCATATACTGTGTAACTGGTGTGAGGTCAGTTTCTCTGGTGCTTAGAGTGACAGACACACATGTTACAGTAGTACCACAGTGACCATCAGCGAGTCCCTTTCTGTTCACCAGCTATTTTTAGGTTGAGTCGCCAACACTTCAAACGTGTGGTTTAACATTTACAACTTGCATAAGTAAAACATAAATGAATCATTTGTTAATTAATGAATATATCATAAATCATCCATTCCCAAAAACTGTGGGTCGCAGGAGATTTTATTTAGGCCAACAAATAAATTTGCATTTCAAGCATGTTTTGATAGAACAGAATGTTTATATTGTTCTGTTAATAGTACTTCTATCATTGAAACTAGTATGAAAGGCTAGCATACATTTGTTTTTTAACTGAGAAGAAACAAAACAAGCGCTTGTTAACTCTGATTAAATGTGTTTTTTGTTTTCATGTATTAAGTATTTAAAAAGTGTGTAAAACAAATGGATAAAAGAAAGTTTTGACATATCAATAGTTTTATCTCTTGAAACTGACTGCTTGGTCTATTCAAGATAATACTATAAGGTGATGCAGAAATGGTAGTAAAAACAGCCAGGAATGTTCATTTTTGCACAGGTTTGCTCTCCTTACAATTTATAGAAAAGTCCTATTGTTAATTAGGTCACAGTGGTTTGTCATTTGGGAAACACTGTCCTAAATTACATGAATGAGTTGGATTTCTTTTTTGCCAGAAAAGGAAGTGATCATGAAGTGTCTGCTTGTTGTGCTCTCACTGTCACGTTAATAAGGTTGTATTATTTCCCATTAATATAGAACTGATATGTCTTTTGGTCCACAGGATATACAGATGCTTGAAGAATACAGTGAAAACTATCAAAGGCAGTTGAAAATATGGGTCGGACGACTGCTTCTGTACTCGTTTCTTCTCTACCTGATCACATGTATAGTCGTGTATTTCTGGTACCTTCCTGAACAAACGATAGGACGCCTCATCTTGTCTCTTCCCTTTGTAATATATCCATTATTGTAAGTATAGGTGATAACTGATGCGCTTTCCATCAGCTGTAACCTTTCTGCAACTATAACCTTTCTTCTCATTTGTCTACAGAGTGTGGCTACTTAGAAAATTGCTTATATTTATTTTTTCACGAAGAACTGAAAAGAATAGTAAGTTTGCCTACGCTGCTCATACATAGTACCACATAATTGTAATTTGTCATGTTGTATTCATGGTGTTACATTTTCTGAAATATTTATTTTTCAGATGAAAAGTTAGAAGACCTTAAAGGACAAAAAAGGAAAATAGTAAGTCACTAGAGATCTAAAAATAACTGTATAACGTAATTTTCAGTGTAATAGAAATGCCCTCTTAAACAGGGGTCAAACAGATGTTGCTGCTGCGCAAAGTTTTAGTTCCAAGTGGTTGTGTAGTGAACGCCATTGATGTGAAAACTTCTTTGTTCTGAGTCCTGCAGGAAGCCTGTAGTAATGTCCTTATTGATTCTCTCAGCATTTTGCAGCAAAACACTTGCTAATCCAGGATGTGTACTGACAGCGCTTGATGGGTACAGTGACTTAACCCAGTAAACCACTCTGCTAATGTCACTTTAATTAATAGCATTTAGAGCAGGAAAGGAATAAATCTGAGAAATTGCTTGTCATCCTCTGTCAAGTCTAATAACTTCCAATAATTAGGGCTGATGGATTTTCACACTCTCCATTATCGAAGTAGTGAATGTAATTATTCTTCATATCATATGTAAACATTTAGAAATCTTTGGGTCTTATTTAAACTGAAGATGTACAATGTAGTGAGGTAACCTCATGATGCCAATCCACAGTCACTTGTCAATATCATGGTAGGCGTTTTTTGGAAGCACCTATTAATTGGATGATTATTAAATTATTTATTAAATTGCCTGCCAATAAAGCTGTCCTTTTTTTGGGCTCGTTCATGTGTAGAATATATTGATAAGCAGTTGAATCTTTTCTGCTGTAATATCCTTTATCTTATTTTTCCAGCTTGAAGAAGTCATGGAAACTGAGACATATAAAAATGCTAAAATGATCCTGGAAAGATTTGATCCTGAGTCCAAGAAAAAGATTGTAAGTTGTCATTATTATGTAGTAAACATAAGCTTTGTTTGATTTCCGCCTTTCATTTTGAAAACTCCTGTACTCTGTTGTTTTCTGGTTGAAGGAGCTGGAATCCAGTCCAGCTGGACCTCTGATGACTCCAAAACCAGGACAAGGTAGCAGTGAGTTCTGAAAATGACATGTTTTTCATTCCTTACTACTCTTAAGTAACCTGCAATGTTTTCCTCTGTTAGAACTCCGGCATCGCAATGTCATCCCAAAGACCCCCACAGTGATGGTGAATCCTGCTGCTGCCCGCCCTCCTCTTGCCTCTGGGCCCACCCACTCTGGACGAGCTTCCCACTCTGCTCCAGGTGGACCCCCAGAGAGGAGCCTGTCGGCTATAGCTGCTCAGCAGAGCTTGATGAGGAAGCCTGTGACCCCTGGAACACCTGTTCCAGGAATCGGTGAGTTACCTGCACACAGGGGGACCACATCATAATGTGGTCGATTAAGGTGTGATTTACTCTTCCCTGCCTCAGTGTCCCCAGTTGCTCAAGGCTCTAGTGTGTTTTGTCAGAAGGGTGGTATATTTTATACCGTAGTTGTAGTGGGTAATTGTGTGAATGTAGATTTCAGGTATCCTATTAAAAGGTTAAACCTTTCTCCAAGTATGCAGTGGTGAATTAAGATGATGAAAAATTGTAGATAAGATTTGATGCACCAGGAGCTGTATCATTATTACCTCAGGAAAATGATCCTATTGGTTTCTGTTAAATATTTCTAAAGCCAGCCAACACATTGAAAAACTTTCCATTGAGCAGTCGTTGTGTATAGGAGACATCTGTGGAGTGTAGAGGCATTGAATATTCAATATGAATTATTTCTGGACTATGAACACTCAATAGAAGATGCAAATAAGAGCAAACAGTAAAGAAAATGTGCTCCTAGAGGAAGCCGCATGCTGTAATTGCAATGTGGAATGCCAACTGTGAGCTATACACGAAGCAGGATTACATTAACTATGATTAATTAGCCAGACCTGCGTTTGTTCTCTGGGCAATGGTGGTGGAATCTCACTAAATGTCTTTTAATGCTTGGTGAAATTGCCTTTGGCATTGGGAACACCTCACAAATGGTTTACATGACTTGATGTTATCACCTGCTTCTGTTGAAAATTGAAAGTGAAAAGCAATTTGATACAAAGAGTCACCACAGAGTTTCCATATGTTGGTAAATTAATAACCAGCAGGATGCTGAGACTCTGCCAAGTCTCACAGAAATGACCAGTCATCTTCCTATGATTGCTCTTGATGTTAGATTATATTAATTACTACTCACCAACACAGCAGGGAATCTGGACGTGCTTTGCAACTGAGATCCAGTTTAAAGTCATTAGAAAAAAGGAGCAGTTTTCTTTAATTCATCATGGTTTGTGAAGGAAACTGTAAATCACAGCCTGACTATTTTACTGAGCTCTTCCACAGCGCGCTCAGTCTTTGTATTCAGTGCAGTGTGTGATGGGCTTTGATGTTGTGCTTTAACAGGCATGCACCCACCAGGGCCACCCTTGGCCAGACCTGTGCTCCCAAGAGAAAGAGGCGCTATGGACAGAGTCATTGAGTATCTTGTTGGAGATGGCCCTCAGAACAGGTACACAACCTCTGCTTTCAAACAGCAATAAATTATATACTGGGTATACAGTTGATCACATTACAATAGTTTTCCTTAAAGGCATAGTTACATATTCTGCAGTTTTCTTGCAGGGCAGATGCAACACCTCAAGTTACTTAATTTTCACACCTGCATAACTCTTAGATTCTTCTTCCTTTTACTACTACGCTTACTGTTAAAATTAGGGATACCCCCGATCAGTCATTGTCCTACCAGTCTACTTTTTAGTTCCAGTTTGAGTTCCAATGTTGCGAAAGAATATTATAACTAATACTGGTAACACTGCGCTACATTATAGAGAAGTATCGTAAAAATAAGCCTTTAAAAGCCCATGTGCAAAGCAGCTGCTCGTTATGGACAACGGCAAAAGCATTACTGGTACTGAAAGACTTGTAACAACAACCAGCAAGGACATTGTCTGAACATTTTGTTAATTTATTTCAATGCAGTATAACATCTGCAGTATAGTGGATGTGCCTATGGAGAGAAATACATATTTAAAAGATGCAGTAATGGGATAATTTAGCTTCTCCAGTCCCAACAAACACATGGATAAGGCTAGTGTAGAACTGCAACGATTAATCAGCTAATGAAGTAATTATCAACTGTTGAATTAATCCACGACCATTGCGATAATCAATTAATAATTTTTTAAGATAAAGGAATTTCTGCTTCTTAAATTTGAATATTTTCTGTTTTCGCTCTTCCTCTACAACAGTAAATTAAATGTTTTTGGGTTGTGGACCAAACGACATGTGAGGACGTTATCTTGGGCTTTGGGAAACGCTAAAAGACATTTTTCACAATTTTCTGACATTTTGTACATTAAACATCTCATCGATTTATCGAGAAAATAATCAACAGATTAATTGACAATGAAAATAATTGTTAGTGGCATATCTGTCTTGTCTGACATTGGAGTGGGTGACTATGCTAAATGGTTAATGTTGGGCTACTTACCTGTTCCAGATGATAAACCATGTTTGACACAAATAACAGGTGAATATTTTCCTGCGAAGTTTGCATTGAACCTTCTTGGGGTCATCCTATACACTCTCAAAATGTACCCACATTTTGGATTTCTTTCCTCATTTATATGTAATTAATTAATCGGCTGTGTGAACAATAATGTCGGTCCATGACTGTCACTTCTCCCTGTATAGTTTGAGTTTTTTTTGGTTTTGTTTTGCTTCTCATTGACCGTTTGGTCGACTATTAGGGAGCAGCCCCAGTTAAAATGCCCATTATCTGCCAAGATGAACAGTGAATTAAACAATAGTGCGCTCCTTGTGCTGTGGTCACTCTCATGATGTATATCAACAAAATCAAATCTTGTTTCTAATGTATCTCCAGTCCATTTACTGTACTCTGCTTTAACTGGACGCTCTTTCCTCCCTCATAGATACGCTCTCGTCTGTCAGCAGTGTGTGTCCCATAACGGTATGGCATTAAAGGAGGAATTTGAATATATTGGTAAGACTTTGAGAAACACAACACTCTTTTGTCAGTCTCCATCAAACACCATGCCTTCATTTGCCCTCTAGCATTTGGCAGTGTTGTATATCATATGGCTCTTAAATGCCTCTGCCTCTACCGACCCCTGTAAGATTGAATATGCAAACCAGTGCTACACATCAATCTGAAGTGTTTATGCATCTCAGGCATTTTTTGTCATCGGCTCGTATTCATGTATATTAATCTATGTCTGTCTGAAAATGTATTAGTGAAGTGATGTAAACTATATGGTGTCATGTATTTTTTAGCCTTCCGATGTGCATATTGTTATTTCCTGAACCCTGCAAGAAAGACCAGGCCTCAGGCACCCAGACTCCCTGAGGTCGCAGGCGACCTGAAGATGTTACCTGAAGCTCCTCAGCCGTTGTCTGCTGCTGCTGATGTAGATGATGACTTATCGGATTTAGGTAATAATTAAACAGGCTTTAAAATGTTTGGTCATACATGTAATCAAATATCACTACTGTTAGATTTAAAAGAATTCTAAATCTTCCACTCAGTTTGCTGTAGTGTAGGGCGGCATCATCAACATCTTCTAGCAGCGTCATTTTTAACATTCTGGCATTTGCACAGTATATTGCAGCTCTGTGCCTTTTATTTAGGTCCGTGGCTTATTCTACTGGGAATACACAGAATATTAAAACATTTAAATTTCATCATGTATAAGGAAGGCTTTGATTAATATAGCGTTTGCCTGAACCCATAAAATGATACAGTATATGAAGCGATCAGTATACATGAAACTGCCGCAGAATGTCGTCAATTTTTATGTCGCAAACTACAACATAGTTTTAAAAAAAAAAATGAATGTAAGCACAGATATGCCAACGACTCTAACAATGATTCCTTTTCAAAACAAAATGTTATATTAATAGTTGTGTTATAAAGTTCTAACCATTAGTAAAAAGGGTAAATAGGGGTCGATGCACGGTGCTCTGTAACACTTCTAATGGTGAAGAGTACAACAGTGTTTTGTCATTTACTGCCTATTGATGCGTCACAGCGGTTTTAGCTATGCGACGGCTTTGTGGCATATGAAAAACTCATAGGTATGGGAAATTAAAACCCGTGTACTGGTTCATCCAGTATATTGCTCAGCACTAGTTTGTTGTAGCTGTGCTAAACAGAAGTCAGAATAACCCATGCTTCTTTTCAACTTGTTCTTTCTTTCAACCTTTTTGTATTTTTTTAAAATATATGCTAATCTAAATTAAAAAAAAAAAAAAAAAATTGTCTTACCAGGGAAGAACAAGCTCGCTGATGTCTCCTCTGACACAGATGCCCACGAGCCGGTGACTCCCACCACAGAACCCAGTTCTGCGTCAGACGGCCAAAGCACCCCAGAGTCACAAGACCTGCCCTCCGAGAAATCTGACGGAGAGCAAGATGTGTCTGCTATGGAAGTGGAATAGAGCACAGTCATTTCAACACAAGTCAGTCTGCAGCGCTGTTGGGGTTTTTTTTTCCCCCCATCTTTTCTTTAAAGAAAGTGTTGAACAGTAAACGAGTAACTAAATGCTGTTAGCTGGAATAACATCGTAACAAACAGCAGTTAGTGTGATTGTCTTGATCTTGCAGAATGTCCTTTATTTTCAGAACTGCTTTTACAAGTGTAGTAATAGTGATGAATTAAATCTTATAGCACTAATATTTTGCCAAACAGCTCCTCTTCTTTTCCAATGTAATGAAATGTCCAGCATGTTTTCATCACAGCAGTAAGGATTACCATGAGTTAAAATATATTGTTAACGATGTCCTATAGAAAAGCTCGTTCTCTATGTACTCTTGTTTTTCTCTATATTTTGGTTGTTTTTTTTGACTGAGTTCTTCTATCTGGGTTTACAGGAAACGGCATAAACAAAACAAATATATGTTGTGGGCAAAAGAAATGTATTTATGGGAAATTATTTATAAATATTTTTCTAGAATGTGGCGCTTGTCAGGACAGTGTTGAATATGGTACTCTGTAGCATCATGGTGCTAACAACATCCATGCTACAATAATAAGAATGCTGGTTCAGTATGTATTTATTGCTAAGAGGAGGGACAGGAGATTGTCAGTACTGTACACATGCCCTTTGTGCCTTTTATATTTTATACGTCTGCTTGGGAGTATTGTTGAAACATATCTACGTACAGATGCTGTTTTCAGTCTTGAGTCACAGAATCTGTTTGCTGAATGTCTGAATTCTTGTTTTGTCTAAATAATACTAAATAAACTTTTGAGAACATCTATTTTCATGCGCAGTCTGGGTCACAACATATTTATTCAGACTCTGATGTCGTACCGTATCAGAGTAGGGTTTCTCCAAAGGCAGGAAAGTCATGTTTTTTTTTTTCCCCCAATAACAGTTATTGCATGATAAGAGAATGCATATTAACAAAAAAATCAAAGCTTAGACACAACATGTAAACAGCCCTGATAATAACTCCCTGTGTTCCTGTGACCTGTATGTACAATGTGTCAAGCATTGTAAATTGCTGCCCTGTGTATTTTCGTTTTTTTTTTTTTTTTTCCTACGCCAAGCTTTTCACCAAGGAGCATGTTTAAACAGTCCATTTTCATTAGCAGGCCAATTTTAGCTTGTGATCATTTTATTTTCGCTCATTGATCATTTTAGACAGCGTAAGATAATGGTGCTGACACTGAGCCCGACCAGTCTTGATTGCTTGACCCTCTTCATTTGCAACAAGAAAGTCATTGCAGCTACAAAGTTGCTCTCTGGCATCACATGACCCTTTTCCCCTGAAGATACACCGTAAACTATTGGTGAGGTCAAAAACCCACATCTTCTATGGGTTTTGATAATGTATGTTTACAGAGACGTGACCTCCTGCGCCTTGTAATGCATCAATGTGACATCGACAGTAACGCCTGATTCCACCGCATGCTGTTTGAGGTTGACCTCTGACAAGAGCCAAACAGGGAAAAAAATGGGACATCAATAGGACAATGTTTGGATGTTTTCACACCTTTGGGAGGTTGTTCAGTATACATAGGCTGCACATATGTGCATCATCATAAGTAATATATCACAGCAGATCTTGGTGCCATGTGGTTTGAAAATGTATCTTTGAGTAATATTTTTGATACCGTTGCACTGAATCATTTCTTGACAGTTTGTATAGTACTAGCATTATCATTTGCGAGCAGGATTTTAACCAATTTTTCTCTGTAGGGTACATAAAATGGGCAGATAACAATGAAAACAGGATTTTACTCGAAAGAGCTGCAAATAGTAAAGCTGTGATCACTGCTGTGTAAAGACATCTTTATTTTTACGAGTATTATCGTTACCCTGGAACCAATATCTCTGCGCTAAGATGATTTTTTAAAATTATTTTTTATTGGGTGTCAAATAGAAAACCTACTTAGACGCAATCAATAGTTGAGAGTGTCCTCCAGTTGTCTGATCAGGATGTTTATACCGTAGTCATGATGGGCTGCATGTAATTGACTGCCAGCGCAACCTATTACATATCATATGAAGAATTTAAAGAAATACTGTTGACATAATGTGAAAATAAAAGATAGGCTCTCTGTTTTTTGTGTCAAACCCTCGAAGGATTACATCTGGATTGCTATCATAGAAGCACTAATTGATTTTCAAGGATGATAAATGACATACAAAGCCCCAGTGCCAAGGTAATTTTGAGCCAGCGATGAAAATGTACAGTGGGGCTGTCCCATGGTTCATAGTTCTTTTCATACTCATCCCTCACATGTGCATTCGAGGCCACTTGACTTAAATTTATACTGATCTTTTATTTATACCCAGAAAAAATGGCAGATAAGAAACATAAGTGTTCTTGATATTGTGTTTTGTCATATCTAGCAGCCAAAGATTGAAATCCTGCGAAACAATTTTCTGAAGAAATGAAAGAGCATGCCCTTCTGAACCCTGGAGGAAAATAACCCCACAGTGCGAGGCAGAATATGAAACAGAGGCACAGAATAAGTAAAATAGACAAGTGCACCAGGCTTGTCACTTTTCCATTTGCTGCCCCCGAGTGTGAGCACTTCAAAATTCTCCTCATCTCAGCGTAGACCTTCATCGTTATGCTCTATCTACTGTACTGAATACAAAAAAGTGCCGTATCAGACAAAGGTAATAAAGAAGAGAGTTTTAAAGATTTACCGTGTTTCTGTCAGTCGTGAAAGCAACAAGAAGAGCAACAAAGTAATAAATATACAACAAAAGCCATAGTGCATTGGAGGTGATGTGTGAAATGCTAAGAGTCACAGAAGCAGTTAACATGGCTGTGATATTAGACATCACCATTGGCTCTTGACAACAGCATCATTACACAGTAATAAGAGCACAATCTCCTTCAGAGATGCATTAAAATCAAATTAGATTATACAAGAGCTCGGCTTGATGAGCTGTGAGGGTTGGTTCCCTGGTTATTACTGTATCTCTTAGCTGCTTGGGCCTCAATTGCCACTTGACGAAGTTAAGCGGCGTTCCACAAAAGGTCATCAGCTTCCGAGAAATTAGTTTTTAAAATTCAAGTCATTTGAAACCTACATACGCAGATGGATAGATTTCCATTTTTTCCTCCCACGTTCTATCTGTCAAATCGCAAACGCGTGCTGCTGAATGCGTGATGCCGACAATAAACCGCTGTGCTGTAGTTTATACCAGAATGACATTCAGGGATCAGAGAGCATTGTCATTCTCTGTCCTATCGTGAACTCATTACAACACTGAGCGATGACATCTGTTTGAGTCCTCAGGCAGCTTGACAATTATTACTGCAAACAATCCACCGTTGTACCTTAATTATATACTAAACTAAGAGGAGAAACTTTTAAAAAGAAATTTGTAATGATCATACGGAAAATGCAGGCATTAAAAATCTATTTGTCATCACATTAAACAAGCACAAAATTAAATTTGAGCTACTAGGATTAGATTGCAGCACAGCATTGGGATTTATTTTAATGTTCCTGCACATAAACATAATTTTTAAGCTTGACAATTGATATATATTGATTGGTTTAATGTAGTGTTAGGACGGAACATGCCTTGGAAATCAATAACATAAAAACAACGTTAACCTAAATTTACAAGTCCTGTCACATGTAGGGCGATGA
This sequence comes from Coranthus polyacanthus, assembly GCA_037367275.1. Classification (NCBI taxonomy): domain Eukaryota; kingdom Metazoa; phylum Chordata; class Actinopteri; order Kurtiformes; family Apogonidae; genus Coranthus; species Coranthus polyacanthus. Next base: position 16,572,291 of record JAPQRN010000015.1, read on the forward strand.
TTTAATTATAGAATGGAGTCAAAGCAAAAATGGCCTCTTTTTTTTTTTTCCCCCTCGCTTCTGTTTGCAGCTGTTTTACTTAATTCTCAGGGAGGTAATGCTTAAGAAACCACCAAAACCAGAATGGGAAAGACAAGAAATGAAAGGCCGAGACAACACACCCTGCCACTACCTCATGTGGAAATCATACAAAGCATCCTGCAGGCAGCAGGTTCATTTTATAGCTTCATCTATTACCACACTGTCATTGTTAATTGTCTTCTTTTTACCTCTGCAGGATTCTCCAAATTGGTCCTATCGAATGTGACAGGAGGAAGAGCATTAAGCATCTGACAAGATGATATCTAAGTTCAATTTCCTACTCCTCACCTGATTTATACCTGCAGCAGATCATTTTCCTTTCTGTCATAAAGACCTCTATAAATCAGTGGTGCTTATGGAAGCACTACAGAACAGGGTTGCTGGATTTGTATCCCCTGTGTTTGCTATTAGGAAGCCATTACAGCCACATTTTCCTCCTTCAAACAAAAATGATCAAATCTAATACTGGCAAGATTAGAGAGATAAAGAGAGAAAGCGCTGGCAGAGCTGTTCAACACAGTCTCCTATCTAAACAATATGCTCTAAACTCAATAAAAACAGGGCTTTTTGCTGGTGACACCATTATCCATCTGTTTGGACAAAATTGCTGTATCATGGTATAAATCTGCGATACAAGTGACATATCCTCTAAAATAAAAGGGAACATTAACTGCTCTATCTTCTAGAGGCCATGGGACTAGCTGGCTATAAGCTCAGTCAAGTGTGATGGCAGTTATACTGTGTTTTACTAGACTGCAGACAATTATACTTTGCTCCTCTCCCCTAAGAAGACAAACTGCCATGGCTTCAGCTGAAATGATTTCAAATAGATTTTCCAAAATGTCTGTCGCCAGATTGCTTCCATACATTATTTCACTTAAATGGAGAGAAAAAAAGAGGGAGCAAATCCACAAATCAATCACAACAGCCCACTTTACCAGATGGAAAGACGAAAGCTTTCAGTGTGTGTGTGTGTGTGTGTGTGTGACTGTGTGTGTGTTGAGGATCTGCAGAGGACAGTTATAGGATGTGCACAGTCCTATCTCTGCTGTGTCTCACTCATCTTGAAGAATGACATAGCGTAGATACTTTCACTGGTGAGCTGACAGTGCAGTAAGAGTGGCATAATGTATAATGAACTGACCCGCTGACTTTTGGCTAGTTCAACAACTAGTTCATTCAGCCAATCCTGTGTAATCCATTAGGAGAAAGGCAAAATAGAAGTATTTTTCTTTACACGCGACAGACTGTACGCGCGCTGCTCTGAGAGTATGGGTTTCCTTAAAAAAAATATTCACTTCAGTTCAGTTATCTGTACCTGGATAAAAGGGATGAATTGATTTACACAATATATGAAAAATATCTCATGTAGAAAGTCTTTTGATCGTGTTTTTTTGGTTTTGTTTTTTACAACAAAGTAAGATAGCAGATTTACCCCCTGACTGCTCAAGTGCTCATGTAGCCCGTGTGCATATTTTTCAGAAAATTATTTCGTTATATTATTATATTTTATTATCTCATTATGTCTGACTGTTGCCTCGGTGTCGAAAGGAAAGTTAGCTGAGTTGATTTAAGGTGTTTGTTCTTGGTCCATCCCCTACCCTTTCACCAAGTGAAATGAAAATCAGTGCCATAGTTTTTTGTAATCCTTCTGACAGACACACAGATATGAGTGATCACATAATGTCCTCGGCAGAGGTAATAATGTGCCATATGTTTTATTACTCAGTAGGAAAGCTGGACACAGTGTCGGTGTGGGGTGAAGTTAGCCTATGCCTTTAGCCTATGTTTTTAATGTAACTTAGCTGTCACTAAAGTAGCACATTTTCCACAGTCTGAGGGAATTATAACTACACTTTTATGTCAGTGCTGTAGTTCAGCAAGAACATTCGTCTAATAGGAGGAAAACACTTGGTTTTTAAAAAAAAATTTGGCTAACGTCAGCCTTAGCTACAACCCGCTAACGCTACCTTGCTAGTATCTTGTTGCTAATGGGAGCAGAGATGTGCAGGGTTTTTCCATTTGGATGCACGTGAAACAGTGAGTGATGGTAATGTTAACTAAGCAGGTTAATCCCCATGGTTAACTAAATGTGTGCTCGACATTTGGTCTACTTTAAGTGAAGGAGCAGCTGGCGGTCGTGACAGTGGACCAGGTCTGAGGCCCGGTCCAAGTCCCGACTGAGTCAACACCCGTTTCTCACATTTGTATTCTGTTTGTCATCTCACTTATTTACACCGAGTTATGCTGGTTTACTGTTACTACAGAAGTTATATTGATATTTAAAGTTTTGTGAAAAAAAAAAGTGTGTTTTTGGGCCAACAAATGCACCCAGTATAAATTGTATATTTATAGTTTGTTTAGCTCATTTTCAAAGAGATGTGAAGAGTTTACAGCCCCTTTCACTTGTCAGTCCCACTAGACCCGTACACTTTATCCAGTGTTGACATCACTTATAGAAATGCCTTTTCTACTCACTGGAAAAGTTTTGCAAATGCAAAACATTAAAAGATCACATTTCCATGATACAAAGATTATATGACCTAATTTGCATTTGACAACTTTACAGATGTGTCTCTTTGTGTTCATGAGAAAAATGCTTTTTGCAGGAGGCTGCAGGTTCAGCATCACTGCGGACCGCTGGGATGAAATGGCACTAAAGCTGATTGATCAGTGATATATCCTACGCAGATTTATCAAGGACCAATTTGTCTTTTCTTTTGGGCTGATATTGGCACCGATTATTAGTGAACAAGGACAGCGATAACCGATATTTAGAACCCATATACTGTACATTAGCAGTAAAAATGAACTCTTTTTGAAGAGCTCCACCACAAAACTTGGATGATGAAAAGATGACTATCAAACTGAATAAAGAAAGTACAATTCGATAATTTTTTTGACAGTATTTATTCATGTTTTCACATTGAACTGGATGGATTATAAACCATAAGTACAAGTAAATAAAGATCTTGTCAGGCTACTATTCATGATGTGTAACCAGTCAGTTAGTGCTGTGAACAGGACCCAGTACCTTTATTTTATTGGGTATCAAATTAAACAAATACTGCTAATCATGAAAATTCAAATAATTTGATAATCGCTCTCGGCCAAGTTCAACTTTTACAGCAACACAAGATGGAATGTGTACTTTTTCTGTTTACATTGTACTCTTTGTCAGCATAAAACTGCAACAAAAATTCAGTCTCACTATCAGTGTCAATCTCACTGTTATTGTGCCAGTATTAGTGTGTAGTGTGTGCTTTATAGTATTGTAGTTTTACCATATTGCATTTCAGCCCAAGCCCTGTATAACGGAATAAAAAGGCTTGTAGAAAAAAATTAAGTACAGTACAGCGGAAAAAAGCTGATTCAGTTCTGTTTTCAAACTGAAAGAATACATATTTTTAATAAAACTATCAAAATTAACATGATATGTTTTGTGATTAATATGTAATATGTTGATATATATGTACAATTCACACTGTGTTTTGTTTACTTCCTGTGGTCACTGACCTGTGTTTAGTGTTGGGTATTAGTGAAACTACAACCCCAAATAAGAAAACAGTTGAATTAAAAAAGAAAGCAGTGATATTAACATTTACTTTGACTTGTACTTCATTGTAGACAGTATGAACACAACATATTTCATGTTTAGTCTGGTCATTTTAATTTTATTTGTAAATATACATCCATTCCACACATTCAGGCTGCAACACATTCCAAAAAAAGCTGAAACAGTGGCAATAGGTAATGAGTTAAAATAACTGAATTAGAGTCTGATTTGAAACAGGTGATTGTAATCATGATTTGGTACAAAAGCAGCATCCAGGAAAGGTCTAGTCCTTTAGGAGCAAAGATGGGATCGGCAGTAAATTACTGAAAGGTTTAAGGAGCAGCGATAACAATGTTTCTTAAAGAAAGGAAGGGATTTGGATATTTCACCCTCTACGGTGCAGAACATAATTAAAATATTCAAGGACTCTGAATGTATTTCACTGCATAAAGGGCAAGGGTTCAAGCCTAAGCTGAACACAGACGGCACTGCATCAAAACAGTCACTCATCTATAGCTGACAGAACCACATGGGCTCAGGATTACTGTGGCAAACCTTTGTCAAACACTACAATACATCCACAAACGCCAGTTCAAACTTTAGTGTGACAAAAGGAAGCCTTATGTTAACTGTGTCAAGAAGCGTTGTCGACTTCTCTGGGCTCAGAGGCATCTGGGATGGACCATCACCCAGTGGTTTGTGGTCAGATGAATCACTATTCAAGGTCATTTTTGGAAGAAATGGACACCATGTGCTCCGGACCAAAGACCAAAAGGACCTGCAACAAGTCCAGAGAATGTGTGGCGCATTTTGAAACACAAAACGCAGCGACGACCCCGCACTGTTGTGCACCTTAAGACTTGTTTGCAAGAAGAATGGGACACTTGGTGTCTTCAGTCACTAAACATCTTTCAAATGTTGTGAAAAGAAATGGCAACATTACAAAGTGGTCACTGTCGTAACTTTTTTACAGACAGAATGAAATGAACCAGACAAACCATGGACTATGTTGTGGTCATACTGTCTACAATCAAATACAATTCAAAATACATTTTAATATTGCTTTTATCATTATAACATTCCAACTTTTTCTCATTTGGGTTGTGCATTTCTCAGTAGTGGTGGTGGGGGTGAAGTCTCTGCTTTTCACTAGTGAAGCTCGTTGTTGATAGAAGTGCAGTAGTGTCTCCGAAGCTCAGGTGGAGCTTTCTGCTGCGATCTGAAATAAAACAAAAGATGAATACTCCTCGGCGTCCTGATAATGCAAACAGACTGGTCTGTGACTGAGACCGTGGCTGAATGTGGAGGAAGACCGAGCCAAGTTGGAGGGAAAAATGTTAACCATTCAGAACTCACGGCAGAGTCTTTCCTTATTCTTTTGTTCATATTTGCTGGTCCGTTGTGGACCTTTTTGAAATGGCACTTGAACATGGAACACGTTTTTGTTGATTCATATTCGTGTAAGAAATGTGTGCCTTCTAGGATGATAATCTATTTAATGGCCAGGGCGGTTTTGAAAGTCAAACAGCACTTTACCATATAGGCCTGAGTTTTGTTATTATTTCTGTCTGCGTGTACAAGAAATATGCCTTTCACGCTGAATCTATGTCCCAAGTCAACAAGATGATATTAAACAGTATCTGAATTTAAACATGTCTCCTGTCTGTTGAAAAAAACATAGATTCATCGCAATTAATCACAGCGATTTGTGCAATAATTTTTTTTTAAAGCAATCGACAGCCCTTATTGTTAGTTTTGAATAAACTAATGAATTAGCGGGCGGTAATCCCCACATGCTGAATTATGTCAACACTGAATTCAAAATAGAAACTGAAGAGATTAAAGGGCTACATGTCTCAGTCTCCATAACATGTCGTAGGACACATGGGAACATGCCAGGTACTCACAACAAGTAAACCTGTATTTAATTAAGAGTAATGCATGAATCCTCTGGTGTCTTTCAGCCATAAGGAAACAGTCGCACACATTAAGACACTGCTGCAATTCAGCAATATAGTCATGTACATTTATTACGTTTACTCTCTGAATGGCTCACACGACCATGCATGACTCAATCCATCTCTGTATTGTGCAGATAGAGTTGTATATGAGATGAATATATGCAAAAGAGTGCCACAAATGTGCAAAAAATTTGTGCTGAATTGAAACTATAGATAAATTAAAGAGCTGGTTCACTGATTTCCATTTTCTAAATGAAAGAATTACAGTCTCTCATGGTTCTTTATCATCATTTTGACATCCTTTGTGTCTCCTCCATGATATAACGTCGACATGAATATGAACAATAATCTACCTTTATTATAACTAATCTATGTTTGACCCTTGGTTATTGCAAAGATGCAGTAGCTGAAAGTAGCCTTGGAAAGGATTTGCTTAATGCAGCAACACTGTGGTGATGTGAAGAAGCAGGCCTGTGTTCTTAAATAAAGGCAACTTTACACCGATGGAGAAAGTGTCAAATGCTTTGTTATATGTGTAAGAAATATCACTAACTCAGTCATCAGTAAATTGTGAAAGGGCAGCATATAAGGCTTATTTTCTGTTTAAGTAATCCACAGAAAAAGAGACAAAAACTTGCTTTAATAACAGAATGAAATTGAACATTTTATCATTCAGCTCCTAATCTTACCTCTCATCTAAATGTCTGTTTCTTTACCAGTTCTATGTTTTGCAGTTGTTTTACTTTCCCTGTTTTAGAATACTGCTAAAAACAATATAAAAAAACAAACTCAGAAAAGATGACTTTATGGTAGGTGAAAATCCAGCAGGCCTGTGTAGAGTACAGTGATAGATACTGAGTAAATCAGCGTTGTCAGGATGAGTCAAAATGACTCTGAACTCTGTATTTTGAAGCCACGTAAATGACCGATCACTGCTTCGTTATGAACTAGTTATGATAAATATAGATTCATTCTAAAAGAATGATGTAAATGATCTTCATACTTTTAATTGGACGCCTATAAATAAAGGTGTGCATTTAGAAAATAAGATGATTCACACTGTAATTATAAATAACACTGACTAAACGTGTGGGTTGTAGGTGTAATAGGACTGCAAATATGAACATGTAGCAGCCAACTCATCCTTTGGACTTTCAGAAGACCAGTTTACAAACCACAAAAATCTAATATTAATTACGCCCAACATCTGTAAAGATGGAGGGTGGTAGCACGGAAAGATGGCGGTTCAAAACAGCATTTAACAAAATTTAAATACAGTTTTTCGGTGTTTATTACATTGCCAACAGTATGACAGCCCCAAGACAACATTCATGAAAGTAATTATCTCAATAAAGCCTAGGTACAAAAACAATCCAGTGCCTCTGCTTTGTGGACATTAGCCTGTTGGCACTGCTGTGCTGTGACTGTGCGCCAGATAGTCCTTTACAGGGATATTCCCTGTTGCCAACCATAATTAATTGCTTTACAGTCTTCGAGGCCATAATGCTCATCAGTTATTAATTAGAAATTCATTTCACTGAATAAATAATGCTCATGATTGATGATGAAACTTGTAATTAGGTTCTTGGAGTAATGCACAGGGGAGAAAGCCTTTACACTTGAATCCAGGCTATTAAATACTGCTCATTTAAGGGACCGCTATACCTCTTGTCATAAACCTGGGCTGCCACGGTAGCATCTGGATTTGGGGAGCAGGAACATAAGTTGTATTTCACATAGGTTATGTTAGGCTACCTGCTTCAACAGCAGCTCATGATCCTTCATGCTCCTGAGCCTTTTTCTCTGGAAAACTAAACCATTTATTCCAGTTGTCAAGTTAGAGCAGCGATAAACTGATACCTAGTTCCAAACAAAAGCCTGAGTTGTTCCCACTAATGACAAAACAGATTAGGTTATTACTAATCTGTCTTTTCAAACATATAGCGTGTTTGCTATACAGTACGTAGGCATCATATAGCCTACAGTCTTTTTAAATGACGAGAGAGAACTGTGAAAACTCAAGCCGTCTATGACTCACTATTGATTTTACACAGAAGACCCAACCATTGTTGATAGCCTTTTTGATATATTTTCTTGCAAGCACTGGTCCCTTTGGAGTTTTGTGGAAAATAAACCAGTCAATATACACCTATTAGGATTTCTTGATCTGAGCCCATAAACCTATGGTGTGCAGTGTTTCCGATGCTCATTGGATCATAATAGCAGGGAGAGCAAAAGCTATTACTTTTGGAGGATGGAGCATCAGCTATTTAATGGCTTTCTGTAATATTCTAGTTTTAGGCCAATTAATGTGATTGACCAGCAGTAAAAAAGAAGGTGCACCGTAAAAGACAAAGAAATAAAAAAAAAAAGAGCAGCTGATGATGGTGTAGCCTCATCAAGCAAGACTACTGTTACTGGTCCCTTTCACCTGTCATCATGGCTGCAAGTGAGCAATGGCAACCCCCACTCCTCTTCTGTAGCTAACTAGTATCTGCCCCATTAACAATTTATAATGGAGATCAAGAAGTTGTCAGAGGAGAATGAAGACGACTGTCTGCGCCCATTCCTAATTGGCTTTATGTTCTTTTTTCTGATAAATGGTTTACAACTGCTATAGAGTCCTGTGGATTTTATTGCCCTAATAGGACTCAGTAACTGGATTTACTAACACATATCGGGTCAAAAAGGACATAGAGAGCAAAAATGTTAATTAATATCAATAATGGCCAATTATTAGTTTGACAGAAGGATCCAAGCTAGCTGTGTGCTCTAATGACTCTGAGCTAACTTGAAGGGAAACACTGGCGAATTAGCATAACTGTGTATGCGCACTCCATGGAGGTGCCCAGCAAACATCTGTTATGTTAGAAATTCAAATAGAATTCCTATTAGTAACCCTAGCTGTGGTTGCATAATCAGTCATTCTTCTCTGGCCATTTTGGAGGCACTAACAATGCCCCTGTGACTGGTGGAACTCCTCCCTTTGGGCTTTCCAATCAAATCTGGCCCCATGTGGACCAGGTCCTAACAACAGACGAGGCAATGTAGACTTCTGAGGGGAGCTTTGTGGTCTGACAGGAGCTCAGTCTATCCACCCATGACACATGACTCAAGAAAGGAAAACTGTTATTTATTTGAATACAGCTACTACATAGAGGATTCTAGTTAATGAATTATTGTTAAAATATAGGTTTCAGACTTGTTGGAATACAGCTACTTATTTTCCTGTTCCCCATTGTGTGTTTTCACCCACATACAAAAAATGCAGGGGTTTTTTCGGAGGCATTGAATTGTTAGTAAGTTGTATTTATGCCATGAATTCTGCTTCAATACTGAATAAATACATAGCATTAAAAAGAATGGTAAACAGGGATTTATTAATTCATACTGAGGTCTTAAAAGAGAAAATATTTTGCTAAGGAATGGATTTTCTATTTGGAAGAAATACTTTTATTTCTTGCTGCCTTAAGGAAATAACTGCATACTGTGGATACTATCATGTATTTTGTGTTTATTGGTTGGGGAGTGCTGGCTAAAATCCATCCTTAATATCTGCACACCCTGCTGCCTTAAAATAAAAAAAAATAAAAAACACAGCTATCTTGAAATGCCAGAAACACCTGACCCGCTTTGTAATTACACGTATAGTAACATATCAGTGTTTGGTATGAGCTTTGATTATTTTGTCATTTGATTTTGTCAACAACTTTTTACTAATAATATCGGGGTTTTCCCTGCCATTATGAGACACAGAAATCTGATAAGATTCCTCTCCCACCATGGAGAGAAAAGATAACACAGTGTTTTTTCAATGGACGTAAGTTTTTTTTAAAAGTGGAGGTCATCTATTATGGAGCTATGTGTTGACTTCATCAGTTTGTTTCATCTTTCTTTGAGGTCTCTTCTAAATATTGTAGTAAAAGAAGTCATTGTTTTTAGTCAAATAGCAACAACAAAAAGCCATCACAGCACCTCAGTCCTTCACGATTCTACAGGATTTCTCTGTTATGGTTTAGTTAGAATATTTCTGTGTAACCGTACATTTCCAGCCTGCCTGGGGAGTGTTGGAAACGTGTATTGCGCTCAGTTTAATGTCACTGCATTAATTTTAAAAGTAGTATTACCTTCGCTACCTGGGAAAATTATAGTGAGGCTGCTGTCACGACTTACAACTCTGTGTGACCTTCTCTGTTATAATCTGGGCATGTAATTCCCTCCAGTGTAATGTCATGTTTGATCAGAGGAGCTACCAGTGTCCTGATCTCAGCAGTGCGCAGCAGGAGGTGTGGCGAGTCAAATGGACAACCAGAGGTTCCCCTTAAGGGCAAAATTGACGTCTGCATATTCCTCCCTCGCAGTGGTTGGCTTTATTAGATGGTTTAATATTTTTTGAATTAACTGTTGCGGAGCTATGATCTGTTATTGCTTTACAGTGTGGCAAATAAATGTCCTAATGATGCAACTCATTATTTGACTTACAATAACAAGGAAGCGGATTTAATAAAATAAAAAAAAAAAAAAAGAAGTTAGCCTTTGAGGCAACAATTTGCAAATGATTCTTAACCTTTTTCATATTTGAATCAATATGTATTTCCTGAATAATCACTTTTTTTCTTAATAAAAAAACAACATATGTTTGGTGCACAGTGCTGCATCAAACAGATTTGGGTACAGTATACATGACTGGGTGACTCCATGGTTGTATATATGAAATAGCTTCAGCTTTACGCTCCTCTCCATTCCACGGCCTCGGGTGTATAAATTTAGTTGATGGTTTTCGTTTCTCTTTCTTAATTCATTGCAGTTGGATTCCTCTTTGATGCAGTTCTGTTGTCCCCCAAACAATTGAAGTGGAGACAATGGAGGCATAATGATAGATCCGTGTACCCACCATCTGTAAGAGCAGCTGCTCCCTTGCATCTGTACAATATGCTGGAGCGGGGAGCCTCAGTAATCTGCATAATAAGGAGAGGGCTTATCTCAGTCTAGTTAATAATCACAAGCAATCGATGCACTTCATTCCCTCACTCTTGACTGATGAAAAAAAGCAGCAAAGTTTTGGTGTGTTTGCTGTATCCTCGAGGTAGGCAGGGGTCACAGCGTAATGCCAAGATGTTGATTTTGCCTGGAGCTACAGATTTAGTCTGCACTCAATTTCATCTTTTCATGAATACCATAATTACAGCAGGACGCTCTGAGTTATCTTGCTGCCTCTCCCTTCCTCACTCCCTTATATGGTTTATAGACTCTGTGGCAATGCTGGACCTCATCAGAACTGGGTATATGACTCAAAGTCTATGCGATAAACACGTAGCTCGTGTTGTGTTGATAAGGCTCTCGCCCTATAAGCAATACTCTCACACTGGCTAGAAGATTGCCCCGTAAAACACTAAAAAAAGTCATTGGAAATTTAACCTCCTGTCTGAAATGCCTACTGTGACACTGCTTACTCTGTGCATGGCCGTCACACAAGTATAGTGAGTTGTTTTCTGCAGGGTATCAAATCTCAGCTCAAGGAAAACATTTATCAGTCTGAATTCATAGCTGGTAGTTTTTGCTTTCCACTAACTTATTTGTTTGTCAAGGCGTAGAATAAATTACCAGCACGTTACTACTAGATTGTTTCTTGTTTTTTTTGTTAATCCACTGCTGCGGTTAATAGGCCACGGATTATAATATTTTATTGGAATACTATAAAGAGCTAGTTTGACGTAGACATGTTTGAAATTTGATTTTTGCTGAACAATTCATCTGGAAGGTTGGGAGCTGAATATTTGGCTTAAACGCTTGTTATCAGTCTGAGAATGTGCGATCTATCCATTGAACACCCTTTTTGTGCTGTCCATATACGAAGCCGACCATTTCTTTCTACAAATGCCTTCGAGGTTTCAGAATCAGTACATTATTATTTTCTTAAGCAAGCCCCAATTTATTACACTTGGTAATGCCTCCTAAGCAGACACTAAATTGATTGGATAGAAAGTATGCAATAATATTGATGAACAAAGTCTCCCATTGGTATTTTCTTGTTAAATATGCTCATTAAATCAACTGTATTTAATACGCAGCCGCATGAATAAAGTGGAATACACCAAAAAAGGAACATGCTTTAAATTTACATTCCTTTGTTTGAAACGGTTGCAGCGGAAGTTACCATTTAAAAAGGTTCAGGCGTAAAAAAAAAAAAAAGAAAAAAAAGAAAAAAATTGAACAGACTGTAGATTCTCTTCACTTTCATAAATGAAATCACACTGTGTTTTTTCTCACTCACTGTTTTCTCGCTGATTCTGGATGAATGAATAGATTTGTCGAAACATATAGTCTGCTTTAAAATATGCCAACCGCTTCCCATGGTTCCTGATCCTCCTAATTAAGCATGCATGATGTTTCTCTCCCAGCTGCTATGCTGCTGTAATGCACTAGGCAGGTGTATTGAGCCCCCCAGTGAGGCCCGAGAATGAGCGCGGTGTACGTACAAGTGCAGGTGTGACATGTTAGGAGGAGTCCAGGTGCTTATTGAGTTATCAGAGGCAGCCACTGCACGTTTGATTTATCATCTGGGGTTTAGCATCGCCGTATCTGAGCGGCAATATATCAGACAACAAAATAAAATGTTCAGAAAATTACCTGCTGGGGTGCCGCAGTCGTGATAACTTACATCTAACACTGTCGGATGCAGTGTGGCACCTACTGACACTTCATGTGAAAAATTGACAATGCTTATTGAACCTGTATGGCGACAACAGACACTAAATCACGAATGCAAAGCTTTTAGCCAAGCCAAACATTCACCTTGAATTCACCCTTTAAGTGTTATGATTTGTCACTGATTTGTGGTTTATAGTTTGTTTGTCTGCTCTTGAATCAAATTGCAAGGTAAGCGAGTAGAGGATCTTGGACTCTGTTCTCATTAAGAGTGCATTTAGAGCAATTAGAAAATGTCTGTACATCTCATAAACCACGTCCATTAGAAGTAGTCTTCAAGTACTCATCATGCAATGTGCACTCTTTGACATGAATGGCATACTTACCTCTGCGTGCCTGAGAACCTTAAACTCAGAATGAGCCAGCCAGTCTCCATGAGCACATAAAAGGTACCCAGATTTATGGGAAGGTTTTTATTCCAGACTCAGGCACCATCTGATAAACAAGCACTCTTTGCTTGAGGCTAAATAATACTCTTTGAGGTCCTGATTTACAATGCTGTGAAGGATCCATTTGTGGTTCAGCTCTGAGGCACGCACCTCTGTGATTGGTCATCCGTAAGCTCAAAATTTGGGCTTAGATCTATAGTTCATGAGTTTAAGGATTCCTAAATGGACAAATGCATAAATGATGGTTGGTTTTATACAGAGTTAATAGATGAAGAGAAATGAACTTTTCAGAGATGTAAAAGGCTCTCAGATTTAACAAAATCCCCTTCAATTCCCTCTGATTGAGGCTAAAACTGAGGCAGCGTGCAGCCAATCTAATATTCCAGGCTTTTAAAAAGGGAACTCATTGGGGTATTGGTCCACTACATGCACTCCTAAGAGATCTGATTAAAGGGAAAACCCTCAATGTTGTACCCTCACCTTCCTCTTAATAAATCAGATGCACATTGCAAATGCCTAAATTCCTCTCACATTGCCCTGCTTGATATTAAAAAAAACAAGTTTCCAGTGAAATGAAAAGATGCTGAAAAATACTAACTGTACTTTGCCCTTTTTCAAACATCTCATAAACATTTTTTTATTTTTTTTAGCTGTTTTTATTTTGGGTGCGTACATATTTTGAGATAATATTTTCTACTGTGTGGAGCACTGAGTCTCGACTGTATATACCTCTACTGACACGAAAGGGGCAAATTATTTTTAGCATGAAAACCATTTTAGCAACTATTAAGGCCGCAAGCAATGATCATTTTCATAACCTGTCAATATTAACACTGATATAAAAATATTATTGATTCATCTTGTGGTAAATGAAATGTGATAGGATGCATTTCAGACGGTTTGAAGACAAACTCGCACAACACATTACGTCTTCTAAAACCTACATTTAGGTTACACTGATAATGATGTTTTATATAGAGCACGATCAAGGTATTTATTAACGCTGGTGTACATATTCACATCACCACGTGACCTGGCAATGCGAGAAAACCCACAGAGTTTGAAACATACTGTAGGACTCAAATAAACATGTGGGATCGTGTGTGTTTACTGCATCTTGGTGCAAAGGCAGAAAGTTCAGAAGCTTTGCTATTTACCAGAGAATTAATGAATCATGATAGTTTGATTGATGACAAAAAAAATCACAAATAATTTACCTTTGATTAGGTCATTAAGTCTAATCATCTTCGTTCATAATATTTTATGATGTAATGATGTTAAACATGTTAAGAGCCGAGACAAGACCTTGTCGTTGTAGGATTACTGTCGCCGAGTCCTTGTAGTTGAGTCAGTCTATATTTATCAGTCCTCTCATGTTGCAGCCTCCTTTTTAAGTACTTCGCTTTAAATCCACACACCTCTGCATTTATCCTCGCGTCACGTGCTGCCGACTCCCCTCCTTAACCTGCTACTCTCGTTCGCTGCCGTTTAACACCTGAACAAAACAACTAAATGACTTGTTTGCTCGGTGGTTTATAGAAATTAAACGCTGTCATTGTGCTTGAAATACATCTATTTCAGGCCTGTCTTTTATGTGATGTTTATGGGGTTGTGAGAAGGCCGTGACATTGTTGGGTCATATTTTGACACATTAATTGGACCAAGGGCTTTTCATCACAGCTGTTGGGAAATTAAGAGGAGATTGAAAGCCCCTGATGTCTTGTAATTACTGTTTCATGTTGTGTAGCCTCACTTGCGAACAGCAGCGCTCTCTGATAAATGGGCAATAAAAGCAATAATAGAGCAACTACCATGCAAAAGAGTTAAGAGAGAAATGGTTTGTTTTAAGTCAGAAGAAGAAGTCAGAGGAAAGCGAAAGTAAAATGGAATATAAAGTAATATTTGCATACTCCGACCCATCCTGTAGTCGAGTCAGAATAGAATTATATGGTTAACTCTGCTGTGACCACAATCAATTATTAGCACAATTAAGTACACCGTTTTGGCAGTGTAGCAGCGTGCTTAGCAAAGGAAATGTTCCGCCCAATGTGTTTCAGGCCATGTTCCAGAAAGGGGGGCTGCATTCAAAACAAACCGCTGTCCCTGATATCAGCTGGTTAATCCTCCCCTTTTAGTGGCTTTATTGGTTCATTCAAGAGGGTCTGTTGACATTCCCCCTGCCCTGTTAAAAGGCGACTGCATCTCAAGTGAAATCTGGAGTGTTCTTTACACAGGCGCGGAGCCCCATGTGGCTCCTGCCTCCCAGCGGGCCTGTGATTTTCCTGCTTTAAGTGTCTACTGTCAACACTAATTTGTCCCACTCCTCCTCCGCCCCCTCTGGAGGGGGACGCTCTCCTAAAGTTTTAATAAAAGATCAGCTATAACTCCCTGTTTTCTGGGGGTGAGACAAGAGCTTTAAAAGCCACAGAGGCAATAAGATGCCAGGTAATGATTACAAGGCTTGAACAGAAGCAGTTACCAATACCACATACTGTTTTACACAGCACACAGAAATGTGTGCCTCAGCTAAAGGCTGTCTCCTTCACAGGACTCATCTACAAATCAGACTAAATCACTGGAAATGAAGCACAGTTGTAGTGTTTGTTTTTCTATTCATTTTGACGACATCAAAAAAGAAGTCAGTGTGCTTGAAAATCCTGGATATCGTGTGTTCTTTATTTGTTCTTTGCTACAATTTCTCATGCTAGCATGTTTGTCTGGCAGTGTAGTGTGTTATTTCCAGTGATCATACAAATACGTTTTCAAAGGATGTTTCTGCATAACCTTTGTTTAACTGCAATTTAACTCGTCACTTTATTTACACTGCGACTAAATGTATCTCTTGCCACAATTTGTGGCCTAATACACACTGTGTTGTAGTCCAGTAAATCCCTTTGTGCATTTTCATTTGTCCATTTCCCCTCCTAACTAATAAGAGCAACATGATTGCAAATAATAGTTTCTGACATGTTTTGCTTGAATACCATTTCAGAGCTAGACAAAGTAAATTGCTCCATTTCATTTATCTGCCTTTGATGTCTAAAGGAAAATCAATGAAAAAAGTAATTTCTCTCCTGCCATTTAACCAAATTCCCATCTACCTGAATGATAGGTCCCTGGGAAAGCAGTCAGGAGACTTTCTTTTCAATTATCCTTGACTTGTTTACATAGTGTTTTTTTCCCCCTCTGAACTAGATGTGAACATAGAAATCTCATATGGGTTCTTCTGGGTTATTGAGGAAGCTAAATACAATTTCACTTCTAAGGTAGGCAAGAACCATGTAGGAAATTGTTCAATATCTCAGTC
This sequence comes from Coranthus polyacanthus, assembly GCA_037367275.1. Lineage (NCBI taxonomy): Eukaryota > Metazoa > Chordata > Actinopteri > Kurtiformes > Apogonidae > Coranthus > Coranthus polyacanthus. The sequence goes on from JAPQRN010000015.1 coordinate 16,588,293, forward strand.
GCAGCCCAATTTTCCCCACATTGTTTTGTTGCACAGTGTATTGTACGGATATGGTAATGTAATATGCATAATTCATACACCTAGGGCCCCCTCCTCATTTTTGATTCTGTTGTCCTGCCTGTTCATCTGAAGCTGAATTAATGCTACATTGTCCATTAGGTGGCCATAACACAGGGCAATACTGTCACACACTGTGGTAGAACTGAAATTCCCATGAGGCAAATAGTATTTTTCATTTTTCCATTTTTGTATACAGGCTTAACAGGAATTGCTTTGCCAAACACTGCATTTCTCATTTGGGGTCAGGACTGATATGTTTTAGAGCGAAGCAGAGATAATAATTCTCTGTAGTAACTGCAAACGCATTTTCACGAGGAGCTGAATGAATTTTTTTTTTTTTTTGTGCAATTCAGTGCTGGATTTTTGCTTTGCTAACTGTGTTTAGCTTTTCCTCCTCTAAGGTGGATCAGTGGCTGCGAGAGCACAAAGAGAGAACGGTAGATGTGGCTCGTTATCCTCTCCAGGGTTCACTTAGAGAGCCCCAGACTGCTGCAGTTGTGACCTTCATAAGGCACTGTCTCCCTGCTGGGAACACACACACACACACGCACACCAAGCACATCCACTCCACAGCCGGCACTCATTGGGTCATGATGGGGCTAAGCAGCCCCATTAAAGCATGCTCATCTAGGCTGGGATCACGTGCACAAAGCGTAGAGATGGACTCTAGCCAAGAGGTCCTAGGCCCATAGTTTTTAGCTCCACAGCTGAAGTGTTCTTTAAGCTTCAGCAGATAGTGTTGTAGTCGTAGGTTACAGTAAATTAATGCTTTTTTTTTTTTTTAATGCTATATCTGTGTCGTCTTTTTCCTCAGGACACCGTTCTTGTGATGTTTCAGGCTGTGCTCACTGTATTATAAATCCATTTTTGGACATGCTGTGGTCAGTTTAATGATCATTATGTGGCTCAGATGGAAAAACAAGGGAATAAGGTGAATCAATGATCGATTTTACAACGTGACTTGATTCATGGGTAGTGCTGTGATAAATGGCCATCTTATCGAGCCACAGGGTAACTGTTGTGAAATAAATTTGTATGCTGTGAGAGAGAACTCATATGACGCTTTCACTGTTTCATAAGTTGATCACACGAAGTAACACATAACATCACGTAGTGAGTGAGCATGCTGTGTTAGCCGGTGACTGCATACGCACATACACGGCGGTTTACAGTGCAAAGGTAACTGTAAGACATTTCAGATATTCATTATGGAACTGCTGGTGCAGCTGTACCCTCTAAAATCGTCTGAGATACAGATTTTAAGTCTCTAAGCACCACATCAACCCATGTTTTTTTCTCCCTTTTTTATTTAGTTAGTCAAATGAGATACAGAATTGCTTTTCCAGTGTGGTATGTATCTCCCGTGCCAACTCTGTAAGAACACAGGCATGTATTATATCAAGCAGAGGATCTGTCTTTGATTCAGGCTGATGGGAGGGCGAGTTTCACCTAAAGGTACTGAAGCAAAGAAATAATGGTATACTACACTGCTTGTGAAAAGCAATAGGAAAACGGAGGGGGGTTCACATTAAAAGTGTCTCTCTAGGTAGCTGACATGACGCGACTAGTCAGACGTAAATAATGACAGACGGAAACTATCATGAGGTCTGTGAAGCATCCGCCTGCTGCCATCATTTTCTGTCTAACCTTGCATTGCCAGCAGCTCACTAGCTCTGGAGATCATTTAAAAAGCAGACTAACGATGCTGCCAGGCCTAACACCAGTCAGAGGGATTTGCATAAGTTTAGCTCAGCTAAATAGATTTAAATTTCAGCCATAGGTATTTTTATTCCCCTTTGCAACTGATTTGACAACATTTAAATTAATATATCATTTTCAATCATTCTTATAAAATATAGGTTTTAGTGACAATTTCCTGTTAGGCTGCCTATAAGCTGTTTTGTAGAGGAGCGTGGGTGTGCGTGTATTTTATTATTATTTTTTTTCTATTACATGTATATTTGCCAAAATACTGCTGATGAGGAAAATAGGGTTCATTTTTCTCTTTAAGTGGATATGTCACTTTCCGAATGAGGGTAAAATGATGATACAAGAGGACTAAAAGTTAATATCAATTCATTGAATGACCTGCTGCTTCCATGGGTTGGCTTTTTAATTATAGTCTGTTCATATGACATACAGCCGCTTTACTACCTGTAAATCAAATGCAAATCAGGTACCAAGAAGGGAGCAATTGTAAAAGATGAGCCTAATTCTAAAATGTTTATTTTTGCATCACATTGAAAGAGATGAGCAAAGTCGTTTAGTTTGGGCAGAAGGCTTTTTTTCACACTGATGCACCGACCCGCACCGTCTCTAAAATAACATTCCTATAATTGCTCTGTGGCTGTAATACCTTTATAGTGTTTTATATTTCTGATTAGGCCATTCGTTTAAAACTTCATCTTGCAAGAACAGGACCATATCTCATGCAGAGAATATGTAAGAGATATGTAGCATTAAAGTGATAGAAAGAAATAAATGGAATATCTGCATGTGTTTTCATTTATTGTCCCAGCTCACTGGTTCCATAGCATAAGACAAAAACATTGCACAACAAGAGCCCATTCTGCCATATAATTAAAATCATCTTCGGGGACATGTTTTGCTCTGCACACAAAATTTGAAACTTAAAAAATGGCATAGTAATGTATTAGCATAATATAACAATGAGTCCCACTCAACAAATTTATTAGTCTAGTTTCTGAAAAAGCCATGGCAAAGCAACTTGCATACTATAATTGGCATCTTGTGGTTTGCTTTCCTGAGGAGAAAGTGAATTTTATATGCTTTTATAATAAATAGCATATTTAAGCACCCAGGAAATCACTGCAAGACATCCATCCTACATCGTTTCATTTATTCTGGTGTGTTTAATTAAAGCTAGGAAACTACATGCAATTTGTGTCTGAACAGTGTCTAATGTCTGAGACTGGTTATTAGATATTAAATTGATGCATAATTCAGGCAATTAAGAAAGTAATCACACAAAGTAATGTAATGGAAGTTAATTATTACTGCATAAGCAAACAGTTCATCAATGCTAGTTAACGCTGTGACTGCATCCCTAATATGCTCACCAAGCACGGAAATTCCTCTCCCTCAATGTTTTGATGTGCTGATTAAACATTGTAGAGGCAGATTAGTGAAGAGAAGAAGTGGAGCCTTCCCACCTCTGCTGTTCCTGAGCAACAGGGTTCAGTGTACATCAGTGGAGCGGGCTGCATTTCAAAAAAATGCTAATTCATGTTTGTATGTTTGAAGATACACATTTCAAAATGATCAGGAATCTGTGCATTTCCCTCGATAAACCAAGCAAATAGACTCAAATCGCACTCGCAACATTGTCCACAGTAATCGCAGTACAACTGCAATATTTCACCGAATCGTACAGCGATTTACGCAATTGCCTTATTGCAATTATTTGAGCTGAAGGAGTAGAGAGAGACAGCTGCTGATTAATATCTGTCAATAGGACATTTTACAACCCAGTTCTATCGGTATAAATTGTCTTCGATAGTAGCCCGCTCTATCCGTCCGTCCGTCCGTCCGTCCGTCTGCATGATCTCAGGATAATCTGTGATGTGAGATAACCTCGTTCAGTGCTGAGATTCCGACTTGCAATAAATAAACAAACCACCAAATCGACACCATATCTGTCCGTCTGTCTGTGTTTTGTTTATTTGCACCTTTTTCATGTGTAATAGATGTTTCTGTGGTAGGCAGAGTGAAGTGACAACAAGCTTCCCTTTTGTGGGTTCAAAGACCTAAAATCACATAAAACCAACAACCCAGACACACTCTCTCTCTCTCTCTCCTTTGAAGACGTCCGATAAAACAAGACCTTCCAGCCTCTGGTTGTTTTCCTGAGTAAACATGCGTGTCACAGTTGACCTTTCCCAGGGTCAGGCTGCTTTTATATTGGCTGACATGTTTCCAACTTAATAGAACTGTTTAGCAGAGATCCCATGGGCCCCTATATTTATTAAGCTGCAATGAGTTGCATCTGTCTGCTTGAATCGAGATGACCAATCAGCTGGGGTCAGATGCATTGTAACGGAGAAATATAGTCATATGGTTACACACGAGCACATACTTAATGCTGGCGCTGACATACACAAGCACACATGGATGCAGATGTGTTGGGTATTACTAACTACTCAACTAATTATATGAGATTATTTATGCCCCTAAAGGATACATTTGTTCACTTTCAGACCAGTAGCATCACTACATTTGCAGTATGATGCTGTGTATGCAGTGTGGCTGCATATCAGGGATTGTTAGCAGCAGAGCAGTATGTGGTCTAGTGTGACACTCTTTTGTCTTGTTTTCTAAGCAGTTTTCTGAGGTGTATTGATTTATCTTTGTTCACCCATTGTACAACATCCCATAATGCTGGTCATTTTCTTAGACTGATTTTAAGCCCCTGTCTGGTAATCAGGGATAATTGTCAATTATCACAAGGAACCATCAGATCAATTACTGCAAAATCAATGCAGCCACTTGGCTCGTACAGCCTCGTTTCTTCCAGCAAAACTACCACCTGGAATAGTAAAGCAGCTTGTAAATCTAAAGATGCATATAAAACATATAAAATATTAAGTTTTTCAGAGTAGTTTTGTGCTGCTGGAGAATCATTGCGGGGTTGTGTTTTACAGTGATGTTTCTGAAATAGCGTGGCACCAGATGCACCTCTCATTGTTGTTGTTTTATAACACCTAATGGAGACAAAAGTATTGTTACCTCTTAAACTGAAGGCTGTGTATTATATCTTTTCCTTTTTATAAGCGAGCTGGAGAGAGCCTCTATTCCAGGAGGGTGAGATGACTTTTGTGATGAAAGTTAATGTCAGGGAGTCCTGATGTCCTTATTTTCCTCTCAGAGGCAAGATTCCACTTTCACCTCATGAAGGAAAGACGCCATCGGCTGAATGGCTTCCTCCGTGTATGGAAACAAATGTGCTGCTGTAATGGAATAGCCCGGTCAGCAGCCTAATGTATTATCTCCTCCTCAACGTATTTATTTACACTCAACTACTCCACAAATTGTCTTGTCATCTTAATGGCTGAGGATTAATCTGTTGCCACGCAGCTTAGGTGAATGAAAGAGACTGACTTTTTCCAAACTTTCTTTGCAGCCCCATAAGGCAAGTTAACACTTTAATACCCGTCCTTTTAGATGCTGTACACTGAGATTTATCTCACTTTTCTTTCAACCTGAAACTAAATACAAGCTACCCTATTAACTAAATTGTGTTTCATGTACTCTTATATTAAATTACACTTCTCAAATAATAATAGGTATAAGGATTGCACTATATGGACTTTATGCTTTGCTTTTTTTTCATTATAACAACAGAGCGCCTTGTTCAAGGACAAACCTTATGTTTCACCAGCGGGAAAGGACATGCTATATCAAGACAAATGGTAAGGTCATCATTAAATCTATTGTGGTATCTGTAATGTTTAACATAGAGTATACTGTGTCTACATATTAGGTATTGAATCCTTGTTTAAGACGGGTGCCAGAATCATGTTGTCCATTTCGATACATGTCATTTGTACTATAATCATTTTCAGTGAATCTAACAGAGATTGTCATTTACCCAGTGTCCAAACTGTTCATATTTCATCCCCACCTGAAAGAGGCTGCCATTGAATATAATCACATACACACCTACTGCATCAGACCAAGAGAAAACAGAGTGTGCACTTTGTGCACAGCTATTTATATCAATAAGTCCCGTGCTGAGAGGCACAAAATGAGCGTTTAAGCTGCAGGGCCCAGAGAGCTCAGTAGCAGGTGGGCAGGCTGCTTTGAGGTGCCTGGGCGGAGGGGGTATTCGCTCTTTTACAGGTGTTGCCCATCTCACTGTGCATCCATGGCTCTGGGAAGGTTTAGGTTTGGGAGGGAGTGGGACAGCTGGAGCAGGAGGCATTGGGGAGACAGGGAAAGAGCCTCCTCTCACTGTCGGGGCCTCCGCAGGTCAGTGCCTCTACCCAAAGGGACGGCGGAGCGAAACGCCATCAATTCACAAACAAAGGAGCCACTTCACCCGCCACAAAGGAAACATATGTGATAGAGCTGACTCCCGAGCCGCAGCTCACTTTAACATGTCAGCCTCTCCTAATTAGCTTTGTTAATTCCCTCTGCTGTCTGCCCAACTGAGGCCTTAGTCACATGTGGGCTTTGTGTTTACAAGGGCAAATGCTTGGACTTGCTCCCACAACAGACAATTTCCTTTAACTTCATATGCTAGATTTTTAATCATTCCTAAAATGAAAATCATCAATACTTGAAGGCCATCCCCCCAAAACGATTGTCCCATTATAGATGGATTTTATTGATGCAGTATTGATACATTGATTTCAGTTGTGCAAACAACCAATAGCCCTATTTAAGGCCTTTTATCAACTGTGTGTGCATTTGTGTCTGAGACGACTTGTTTTAGATGAAAACAGCTGCCCCTCAATCTTTATCGGGATGTTCTGGAGTCATTACTAGCCAGACTTCAGACTGTGGTCTGCCATGCGTTACATGTTGCAGTCCACACTGAGCCTCATGTGACCCCTGCTGCTTACCCACTGGCAGTGCAATTTAACCAGGCTGATGACATGCTGCATGACATCCCTCGGAGAAGCGTCGCGTTTGCAGCCTGGGGTGGGGGTGATGCCTAAAATTCAGCACAACTCAAGCTGGTGCGTTTGCATACGATTCAGGAATATTATTATATTTTACTCATGTTGAGTACCTCAGTTTTTGAAGGTAGGAACCAGCTAAGATGAATGAAAAAAAAACAAAGGTGTCCTGTATACATGCCATGCAGTGAATGAATCTCATTATCAACTAAGTTAAAATTCATCCATAACTAGGTGTCTGTGGCATGACTTGAACATATTTCAGGACGCTGAAATATTTATAATCTGTTCACGATTTGCTTTATCTGTTTACCACCCAACAGTGGCGGGGATTTTATTTAGTATTTGAGTGAAAAGCCCTGCAGCGGGTCGTGATATATTCATACATAGATTCATGTACACTGCAGTACAGTAAATGGATTCCATTGGCGTAATATTTAACAAAAGCATGTGAAATTCAGTCTCTGGCCCTGCTGGCTGCCAGACAGTCCAGCACTTGAGAAGCACCCGGCCCAGAGCTGTGTGACTGCTGCTGACTGAGTGTCATGATCCCAAGATCTCTGCTTTCTCTTTGACAGGAAGGTTTGAAATTCCTGGGTTAAAAGTTCTCTGAGATTATATCTCAGAAGGCTTTTGTGATGATGGTTCATGACAGGTATTGCTTTCAAGTGGGTGAAGGAATTCTGTTGAATGTCTTTACCGCAGAGAACTTCAAAGAATTGCATCGGTGAAACACAAAGATGAATTCCTCATGAACAGGAAAATAATTTTCACCTCTAATATTTCATCAATAGTTGTGTTTTTCATGTCCACGCTCTCTGACAGGTTGATGGAAATTGAGGTTTATTTTCTCTTAAACACTTTTCAGACTGTACTCAATAAAATCTGCACTTGCATTACGGTATCAATAAATGTCAGGACATTCAAGAGGCATTCTCTTTTCTGGAATAATGATTGTCCTGCACTTAAGGGATGACTTACTAATTCACTTATCAGCTGTGTGCATTGAAGTGTAAAGAATACCACCATGACCTTATTTACTATTACGCTTTTTATCTGAAGCAATTTATATTAGCATTTCTGTAATTTACATTCTGGTATATACACACATGAATATGTATGCATTACATTATACAGTAATAATGCATATTGCATGTACACAATAGCTCAGCGTCTGTATAGGAAAAAAAAAACATTTGCATGATTTACAGTTACTATAAAACAGGCTGCTTTAAGGCTTGGTCTCCTTGCCGTCAAGCTATTTTAAAAGAATAAAAAGAAGAGTATTTACGAAGCAAATGTGTATCAAAATATGGCATTATTCCCTGATAGGTGAAGCATGCATACTTTGACATGCCTCAGCAACTCAATGTATTCTACACACTCACTGCCAGCCATGACAGCAGACTCCTTTTTGTTCTTTTTCTCCTCTTTCCTGAGCACTTAGAATAAAAATCACAAGTACTGTTGTGGAGGAATACCAAGGTAACAGTCTGGAGATGTCTGGCCAAAAGGGATTTGTCCCTCTAGGTACAAGGTAGGGAACGGTATGCCCTCCTATTTTGCATTTCTGAATTGCTTAGCTGCCCAAGCATGCTTTATGTGGGCCGGGCTCTTAGAGTGTGTCATAGCGTCATATGACCGCTGTACTGGAAGCTTGCTGTTGGACTTTACCCAACAAATATGGATTATGTTAAAGTGGGCTGTGAATTGACGAGGTTATGCTAATATGTCCCAGATGGGTATGTGAGGAACGGACAGCGGGGACATGCAGACAGTATATAGCGGAGGCAGTGTTTGGCAGGTCCATCATTCCGTCATTAAAGGCCACATTATTACTTACAACAAGGCTTGCATGACAATTGCTGGAATAAATGCAGTCCCTCTGAGAGTAGCCTGTTGTGTCCTTCAGTTTCTTTGGCTTCTCCCTTTTTTGTTTTATTCATCCTTGCAAATATGTTCTCAGCTGCTGATGCTCGGGCTCTCTGTGCTGTGTAAGGGAGTTTGTTCTTACCTTGTTCAGACATCAATAAGACAGGCTATTATTGGCTGAGGCCATTCATTAATATAATGAGATGCTTTTGCTTTAATTGATAACCGATCAGTGTTGATGAGACATTATGCACTTGTGGATACAGTATTTTCCTGCATTTTTCCTAAGTTGAACTGAAGCACCTGCATATTTATTTTAGAGAGGCAGGACTCCTCTGGAGCCATTATTCTTTTGTACCATAGGGCTACCAATGAGCTGTCCCCTCTGCATTATTATTGAACTAAGGTATTAGGTTTTCAGCTGCACAAGCAGAAAGATAATGGTGGCTTATGTGTAAGTATGCATTTGGGACAGCCTTTGTCCTTTTGATATAAACAGCCATATAAATGACAGGATTAAAGAAAATGGCCAAATGATGCAAACTGTATTTCACTTCTGCAGTGATTGTCATGATGTTTAACATCATAAACTCTAATAAGCAGTACTTTACACAGTAGTAAATGCAATGTTACATTCCTCTTTTAATATATATATCGCAGAAATTTAAACACATTCATGCGGATTACATTTTTTAAGATCATCAAATGTAAATATGTGTCTTTTTGTGACTGGACATAACAAACAATACATCTGTTAACCCTGAAAATATAAATGTAGGTATCAATAAATTAGTTGCAGTCTTACTTTCGTGTATTGCATTTGTATGAGATTTCTTTATTAATCGGAGTAGTTTTGTGTGCCGTGAGCCTGTGTAGAGATGTATTTCAGCGTGGGCCAAATCACTACTGACACCACATCCGAGCATATCAAGGATTATCATCACAAAAATGGCAGAATTAAAGATGTCAACATTGGCTTTGAACCTTTCTCTGGAGACGAAGCTGGGTGGGTAAAGAATGAGGGGGTGGAGACGGGTGTTAACATTTGTTACAGACTTCTACATGCTGTATTTGCTGGGGGCATTGTTAGCACACACCGCCTCCAGCCCAGGATTTAGGCAGGCCCCCAGCAGATGCAGACTGCCCTGTACAAACACACACGCACACAAAGACACACACACAAAGACACGCTCCCTTACAACTACCACCCCACCCCTGGAAGACGAAGAATAGATGCCCTGGGGCAATTCAGCTAGTGTGGATCAGTTCAGATGAGGCACATTAAGTGGCTAGTGATAAATTTGGCATGACAATTGCAAACACCATCGCTTTTGTCTGTAATTAATTCCAGTGGTGCCTGAGGCCTTTCCCGTGTTGCTATTGGTGTGGGCCAGCAGTGCTTTCCTAACGAGGGCACATTACAGCCAGGATTATAGCCCAGATAAAGGTGCTCTTAGAGGGAGGTTAGTAAGATGTATTTCTGTGGTGTTGAGGTGTGTGAAGATCTGGAAGCAATTTTTTTAAACGTCTGATGCAAGAACACTTACCATAAGGCAATTTTAACAACTTAACAGAGGTGAAGTTTAATTTGACTGTATAGATCATTAATATCGGTATGGTTGCTCATACAAAGTCTACAAAGCATTTCAAGCAAACATACTGCAACGCCCAACAACGCTGTTCAATATTTCAGTGATGATATGTCTTGCGATAAACTAACCGCGCAGTTGCCACCAAATTGACAGCCGTCAGCTAGCTGGGGCTTCATCTGATTGTCAGATTTTTTTTTATTTATTGCTTTTAAGGCAGTCTTTTACCTTACTGAAATGCCCACGTTCATATCGAAGCGACGATGAAAACACTACTTATCGGTCAGTACTACTATGTGAGCACAGGGCGCAGTAGTGGACTAAACAGAGGTGTAACGGGCTGTGACAGGGACAGGTCGTCGGCTGCCTGTGTGACAGCGAAGGGGCTAAACAAGTCTAAACTTTGTTACTTCAGAGCAGGTTTATCGTCCGCTTTACATTATCTCTGCAGCCCTGAAATTGGCTGTTTCTCCGCGCTGAAACAACAAGTTGGCAACGTGGCAAAAATTGTTGCGCGCTAGTCTAGAATATTAACAAGCATTAACTAACTTGGTTGCGGCTGGTCAATGGCCCTCGGGTCAAGTACGCAGCATGTTCTCATGTGCATCCTGAGTGACAGATTGGTCCTGGTATACCTCATAGGCGCTACTAAATTATACTGTTTAAGACCGGATGATCGTTGCATAAACGAATGGATTTTTTTTCCTAATTGAATGACTATTGGAAAATCTGAAAATCATGCCTCATCCCTTAGTAATTATATTCACTGCTTCCCTACACAATAATCAGAGGTAAACAAATATGGTCATTTAAAGCCTTGCTGAAGACAGCATAATAAGGAATGATGTGCAGTACAGTAATCAAAGTTTAACAATACCAGTTTAGAAATTTAGAACGGGGGTTTATATCTCAGTGGCTAGAATGATGAATTGGCACAGAGCAGTGGAAATTACGAGCCCACAGATTGTACCTTTAATATTTGGTCCAATGGGTCCTACAACTCAGTTATTCTCATTCACTGGTAATGTGGAAGCATTAATTAACGGCTTGTACTTCTGAGTAGTTTTATTACGGCTAATGTCCCTCATTAGGTGAAATATAGATACTCAAGGACATAAAAGAATCCCTCAGCAGCACCATTAATCTTGATTTCACTTGTGAGAGCACTTGGATATCTTCTGTAACTCTGCTCTGTAATGTGGTATCTGTGGCTGTGGTTCAGGCAGTCTCGTGTGTTTACCACCGCCTCTGTAGCCTCCAGCAGAGGGAAGCTGAACACGCCACCAATCTGTGTCATTACTCTGTCATTGCATCAAATCACATGATTAGCTTCATGGGGCAGTGGAGGAGGCCTGCTTGGTGCGGCTGGCCGTTGCAGTCCCCGGGTAATGGTCCGGTGGCACTGTGATGGAGGGTTGTGTGCTGTCCTCCATGCAGGGCCAAGGATGCACCATCATTCAGCCTGCCGAAGATGGCCTCAGGGTGAATCCTGTTCTTTACTGCTCAGCCCTTTCTCAGTTATGTTACCGCAGTTTCTTTTTAGAAAAAAAATACTTGGTTGGTAACAGTTCTTTTCTTGAACGTGTATCATAAACATTTGAAAACAGGCAATATTGTGATCATTTGATCATATTACCAAGCTTCGGTCTCTCACAGATATATGTAGACATATGGGATCTTTACACTGGATGTTTAAAAAAATTACCAAACCATTAACTGGGATAAAGAGTAGCCTATGGAGGAGTACCTAACATGCCCAGTGCCTCTGTGGAAGGCCAATCCGACAGTTTGTCGATGCAGCCTTTTATAATGCAAAGGCTTATAATTATCTCACACTCGCTCATTTCACACTGACATATCGCTTTCCTAAATGTCAGTAGGAACAGCCAGTGCACTTCTCTTCCCCCAGCTCAGGAGAGCCCTCTTTGCACCCTGCACACAGCCATGATGATGGCAGTGCTTTAGCCCTGAACGTGTAGCCCCCCGCCGGGGAATAGCGGTTCAGGCATCACCGATCGTTGACCTGGCTATTGTTGTTTGTGATACTTACTGGTAAACTTTTGCAATCAATACAACATCAGCCAGCAGAGCCCCTGGGAATGAAAACCTGAAACAGCGCACTTAATCTTGGAGCCGGCCCCTGCTCCCTGCTCTGCCGCTAAACTAGGTAGTTGGCCTACTTGATGCGGCATTATTGCCGCAGAGGTCAGATGTGAGCTGTCTTGCACAGCGTCTGATGAATGGCTGTTTTTGATAAAGCGCCTCTCCCATCCAACAAGAGACATTTAATAATGATGGACCATAACTGCACACAAAAAAATCCTTGTAGAAGAAAGGAAAAAAAAATCCCTCCTGCCTGCCTTTCCCCATCTCAGACACTGAGCAGCTAGCTCTACTCAGTGCAGGGTTTCATACAAAAGAACCATAGCACTGAGGAGTTTACAATCACCCCACAATGTCATTTGTACAGACAAAAGTGTTTGCTTTATTTTTGCATTGCTATGCAGTTGTTTAAAAATGCATTGAAATACTTCACTTAGGATCGCATTACATTTTCATTAGCAACAACTAACATTTTGATAAACATATTTTAATAAACAGATTGTTTTGGGCTCTTAAAATGTGTTCTGTTGGAAAATCTGCATAGAATTGGGGTGTACTGTATTCAAAAATGTAACAGTGTTGAGTGGTAGCATTATGTCCACAGTAATGCAATTTAACATCCACTCAGACTGCAGTGCCATGCTCTCAGCAGCCATCTCTGGAGCTACACATAAGATAATTGAATGTCTTTTAAACTGTGGATGATCATTTAACTAGCTCAGTGGTCAAGGCAGAAGCCAGCAATTTTGCAATCTGCCATTGTGATGAGCAATCAAATCAGCATGTATTTAGTTTAAGTGGCTCTGAATAGAAAACACACCTTTCAAATGAGCGCAGTTATGAAAGTATACAGTGAAATTAAATGCCATTCTCCAGAAAAACAAAGCCCAAAGCGCTGTGACAGTTTTGACATAGACAATGCCTTTAGTGACAGGAATAACAAATTAATTGGAACCATAACACATTCTCTCTAAAGGTGAGGTAAACACACCTGACTGTATATTTTTCACCATCAGTTAAATCTCAATTGGATCTAAAAATAAACCCCAAGACATTGAACAGTTTAATGGATTTTGACGTCTCTGCATTATGCTGTCACTCCAGTATAAATGAATCATAACTTTGCTCTGCACCAAGGAATTACCATGCATTTTGAGAAAATACATTGTGCGCCAAGCTGTGAATTATGATGCGAGATCAAAATAAATGTGTAATGACTTTGGAGATGCCCAGAATAATTTATTGGGTGGAGATAGTTCCATATTGAAAAGAGAGCCTAAGTGGGATACAGAAGCTCTGTGCACTGACACTGCCCTGAATGTGTTTGAATTCTGAAATGTCAGCGTTAGATAGGCAAAGAATCCACCCTGTTTACTGAAGCTTGGTAAATGAGGGCTTCATTTGGGATGCAGCAGTATTCAATTATATGGTTATTTATTGATCAGAAACAATATATGTCTGTCTGCAGCATGTAAAGATGAATTCAGTGGATAAAAAGAAAGTGTCAGGGAAATTGGCCGATGAAGGATTGCATTTGATCTGGTTGGGAATTCAAGAATGGAGACAGAATACCCTAGTGTTAAAAAATGGGCCAGAAGTGTATTTGCAATTAAAGTTTTCCACAAAGAACTGTCTAGTGGGATTTAGAATAAGCAGAAAAAGAACTACAACCCCCCAAATAATAAACCAGGTTTTATTCTTATTAATGCAAGAAAATAATGATGTAACAGCAGCAGTATTTACAGCATTATGGTCTAACCGCGACACAAGTGGGAGGTTTTTTTGTTACAAATTGTTGTGACAGTAGAGTTGATAGTATTAAAATACTGATAGAATTATTGCTGCTGCTTTTACCGAGAACGGACAAGCCTACTGTCTCTTTGGTCCAGGTTAACACATTTTTGACCCATCGGGTGTAAATACTGTTACCACTACTACTACTCTACGACTAGTAATACTAATAGTCGGGCGTGGGGAGTAATGGAATACATGTACACATACACGTTACATAATTAGGATATAAAACAACTGTATACTGTTAAAAACAAAAAAAAATCTGATCAGATACATGTAGAAAAACTGGGAATGTTAGCAGGATTACAATTTTAAAATGAACAATATAAAAAAAAAACAAAAAAAAAAACAAGACCCAGCCCGGAATAAGTTTATGGTCATTTACTTCAAGTGTGAATAAAAGTAAAGTAGCTACATTTAAATGCATACAATTACCACTATAAATGTAAACACCCATTCGTGCATAGAAAAGAAAGGAATAGCTGAACAAACAATTAACAAACCTATCAACAAATATAAAAAACGTGTTGGGCTAAACTATTCCACCAGCAGAAATATGATAAACAAACAAATGCACTTTACTAATGATTTCCAGGTTAACACAAGGAAACAAAAGCTTTGTTTTTTTAGTAGAGCATGAAACACTTACAGGTAATTAAAGTTGGTATCCGTGCACTTAATGTCACGTCGCTGCAGAGAAACAAGTAGGTAACATTTTTGATGATAAAATTCTTGGTTTCCCCATTTTCTTGCGTGAGGTTGCATTGTTCTGTTGTCGTACACAATACACTTAAGTCACCTTTGATAATCCCTATGCTTTTATTTGCACATTTGGTATAAAGGTATAGGGCCGAGTTATTATTTTATGATGTTTTATTCGTGACTCACTTTAATGGTCGGTTGCTGGCTTTGTGCTGGCTTCAGCTCGTACTTCACACTTTGTGCAGCACATTGTGTTTCCATCTGGAATGTACTAATGTGCTGTATAAATAAAGTTTGCTAGGACTGGGCGAGGATAGGGCCAAAAACTGAGCAGAATCCGTTTCATTTCATTTTTGTCTCCATGATTCTAAAATAGTTTTCTTTACTGAAATGATATGCTGTAGATGTGCAATATCGCAAAACAACAGCAATAACAACAAAGCTGCGTCTGCGAGGGTATCGTGTTCGTTAATGAATAAAAATAATTTAAAATAAAATATAGCGCCACTCATGGAATAGCAATGACTGGAGAAACATATTCGCAATTAATGTATGACAACAAGCAAACATGTTGAAGTTTTTTTAGCGAGAAGGTTTTCCGGTGGAGGCACTAATCTCATTTTTCACAATTTTCAGAAAGCAACAACTTGATTAATGAAATTAATTTGAGCCCTGTATGGAGGTAATGCAGAAACAGAAGTAACATGAATTTAATCAAGATACACAGTCAAATTCTGATTATTGTAGGTTATTGGCTACAGTTTTTAACAGGTAATTAATTGGATCGTGATTTTAATAATAATAATAGTAATAATAATAATTGAAACAAAGCGCCTCGTGATGGTCATCTTTGATGGTGTTTTTTTGCCACTGGGCTGTCCCACGGCTCTTTGCAGATTAAAGTGTGAAACTTTACATCTTCTGCCCCTCTGTTAGCTCATTTACAGGGCTCAGCTGAAGTGTGCTGGGGTGTGTGATGCACCACCGCACTCACTTTACATCCTCACTGTAAACACTGTCTATTATATTATTCACAACAGTGTCCTCCAGAGAGATGGATCCCGGTGAGGCTCCTCTGAATATGTAACACCAGCTATTGTGCTTACCTGCTGCCCCATATCAGCGTGGCCCACTGTGGCCCTTAGATGGTTCTCGTTCAGATCTCTTTAGCTGGGCTGGAGGGTAATCCCTGGGCAGCCGGGGCTTCTCTGTTGTCTCCTGGTTGTTTTCTGTGTAGTTCATAAATTATAGATGGGCCATGTCGAGGGCCATCATGCTGCCTGATCCCTGTCTGTGCTGACAGCTGTATGATGCGCACTGAGTGCAGCAGATTGGGAGCTCAGAGTTTCATCAATAAATATCACTCTGACCCTCACACTTGGCCTCGTGTCAGCGGTCAAGGTAATGGCTTTTTATTATCGTGAAGGGCAGCCCAGCGTGGGGTAGTCTTAAGGTTGCTCGTCCATCTCAGGTCTGGAGACGCAAAGACAGACAGAGAGAGAGAGAGAGAGAAGGGGAGAGAGAGGAGAGGAGAAGCTGGTCTAAAGTTTAAATGGACTAGGCTGTTATTATGTGAAGCCTGAGGATGAGTGTGGATGCGTTGTGTGTTTGACAGTGAACAGCAGGGAGCTTTTGTGTGTTGCTCCAGAGGAAGTAGTGATTTTCATGGACACATCATTGGATTAAATTAACCTTATTAACCAGCTGTGATGAATTCTATTGAGCTTACTGCTTCACACAGATCTCTAAAGAAATTGTGTGTGTGAGCGTGTGAGCGTGTGCGGCTGATTCTATTTTTCTGGGCTTGTGTTTGAATGTGGAGCCTGTTTTTGTGTGTGTGTCTGTGTGTGTGTGTGTGTGTGTTAGCTGATGGTTAGCTCTAACTGCCTGGCTCATAGATGACAGGGCTTGAAATGCCATGATTGTGTACTGAAAGCTCAGGCAGCTGTACATGCAGCATGATGTCTTCAGAATACAGGTTTTTAGACAAAACAATATAGAACAGAACAGCATTTTGTCTAAAGTTCATTCATCAAAAAGCTGCATATTTTGAAAAGGGTAAAAGCCCCGCACAACCCTGTCAGGGAAGCGCAAAGGCTAGATACTATAGATTACTTTAATCCCCTGCCAGATATAAAAAGGATAATTACATATTTGTGGTGGAGGCTGTGTGGTGAAAAAATCAATACAGCCTTTTTTGTATGACACTTCATTAGTGTGAAAAAATCTTGGAGCTGAGAAGAACTGCACTGCAATTAAATGGTTCTGCTACCTTAGACTTTGTAATGGCTCTATATTATTATCCAGTTTATTTGAAATAGTGGTTGCACTTGTGGAGTAATTGGAAACCATTGATTATGTACTTTTATGTCTACACTCTTGCACATCATTATGGAGAGAAGCAATAGTTAGTTAGCCTCTCTAATGAAGCACTAATTGCACTAAGTAGGTTAAGATGTTAGTCAAACTGCACTCAACTGAAATCACAGCACAAAGACTTCCAATTAATCTGCATACACTGACTAGCAGATGCTGTTGTGGAGTGCATATCGTGCAGATTTTATTTGCTTTGTGTCTGTTCCTGTTTGGTGAGTAGAAATTGTATTTGTATCAGTCCTTTGGCAGAAGATGAAATTGATTGGAAACAGTAGAAATAAGAGGCGGTGCGGGTACAAAAAAAAAAAAATATCGGAGGTGATGTAATATAGAGTGTCCACTTTGCTGCTGTTTTCAAAGGAAGGCCATTTGTAATGTGGGGTCGTTGCTGATAATGTCAGGAGTGTAACTCCGGCTGGTAATTGTACAGAAATGTCTGTTAACTCGTATGCCTGCGTTAACATTTATTTAAGAGGGTGAGGGCTTTGCACTTAGTTTAGCCCCTGACACAGCTCCAGTGTGACCAGTTGTAATGCATATAATACAGCACAGAACCTGAAATAACGTGATTCATTTTATTAGACAGTATATCAGAGAGTCGCGGGATACCACAACACAGCAAGCAGTTACATGTAACAGCGTTAAGTAATTAAAGAAAAAGAATGGAATGAGTTACAGTTAATGAGAACA
Source organism: Coranthus polyacanthus (assembly GCA_037367275.1). Taxonomy (NCBI): domain Eukaryota; kingdom Metazoa; phylum Chordata; class Actinopteri; order Kurtiformes; family Apogonidae; genus Coranthus; species Coranthus polyacanthus. The sequence continues at coordinate 16,606,120 of JAPQRN010000015.1, forward strand.
TAATGTGTAATTAATTATTGGTACTGATCAAAATGTTAGTGATTACAAAGGGGTTGCGTCTAAATGTGTTCTTGTTGGTAAAAAGCTCATGTGCAAAATGTAAGTAACACGCTGGTTGGACACTGTGTTTCTGTGTTGGAAATTCAACAATATTTCACTTCTGAAATCAGAAAAGGGCTCTGACGTTAATGTACAGTATTGAGCTTTACTGCCCAGTTTAAAGCATTCGCTAAAAAAGTGTTCAGATGTAATAAATTGCACTACGTTGGTGAAGTAATTAAAATAGTTACATTATTTTTTAAAAATTACATTTTTAACAGGTAACTAGTAATCTGTAACCTATTACATTTCAAAAGTAACTTTCCCAACACTGAGAGGCAGTTTACTATTAACATCTGTATTACAGATATTGTAATGATAATTAAAAAAAACGAATTACCCATACAATTATAACTTACCACTGTTTGCGCACAAATTACAGGATCTCAGTCTTTCCAGTTCATAATAGTTAGTATTGGATTTTGCACCTACCCGATAACCTTTCCAGTTTCAAATAAAGCAATTAAATTAAGGAAATGTGTTAACACTGTATCTCACTAAAGATCACTTACAGAAATTCCAGTACACGCCTATTGATTTCTTTTTGAGATTACCCAATTATTTTTCAGGAATGTATTGAAAACCAGATATGGTACCATTCACCTCACTGCAGAATTTATTGTCTGCAAAAAATGTGATGGATTGTCCATTTGCGCAAATGAATTACCCTGTCTAGATATTAGTGTAGCACATTACCCACTGAGGTCATTATGAGAGATGCAGGCTGCCAGCGTCTCTGCAGAGCTGATGCAGTATTGGTGTGGGGGTCCATATGGACTGCCCCACACACTGTCCCCCCATCATGGTCCTCTGTGGAGAGAGTGATGCTGACAGTACACTCCTGGCAATCAGTCAGCTCGCCACCCACCACTATGCGCTACCCGAGATGTGGAGAGCAAGGTCTGTGCTGGTTACAGCTTAAACCCGGCAGCAGCAGGAGGACTTGCCGCCTTTGATCTTTTTCTTTCAAAGGGCTCAAATGCTCACACTATTGTACGCTTGAGAGACACTTCAGCCTTCACTACTCAGGAAGAAAAAAATGTAAAAGTGCCGTCCGCTTGTTACAGCTATGGAACAATTGAAATTTAAATAAAACCCCCTAAATGGATTTACATTTCACAATATTGTTGATTGGTTTAATAAGAGCCATCTGTTGAGCATGTTGAGCAGGGTAAGTTGGTGTAAACTGGAGTATTAAATGTGGGGTGGAGACCTCTATCAGGACCTCTTATTAACAGAAGCTTGTTCTTGGTGGGATCTTAAGAAATCTCCTGGCTTTATATGGCTGTCTGGGGAGAGGGTCAAACCCTGTAAGCTGTCATTGCACATGAAAGGATTAATGTCATCTTATAAGAAGGGGGGAAAAGCCGTCTTATAGTTATTTATTCTGTTTCATTCACATTCTGCTGGCTCTGTAAAAGAAAAAGGCTAATGTCTGGTCTAATTTGTAGCCCTTTAAATTCCAGACAGAGATTCTTTACATATCTCTGGAGCTCATGGCTCCTCTCGGCGCAGCCCCTCTCCTCCTCTCCTTCTGGGATTCCTCTTAAACCCGACCAATTTACTATCTGAAGCAAAGTGAAGATTTACATGAGTTTGTACTTGAATGGCTCCAACTCCAGCTTCATGCACTAAACACTCCCACTGTAATTACCATTCGTAGATCCTGCTCTCTGATACCTCTCTCTCCTCTGCACCTAGGCCAATTGAAGGGGAGAGGAAAGGAAAATACTTATTCCCCAATGCTGATTCTTAGTGCTCCTTGTTCAGGATCTGTAATTGGATCTGTGTTTTCGACTCCCTGCTAATAAGCAGCTTACTTTGGCTCCCTCTAGACTTGACCCACCGCATTTTTGTTTTATGAATTTTACAAGGGGATTTTAATAGATGCTTTAGGCTATGCAAAACATAGGCTGACGGGGAGGCATAATGTGGGAGCCTTGACACAGAGTACGCCTGAGTGGCTGCTTATCATTGCGGACAGGTCTCATAACTTTCATTAAGATTGATGTAGGACAAAAGGGAATGCGTAAGAAGAGGGACATGAGAGAATATTAACCTGTGCTCCTGTAACTAACTATAATTGTTTTGCATTCGGTCTCTCCTCAGGCAGCCGCCCTCATTATCTTTACCCGTACATGACGGCGCAGCTGATTTTAGTAGCCGCGCTTGTTAGAGGAGATTGGAGGTCAGGGCAAACTGTAATCTGCCTTCGGTTATTTTTATGGTAGAATCCGACGGCCAGGGGCTGAAGCGGTGTATCAGTGTATTTTACAAACATAACACCTCATTTCCTTTCATTTTACATCCATGTAATTGTTTCTGAAGTTCACTGCTTGGGGCTGTTGGAAGTTGGGGTAGGTTAATAATCTATTATTTTAAAATCAACAATGCTTTTTGAATCACGTCCTGCCGCTGAGTGTTTTTTTAGGTAATTTATCCGTTTCATCAAATAAAATATTATTTCGTGTTAAAATAAAGCCCCCTTTAGGCTGTCCTCTAAAATGGGAAGCTTAGTAGACAATAGGGCTTGGATTTTCACATTCGTAGTCGTCTTCCTCTCTAATGTAGAGTCTGCTGTTAGTCCAGTGCTCATTTGAAAATGGCAGAATGACAGAGTCACCCATACAGGGTCAGTGAAATGAGAAGGCTGAAAAATGTAAAGACAAGTGCTGACCCGAAGCCTACCCACCCTTTCTTCAATCATTAAAATACTTTCAGAAACCACGGATGATTCCATAATTCATTACAGGTTATAGTATGTAAGTGATTTTATCATGCCTGTCTACATCTCTACATTAAGCCAGTTCATTTGTCTTAAAAAGAAATAGAAATTAAAGAACATTTCCAACATTTCTCCAGATGTATGAGACAGGTGCAGTCATAGAGGTGAATATTCAGTGAAGATGAAGCTTTCCTCAAAGGTACTAACTAAGATACTCTGTTGGGTATAGGAACACTAATGACCAACACAATCACCTATCTTGACATGAATACCAAAGATAACAAGGAGAGGTGGGAATAGGTGTAATGCTCTCTCTTTCCTTCTCCTTCTTCACTTCCTTCTCTCTCTATGGGAATCTACCAAGCACGCTTTACTTCATCACAAAGCTAACGTGGCATAGAACTTTTAAAACCCGCCTCGGCTTTTTACCCCCCCCCATCCCCCTCCCCTACCATCTCCTCCTTGTTGCCATCGTCGCCTCCCTGATTCCTCATATCCCAGCGGCCACTCAGATGTACCTGGTGCCGCAACAAGCCAGAGCCACTGCTGACAAGTACCCCGGTGACTGCAACCAAGTAAACATTACAAATTTTGTTTACCTTCACAGTCCAAAAGGGGTAAATGCATCAAGTCAGAGAGAAAAGAAAATGCACATCTACCTCCAGAGACACAACGGGGGGAGTTACAGAGTGTGTTTCTGACCAAATGTTCACCACCACCCACAGCTTTGTCAGGTCTGAACTGCTCCGGACCACTTAGGTTCCCCACTGGATTTCCTGTGCTTTTCTTAAATTTTCTGCCACTCTGCAGCTGCCTTATCGTACATCTCCGACAAGAACGGCTAGTAGACTCCAGGGCGGATAAGCATAAGCAGCGTGAGAGATGCATGGGTAGAGGAATCGTGGAGTGTAAAAAGTACTTCTGTTACAGCCAATCTGTCGGTCCTGTCCAAAAATAACAACAAACCAGAATAGAACATTTTAATCGAGGTCAAACTTTGGTTAAGGCAACTAAGACATTTCGGGAGGTCAAAATGTCTCAAAACTGGATAATGTCTCGCTGCAAGGATTATTACTTTAAGCTGAGCAAAAGTCAGCATCTATGTTGACAATTGAAGTTTTCTTCATGCTAGTTTCCCAAAATCTGAAAATATTAGGATTTTCTTCATCATGTCTAAATATTAATATTTGATTTATTTTTCATTCATAGAAAAAATGATAATTGTGTGTATTATATAACAATACACTCCTCTATACCTAAATGAAAGAATCAGTATTACAGTATGTTCCCATATAACCGTCAAGCAAACCTTTGAAATGTTGCAAAAGAGAAAATGTGAATTAAGTGCATTTCCATGAACCGGTTTGAAGTGAATAATGTAGTAAGTGTGGCCATCTTTTCACACTTTATGGAAATATCTGGGAAGTTGCCGGGGAAACAACTCATCGGTCATGTGATTTAAATGTGTAAAAAGCATGTTAACTCTTTTTTAAAAAAAAGGTGCAATGCTAAACTTCATAAAGTGTTGTGTAACAAAATCATTTTACAGTCTTGTTAGGAGAACCTATTAACCACAGCTACAGTGGAGCTGTCTGTCAGGAAAAAATGTGTTTTATTAAATAAACAGAAGCTCTGAAAGTCAGTAGGTGAATGAGCCGTCATACCGAACTGTCAATTAAAGCCTGACATGGCAGACATCAGAGCTTTCTATTAGCCCTGAGATCTGAATAACAGAGGAAAAAATTAAAGATGGACCAGATCACTTATTAGAGGGACGGATGAGACCAGAACGAATCCTGGAAAAAAGTGAATGACTTGCTATTTTTAGAGAGAAGTTCAATGTCTGTTCAATGGCTTTGTGGAGATAAGTTGTCCCGTGGTTTATACACAATAATAAACACTCTACCAACATAGCTATAGTGATTAAGTCACATAGTGATTAAGTTACAGTTTAGATTATTGAAAATGCATGTGTCCCTGTCCATTCTAAAACTTTAAAATGTAAAATCCTCTTACTTTATTACTTTCGAGATGCAGCCTACAGCCAGTTGTCGAGATAACACAAATGCAAAGGAGCAGAGTTCTATTTCCAGTGACTCTAGCAGTCTTTAAAACCGTCACTGCTTAAACTTCAGTTTAAACCAACAACTTTACTTTTAGTTTGAGACTGAACGTGAACCACTTACATTTTAACTCCCTTAACAATCGACCGTTATTTTCATTTTTATGGTGAGGTCGGGTTGTAAATTGATTACGGAGGAAATAAGGTGCAGGTTAATTGATAATAAAACCAATCATTAGTTAGGCTGCTGAGGTATGGAATTGATGATTTTAGCTCTGGCACCATATTAAACACTTTTCTCTAACACTTCTGCACTTTGCTCACATTTCACCCTCATTTTATAAAACAAGGCCGCTCGTTTTTGAGCTAAGAGATATTTTTTTGGGGGGGCTGAAAGTATACTCATTTCCAAGCTTGTAATTAGACAAAAGCACATTTCGACACATCGTGAATACACCCTGTGAGGAAACAAAAGGCAGACTGAACACTATTAGCAATTGAATATGCTTTTTCTTTCAACCTGCAACTTTTCTGCAAGGCTGGAACCTGCCATTACTGTCCATTATCTTCATCTTGATTCAGTGTAGGAGGCTGGACAGGCGGTATGTAATCGGAGACTGAAAGGAATAAAGGTCAGAGCTTGGTCAAATGATCATTTCTAATTACTGTGTAGGATTTTTGCTCACCTCATGAATTAAGTCTGTCATACATCTTAATATCTTGATTATAAAATGATCCATGCAGGTTATATTGACCCAATTGCAGTTTTAAACAAGGTCTGCACATTGCTAAGTAACTCAAGAGAAACACAAGGGGAAACTTGGGCTCCTTTTTTCTTGTCTTTGAATGGGTTTACATTTGGGATCAGGCCAATGAACATCTTCAAATCTGTCTGTAGCAAACATCAGTTAAACATGAGAGCATGTCTTTAATGGTAATGCACACGTATGCAGTCTTAGGGGAGTCATAGCACTGGTGATTCCTCTGCATGGTGAAATAATGACTAAAGGATATGAGGCCATTTTACCGGTGCACCCCGTGGCGCAAGTGCTTTTCATTCATGAAGTTTCCATATTTCAAGATGATAATGCCCATGTTCACACTGGCAAGTGGATTCATGAACAGCGGGGGAAAAGTCAAATGCCTTTTCATGTACCCCCCCAATCACCTAAACATTACTGAACCTTTATGGAAACAGATTTTCACCTCCAGTAAAGTGGATACTTCTCCAAAAAGGAGCAAAATGCCAGGAATTTTGGGACTCGATCTGTTTGTGCTAAAGGTAAAACATGCCTTAACGCCACTAATGAATATATTTGTGTATTGATCAGTAGTGGTGGGACAAAATATGGGAATGTCATATCAAATATATCAGACACTGAGATACCTGCTGAATCTGAGACTTTAACAATGTTATAAGTTTCTTGCAAGTCACAGTGTGTGACATGGGTCTAATAAACTTGGGTAGAACACCAAGGATGATGTATGTAGACCGTACGACTACTACCTAAAACATGGTCAGTGTTATAGTGGTGAACAATGAGAAATCCAAAAGACAAGGAGAAGTACAATGTTGACCCGGTTGTGGCTCTGGAAAAGAGGACAACTTGAGACGCTCATTTTGCTTGCCAACTAGGCTCCGTAATGTCGTCAGAGGATGGTTGTGCAGGCGATGTTGCACATGATTCTAATGAACAGTAATAAGTAAGTAGAGCATGGTGTTGTTTCCATCGAAAATGAAACGAGGAATAATTTGGTCTCCTCATCAGTCCACTCTACCTGTTGTACTTCCAGACATGTTTGTCACACTTTATTGAGGAATTCGGGACATTTTTCAGAATTTTGCCCTTCCCATACACATTTTCTGCTGCGAAACTTAAAAATGCACGTTAAATATGTTTATTCAAATGCACCTTATGTATCATTTCATGCTGAATTCCAATTGGTTGTGAAGTAGATGTAGCAGTAGCAGTCGCACTGTGAGATTGTTATCCTAAATTTTTGCAGCTGCCCAAATTTTGTTCCAGGCATTCTCTGGACATAAGACAGGGACAACGGACATCTTTGTGCGTCCCTCACAGTGCGATATAGGACCACTGTTTTGAAGCCATGATCAAAGATCTCACACAGTGCATGCCCAGCTTTAGGGGTATTTTTTACCCCTAAAGTTACATAGACGTCGCAATGGATCGTTGATGATCGTCTTGCACAGTACCAAGTATTGCTTCTCGCTCTCTTTCGTGATCAGACAAAGCAAAAGTACATACATTCCGAAGCAGAATTACAGACACTTGTGGGAAAGAAAGAGACTTTACTGCAGTATAAGTGAAAAAGTGCAGGCTCTGAAATGTGCTCCGAGCATGAAAGTAAAAACCCGGCCTTTGATAGACATTTCCGTTTTCATCTTGTTACGTTGGTAATGCGTGATGTTCACAAAATCAATACACCAAGGGATTATCTTCCTGTGATATATGTAAGACACGCAAAGATGCAAAGTAAAAATGAAGACAGTAACAATAATAATAACTCCCCTCAAACGCATTAAAACAAGCCTGAAAATGTAAAAAGTAGAAAGACATTTGTGTTAAAATGTGAGGTAAAAACTAAAAAGTTGTCAGAAAAATGAATGCTTTCAAAGTCTACTGAAGTACAGTAATGAAGTATTTGTATTTAATTACTTCCCACTTGTGATTTTGGTTGCATAGGGACTTTTTGTTGTTTGTTTTCTGCCCTTTGTGTGTTGAAATATAGCATGAGTACAATAGTAGCGCAGTTTGGAGTCCTTAATGCATTCATTCTGCCAATAAAAACAAGATAGAAAGTGACAGAATGCATGCCTGACATCCACCAGCACCCACATAAAGGCGCCTGCTCAGATTGGCTTACTGTATTTATACGCTCAGTGCTACAGCACATCAGAAATATATAAATTTCCTTGACGTGAAATAAAACAAACCCTAAGGGCCTCGGAGAAGAAGCAAATCACACATCATCTCCCTCAAAAAAGATGACAAGCAGAGACGGAGCTGAATGGATACAGAGACTTAAATGACAAGAGAACATAGAGGAATGTGATGTACAGTACCAATAACAAAATGCTTAAATGACAAAAGGAAATAAAATGAGACACAGCGTAACGCTTCACCTCGCATAAATCCATCACCGCAGAAGCTCGAATCCTTGTGGAAATGGTTGGAAAAGTGACATTTTATTGCACGGGAATGTCCGCTGCAAACCCCACACTGGGTTAGTATGGATTACATTTCTCTTTTAACACAAAAGGTTATTGTTTTGTATCTGGGAAACATTGCTGAATACGCTCTTTCTTTTATTTTAATTAACATCACAAGCACGTCATAATGTCACCACTTTCCCCTTTGTCTCCCAAGTGGCAACCCTTCACCGTTTCTATACAAAAAAAAGAAAAAATGTTATTCTTTGGTGCACCCCTGGCGGGGGAAGTGTGTGAAAGGCTGAGACAGGGGATTGTCAGGACGGAAATATTGTAGTAAAATAACAGCAGGGGCAGGTGTTTTGTTTGAGCGGCCCTCTTTGGCATTTCTGAGCCAGCTGAAGAACACCACTGCAATTATAAGCGACAATGGCTGCACAGACACAGGTATAGATTCATTACCTTTAACAACCCCGGGCCTCTTTCTCCAGATGCTATCAGATGATCCTTTTCTTTTCATTTGTCCCCCCCACCACCACCCCCCCACCCTTGTTTCTTTTTCATTCATGTCCTCTAATATAAACACAAAAACCAGAGAACACAGGCGCAGAATAGCACAGAGAGAGAAGGTGGCAAGAAATGGCGTATACACACATGCATTGAGAAAGTGCAGACAGATGTTCACATCTGCTAAATCCATAAGAGGCAGGAAATCATTTCCAATAGCAGCTCGCAAATCAGGAAAACTTGAGTGACACGCAGCTACAGGTTTCCACTGAAGAAAGTTGTTCGTTTTTTTTTCTTTTTTCAACTTTATGCTAATAAGGTGTCATGTGTGGGCATTAGAGCTGTGAAGAACCAAACACCTCTTAATAGTAGAAGTTGAATGTGCAGAATGATTTCTAGTCAAAAAAAAAAAACACACTTCACAAAAATGGACAAGGAAAAAGGGAGAATTGAGTTTACTGAATATCCGCATTTTAGCAGCAGTGTCAATGTAAAGTAACAATATATGCAAAGGTGGTAAAAGTACACACGTGATTTACCTTCTTTACTGCAGTAAAAATGAAATAGTACAGGTTCAGAAATGTACTCCAAGTATAAAAGTCCTTCCAAAGACAAAGCATCGTGTTAATATAATGTGAAGACTATTAAACCATTCAAATTCAAATCAAGTAAAAGATAAATATTCTGTACATTAACTTTGCTCCAATGTGTAAATTAGTTGTCAATGTCAGTAACAGAACTTGAAACATGATGCATTTTCTCCATTTACTGTCGTGTTTGTCTTGTTATCTTTTATACCATTCTCTCCTCATTTAGTCTTTTTCACTTTTTTAACGTCTTTTACGTTATTTTCTAAACATTCTCCCTCCCTACTCATCACATACTGACCCTATGTGTTACATCCCAACACATAGGGTGTCATCTTACGCCACACAGGACATATAGACGATGCCATGGTTACGGTTCGGCTGGAGACCAGGGTTTGTGTCTGTTTCCTTTCATGCCGTGTTGATTTTTGCATCTTCTTCCCCCAACCGTTTTCTCTAACCCTAACCCCGATGCTTTTTCTAATCCCAACCAACTTGTTTTTATGCCTAAACTTAAGCAAACCATGACTATGCCGTTCTCTAGACGTCTTTCCAACTACCCCGTGCATTCAAAGGACACCCCGATGCGTCAAAATGCGACGGCCTGACCAAGTCATGTGACAAGTTGAGAGTGAGAATGTGCCTAAAGAGGTTCAGGGCTGCAGAGAACAAGGATATTAAATGTCGATTAGTCTGGTGATTATTTTCTTGATTAATTATTTAATCTATAAAAAGTAAAGTTCACCAGCAGTCCCAAACCTGGGCAGAAAAAAAATGGGGCAAATCATCCCATTTTCTAAGCAGCTGTTTTTCTGAAAGTTTTTTTGCGGATTATTATTATTATTTATTTTTCAATTGACTGATCGATTAATCGATTAGTTGTTGCAGCTCTGCTGAGGTTTAAATTAACCGATGGCAGATTAGACCCTCTGGTCTGATTAATATCCCCTCCAGCTGCTTAGAATAATGTTTGCAGAGATAACATGTTTAATCTGTTTAATGTGCCACTGGCAGGATTAGTGTTTCTCACTGGAGTCACTTATTGTAAAAAAAAAAAAACAACAAAAAAAAAACATTTGGATAAACATTAACTACTCAAGTATAAAAGTTGATCTAGTGATTAGTGATAAATGCAGATGACATGTCGGTATTTAGAAGGGTTTTTTTTTTTTGTACCTTATCAATTAAAAGTGCTGTGATGATATGATGAAAGCTTCTCATCCAGTGTTTAATACATCCACAGTAGAAACATTAAATGTATCTCAAATTACCAGCATTTCAGTTCAGGCCAAAGAGCTTCAGACCAGATAGCTCTTATCACATCCAGCCTCACTTCTCGGTTGCCTCGCGGCTACCTAGAGGGACATTTAAAGGTGAAATGAGTTGAAACAAAATTAATTTCCTCTTTTTACTTGACTTTTTTTGAGCCCAAACACCGGAGGGGGAGATTTAGGGATTTGGAAAGTGAGGGGTCGAATCATTCCGATCATAAGGTGTAAGAGGATGATCGTACTGAAGAGCTGACACGGTTTTGTTTAGCTTGATGCTGCGACTTGTGACCACTCTGTAGTAACAATATTTAGCCGCTCGATCCTTAAAGAAGTCTTATCTGTGTATGTGTCAGATGAAGAACGCTCCTCCTGAGAGCGTCTGACAGCACCGAGAACAGCTGAATCTATTCCGAGAACTGGTTTTTCCTCTTTATCTCTGAGGCTTGTTGACTGGCTGACAGACAGAATTTGATTTGCAGACACAACGACAGGGTGATAAACTGGGAACCCCAAGTTACTACAGCTCCATGGGACGTTTACACCATTATCTGCATTACTTGGATTGCTATGTTTAGAGAACGATGTGTTGCATTCAACTGGTTGAACTGGTTTTTCGCAAATTCTGGGCAAAATGACCCATTTAAAACATTCTAGTACATTATGGATTAATATTATGACAATTGATGCTGAGCAATAACACAAATATGATTAGAATGGTGGTGTTTATCAAAAGGTCTGTCCGTCAGTCCATCCCCAATCTGTTTCAAAAGGAGATATCTCAGGAAAGGCTTGACAGAACGTCTTAGGATTTGGCACAAACATTCACTTGTCTCCAAGGACAAAGTGAAAAGACTTTGGTGGCCAAAGGTCAAGGTCGCTGTGACTTCACAAGACAGGTTTTTGGTCTTTCGTAAACTGAGAAAAATAAAACCATAATTAAGATAGATAGAGTCAGTCAGTATCTTACAAATTGGTAGTTAAAATGGGTAGTTACTTCATACGTAAGCCTAATATTTTGGGTGGTTATGAAATCTATTTTCCAATTTTATCGGTTCTAGTTTCACACCAGCAGATGGCAGCATGTCACACATCTGTGTTACCGATCCGTCCACGTCTGGCACCATGGGGGCAAAAGATAGAAGAAAGCACCAGAATCCACTTCGGAATTACTTTTAAAAAAAACTGCATTATTGTTGCATTTATGATGCGACGATGCCTTGGCTAAAGTTTGGTTCGGAATAGACACATTAACAACTTGGTTCGGGTTTCGAAAAGATCATGGTTAAGTAAGTAAATTACACGTTGAACGTTACTCAAACAATCATGTTTACCTTCAGTAGGAAATGGGACTCGACCACCGGCCAGAGTACATTATTCCACCACCTCCTTCTAAGGCTGAAACTAATTTAAACTAAGTATTCTCAATAAATAGAATCTATACGAGCAAACATTAACAACAAATTACAACTA
>JAPQRN010000015.1:16638101-16650404 GCA_037367275.1 Coranthus polyacanthus
AAAATAGCACATTTTTCCCAATATTGGATTAAAAAAAACGATCCCGATAATGGTAATATATAATATCAGATCTATCAGTCACAGTGCAACATTCCAAAACTAAATAAAAGTTTCACTACGCAGCACGTGTTTCATCTCCTTCGTTTTGTTCACGTTCGGCCGGCGGCTTTTTTAAAATGCACCCTCCATTCAATGTTTGCCAAAAATACAATAAAACATGTTTCAAAGTGGCTCATCAATGTGACAGTGCTGGTAATTGCACTCAGGGAGCTCAATAGTTTTCTTTTATGGTTTGAAACTTACTGTAGGTCTTTGTCTTTTCTCTCAGAGGTTAGTAGCTGTCCACCTTTTTTCTGGCAGACCGTTAACTGACAAGCTTCGGGCATTTGGCAAGATGTTATCCAGCAGCAGAGCTCATCTACTTCTCTGACAGCCCACAGCACCTGCCAAAGGATCTTCTTACCTTCACTAGCTACTGTGAGCGAGCAATGCTCAGCGCTGAGGGAACTGTTTCAATCTCCCTCATGCTGGAATTTTTCAGCTTGTTCCCATGTTTTCTTTCTCTTTGATTAGATGGAAGAAGCCAAGAAGATACTTTCATGGATAATGAGACACTGGACAGAGGTTTTATTTGTTTCTTGAGCTAAGGTCTCCATTGGATCTTTTGGCAGATGTGCTGAGTCTAGGCCAGCAAACACATTATCATTATCTTCCTTTAGTAATCAGTAAATCCAGTAAGTAACACCATTGTCTTTCTATTGTGAAGAACAAGCAGAACATACAGACTTACCTCTTCTTTGCAAGGTGTTGGTGTTATCCTCAAGAGTGCAAGTGTCTTTTTTTTTTCTCTTTTTTTTTTTTTTTTGACTGATGCAATCCGGACACAGCTGAAGAGGTAGATGAGAAGAATTTAATTTGCTCTCCTTTCTACTTCAGTGCCTGCAAACTTAAGGTCTTATGTCTAATGCAGTCGTGACCATGATAGATAAGCCTGCATAAGTCTACAAAGCCAGCTTCAATGCATCTGAGATTAGCACATCTCTTCCACCTGGAACTTCGGCAGCAGCGAGGGCGACCCTGGCCTTGGCGACAGGACAGCCGGACATAAAAGTCTTTGAGAACCCAGGCAGTTCCTCACAAGAGCATGTACCATAATTAGAGCTATAATGGCATCTGAATGCAGTGCAGGTTAATGAAACACTGGCTCTGTGAGGGAACCAGGGGCTTTTGGGTAAAGAAAACAGCAGGGTTCTGCCAGGAGCCCGATGATAGCAATTTGCAGAGTGAGTTATGTCCTATAACCTCAAAGCAGCGAGTACTTTGAGCATGTTTTGTTCTTAAATGGGGTATAGTTTTCCATTTCCCATCCATTAATATGCATAGAACAGCTAATGAGGCTGAACCAACTAAGATAATAAGATTCTGAGGCTGCAGCACCACTGACTGCATTAATGGTGTATGACTTTGTGGTGAGGCATTTGTCTCCAGATGCCTTTGGACATGAGCACAAAATGGAAAGCTAAGGAAACTGTGTTCAGTGGCACATGGACACTCTGAGGTTTTGATCTGCATTTTGCACTTATTGTTCTGTTGAAAAGCGTCTGAACAGGGTTCCTTTATCTATTTCGATTACATTTAATGAGCACTAAAAGTCACATTTATTTAGTTTTTAAGTTTTTAAAATTTTTGTAATTTTTGAGATTTCAATTTGTGCATTTCTCATAATCTGTTCAAATTTTACACATCACGATCATCAGTTTAAGCTTTATTCACAAACATGTCGAATCCTCATCGGCATTATTTTTATTTTTTTTAATTTAGCTTGAAACTGCTGTAGCATCTTTTATTTCCCTTAACACAGAATGAGCCTATCATCATCTATATAGGGTTCCTTACCGTACAGAGTGGAAATAAAACACAGTGTTGGATCTCTCCAGTCTACCACCTTGTAGAGCCTGCAGTGAGAGCGCCTGTGGAGGTTGTCTAGAGGTGTATTGGCAGATCGTGGGATGTTATTAAACATAACTATAAATATAAAGAAGTGTTAAATCCTTTAGGAGGGAAAACCTATGATTTTTGCCCTCTTCCTGTCAGCAGTTTTCTGCGGCGGTGTATTAGCATTGTCTCCTCTCAGTAAATAATGTGTCCTCATTCAGTCACAGTGAAGAGAAAGAGCATTTGACTACAATGGGCTATTATTGGCTATAATAGGGATGAAGCAGACTCTCAGGAGAGACTGGGAGACTTGTGAACTGGAAATGTCTGCTGTTCATCACAGCATTTTACAGCCAACATTTTCTCTGCAAGAGCAGCATCACTGCCCCAGGATAACTTACACTGATGCCTCACTTCATTTACACAGTGCAGTTTTGCTTCTGCTTGAGCAGAAACTGCTGTTAGGTGTTGAAAAAACTAGACAACTAGACCACTAGACCAGCCCCCTGTATAGATCCATATATATATACAGCTGAAAAGAAATCCCTCTGCTTTCATTCAAAATTCAAACATTAGTCACTACAATGTGAACGCGGATCTTCATTACTCTTTTGTGACTGGACCTTCTCCTTTTTGCAGTTTTTCCACGGCTTACCCGGGAACTGTCTTCATCTTTTCTCATCTCTTTCTGGCATACCACCCAGTAAGTTAGCGCCGCTCGCTTTCTCAACCTTGTTTTCCTTTCTTACGTACGTCTCTCGTCACTGCGGCCTTTGTAGTTTTTCTTTGCAGACTGTCTCATTTAATGCAGCCGTGACCATAACACGGCTCACCGTAGCGTCCTCTTTAGCCGTCTCTCCTGCGTTTGAAGGACCTCCCCCCCTCCTCCTTTCCAGAACCCTCTCCCTTTCTTGCCTCCCTCCCCCCCATGCTGACCCTCCTTTCTCTGCCCCCCCTCTGGATGGACCCCTCTCTGGTGCGGGGCCTGGCTGTCAGGCCCTCTCCTGTGAGTGCTGCTGCTGTGATTTCCTCTGGGCCATCAGGTGGGCTGCTGCTAACTAGCCAAGCCTGAGACAGGGTGACCTCAAGCCTCAACATGATGGGTCTGAATCAACAATGTGTTCGCCTAAACAGGGAGGGAGAGACCAAACAACTTAGAGGGCTGCCTGCCAGCAAGTAAATCAACAATGCTGCATCTCAAAGTTATCTACCTGTGGAAATTTTGTAGTGCAAGTAAGCATTTAATTCTGTTCCCTAAAAGTGCCTATTGGGTCTAACTTATGGCTTTTTAATCTCTACTAAACTGTTTTTGCTTGGGTATGTTTGCTGCAGTGTTTGTCACAGTGGTGCCTCACAGTAGGTGTATTGTAAATCAACTGGGTGCTGCGTGAACTGTCATTACAGTGATCATTAACACTCGTGATATCATCAGCGCATGGCAGATACTTAATTATCGAATCCTTTCTTCTGTTTCAGAGGCCCTGGTGTATTTTTCTTTTTCAGAACAATTTCTGATGTCTGCAAAATCCATATAAGCCTGTCTGATTAGAACAAGCTCAGTTTAATGAGTTTCTCCTGTGCCACCGTTTCAGATGGATCTCATTAAGGGTAATCATACTGTAGTATGAGTTCTAAGGAGGACTTTATATACAAGCTAAGGTTATCTAAATTGATTTTTTTTTTCTCAGTATTGAATATTTAACAGGTGGGAATCTGCTGGTCAGACGTAAAATGTCATTTTGCTAATCGGAGTCATCAAGTAAATGTGTCTGTCAAACTCCATTGTGCTGTGACCGTACAGAGCATTTGCTAGCATTTAGGTGATAATCAAATTTAATGATGGCATTACTGAATAGCTGATGCTTGCTGCAGTCGCTCTCCGCTCTCCTGGGTCTTCCTCTGCTCCTCAAAATGTTTCAAACTTTTTCTCTTCCACAATTCCCTTGAGCTAGCCTCCCATCATATCTGAAATGCGCTTACAGCAGTGGCCGTCTTTTGCTTGAGAGCTCTTTGCCTTATGCTTCCATCAGAGGAGACTGAGTCTCACAGATGCACTGCTTAACAATGCCATCCCCTGCTCCCATCAGAGGGGGGAAGGTTGCGGAGCTGCGCCCCACAGAATAAGGGGGGCAGGTCCCCTGTGATTGGCGAGAGCTGAACATCGATGCCAGCTTCCATCTGTCATGATAGCCTATCTCTGAACCTTCAATCTGTCAAAAGCTTGCTGCCTAGCTGAAGGCTCCAGGAGATTTGGTGTGCTAAACAGATTTGACAACAGGCATTATCACTGTGAGGGGCCCGGCGAAAAACGCCATCAACGTGTTAATTGTGGCTGGAGATGTAAACTGTCACTTCTCATCTCATTTAACACTTGCTTTGCCAGTTTTTTTCTCACCTCGTTTTCTCTGCTTTCAAAAACATATGGAAATGTTAAATGTGACTATAATCCTTGACTAACAATATGTGCTTCATGCCTTTCACTCTGATAAAGCTGATAAGGCCTAAGAGCAAAGTGCGGGTGTGTCTTTAGGTTTGTTGAAGTTACAGACCCACTGCTCTGTAAGAGACAAACAAATCCCATTCAAAGTGAAAAACTGATGTAGAGCAACTAAGCAAACTTTACATTGGACAGTTAACGTCCTTGTGTTACCTTTAAGACCCAGCAGTTAATATTCACACCATCAATGACTAAAAGTCAATCATGTACATAAGAGTTTGATCTCCACATAAAAGCAACTATATTACTGCACACAGAGGAAAATATAGTTTCAGTTTCATTACAGTCTGTAAATTTCAAAACACAAATTGTAGAAAAGTGAAGTAAAATACGTTTTTCTTTCAGCAAAAATAAGGTGTAAATTCTTATTTTTTCTGCAACACTTTGTTGTTGTCTTTATCCGACTCTTTTTCCCATTTCAGATGCAACTCCGAATGTCAAGTCTCTTCCTATTATCACTAATTGATTATCCTCTATCAAAGCACCTTATTATTTGTGAGTTGTAGCGATCAGCCCTATTATTTGTGGGCTTTCCCCTGACAGGCCTTTAATGGTGATGGTTGGTTTAACCCCCGGGCCTTGCTAATAGGATTTACCAGCAGGTGACTGGTAACACAGACACACACACCCCTCTAACCCTTTCACCCTCAGGAATATCAGATCCTCCCACTGCCTGCTCACTGAAAATAGCATACAGACACGGAACTAATTCAGCCTTGTCATTCCCTCTGAGCTGATTTTTCTACATCTTCTGTAGAAAGGCAGCATGCACTGTCAGTGCTCGCTCTCCCCCCCTTTTGTTTTGTTTTTGTGGAGTCAGGATCCATGCATGAAGCACACGTATGCAAAAGCCAATGCAAATAAAGCTGAGGCAGACACTGCGCCATCTTGGGGATGACAGACGATGGCCAGACGAAAAGGCCACGGCCCTATACTCTTGTCGTCTCACGATAGTGATGTCATTACAAGACACAGGGATTGCAAAGTCACATTTATGGTTTCATACGCTACACGGATTAATTTGTAAACCCCATTAAGTCATGGTTTAAAACTATAGCTTCAAATTAAAAAAAAAGATTCAACCTAAAACTCTCTTTATACCAGAGTTTAGTTTTACTCTAAACCTAGAATAAATTACAATTTTGTTGCACCAAAACTTTAAGCTCTAAATTAAAATGTGATTCAGAAAACGTACACTTGAGGAGGTTTAACTTTTTTAAAATAACTCCCTTTTTGAGACGAACTGAGCAAAAGAATTAAATTCCTCAAAGAAACTTAAGGGACAGACTTCGAACACGAAGACTAGACCAAATGTCTCTTTTTTACATACTGTACTGTTTCCGTTTTTTTCTTACCTATTTTTCTATTATTTAGCCATTATTTGCTCTGTTAATTATTGGACAATTATTGGTCAATAATTGGGCCAACCAGTTTTTCTTAAAGGAGGATTAATCCATCATCAGTACGATACCGAGCTAACATTTAAGCTAGCTATTGCTATAAAATAATGTAATGTTTTGTTAAGCAATGCAGAACAGCCAAAAATGAATGGGTTTATCTCTCTTTTCTATTCACTAGGTCCTGACAGCACACACATTTATTTTTTTTATTCATTTATTTTCATTTGGCTAAGCATGCATCTCCATATTAATTAAACTCAATTTAATCTTGGTTTAGATCAGTAAACTTAGATTTATAATTGTACAACATGAATCTGGATATGCTCATTACAAACCTAGTTTTGCTAAATTATGGTTAGAACTAATCTTAGATTGACAAATGACAACTAAAGTTTTATTGTCTTTTTCGATTATAAAACAGATCTGGCGATAGTTAAACGCTCACTCAACAGAGAAAGTAACTTTTCAGAGCCTGAAACAATCCATTTGTATTTCTGTGTCCTCCAGGACCACCAGACCGACCAGAACCACTGACACCATCCCGGCACGCTAGCCGGGTGTCTACATGAAGGTATCCATGGCACCGACAGGAAAGGGGCGTGAGCAGCAACAGCTCATTTGCATTTAAAGTGACAGAAACTGATTGAAACGGGACTGAAAACAACACGTACTGTATACGGACATGATACAATGAACGATCTGTGAGATATTTTGTGCGGAAACTTAACAAACGTGTTCTGGGGACATGTGAGACCCTCATTAACTTGTTAAAATGTTTAAGTTAAGAATTGTTTAAGAAGTATTTTTTTTGCATTGGAATAGGGCTGGGTGATATGGCCAAAAAAATCGCGATTATTTTTTTTATTATTGATGATTCATGATTTTAATCTTTTAATTTTTTTGTCTACATGAACTCAACAAAAAACATGATTCCAAAGGACTCTAAGTAGTTTTCTCTATTAAGTCTATATGCCCTATGTGTGGAAAATCAACAAACAACAACAAAAAAACAGCAATTCCAGGAGTGAACGTGCATTATTTGTTTAAAAACAAATTAAATAAAACAACGCACCCGCTGTTAGCCACTGACTAATCTCTATTTTTTCATGTTTTCTTAAAGCAAAAACTCGAATTAATTAATCGAATTAATTCAATATATTGCCCAGCCCTACATTAGAATAATAATAAACATAAAAATACAAATACAAATATGGACTTAACTCCAACACGATGTAGCTGCTATTAATAATTAGAACTGTTAATAATCAACATATTTTAACAGTAAGTATGTCACTGACTGGAGACCTTCAGTGGTAGTGTTTTTGTTTAAAGCATTTCTCTTGTGTATATGTGTAACAGGGCTGTCAGAGGTACTAGTTTATCCAGGTGAGCGCTGTGTGTCATTATTGCGCTCCTGTCCATCAAGATCACAGCTGCTAACTGAGGCAGGGCCATTCTCTCGGCTTTTATCACTTTATTTGGTGTCCATCCGTCCACTGCCTGCAGACAGCAGCAGAGGCCATCCATTACTGCCTCGACACTGATGGGAAGGAGGAGCGCAGGAAGCCTGGGTGGTGGCAGTGTTGGCTGAGGAGGAGAGTAACACAAGGAGAACAGGACCAGAGGAGCAGGGAGGGGATGGGTTTGTTATCCTAGTAATTAAGGACAGAGTGGCTTCCATGCCGGGTGTGCGGACAGGATGTGGCAAATTACTGGAGTCTTTGTGAGGAAAAGCTGCTCCCTCTCTGCTCTGTCCGTTCTCGGGGGACCTCATCATCTTCTCTAACAGTCAGGATGGGATTTTGTACCCTCTATTCCCTCACCTTCTCCTTCCTTCCTTTCTGTCTCTCCTTTATTTTTCCTTTCTCTTCTTTCTGTCATCCTCCTCCTGAAGTGCGCCTCAAAGTCCAAAGTAACATTTCAGCTTCGTAGTTGTAGATAAGCTTAATTGACTAAAAATTAAATTTTTTACCAAACTTTCAGCTGCTCCGTGTGAACTCGTCCTAAAACAGCCTTATATGTTTTTCTCCTGAAGCATATTTTTATATTTACAAGCCGAGAACGATTTAAGTTAGCCTATGAGTCTAGCATGACTGATTTTGATCATTTATTCTGTGTGTAACTGTTAGTTTCACAAACTAACTCCAGGCATCTAGAGAAGGAAAAGAGGAACCAGACAAACCGTAAATGGTAATTTATGTGCACATTTCATTCCTATCAGATGTCACAAGCGACAGCCCACTGAACACCACCGAGACCACAAGAAAAGTGTTTTGTTATTTGTGTATCGCTGCATAATTCCTGAAAAACACAATATTATGCCGGGTTTTTATGGTTTGTTTTTTTTTTTTTTCCTGTTGCACTGACATTTCGCTCCGGGATCCTTAGCTAAGGTACTCAGGTGGGTCGAGAGTAAACGGTGGCCCTCACAACTACACGCAGTCGCAGCAGCAGCCGCATGGCAAGACAGCAAGAGAACACTCTGGGGTTTAAAAGTACCCAAAGCATCCTGGGTAATTAGCCATTACGGCGCTGTCACAGAGGGTTCTGCAGTCAATACAGAGATAATTTGGGCAATGGTGAATGACAGTGCTGTCCAGGCTTTTGGGATGATCAAGGACAGATCCAGCTGCACCAGGCATCTGTCAGGCCCATGAATCACTCCTCCAGCCAGCAGCTGGGTGAGTGGAGCAGAGAGAATCGCTGGAGAGGCATGTGCAGACACACAAATAAACATGTTCCCCCTCTCTCCTCTCGCCACACCGGGAAATGGCTATTAAAGGTCTGCCGTTACAGAGCATCGAGTGGAAAAGGCTTGTTACCTTCAGTGGCAAATGAATGACATTGGGAATAAGGTGAGGAATAAAAAGTCAGACCAAGGGGACATTTCTCACAGTTATTTTGGCTGCATTGCAAAGACGGAAGAATGCAGTTGGCATGCAAAAATGGACCATAAACCCAAAGATAAATATCATAACTAATGAGCATCTTGATGCAAAAAATCTGGACCCCTTCTGCTGATCTATTAATGAATTAAGTAATCAATCACTTATTCCCATTTGTAAATTAAATGCCACATTTTCAGATTTTGGCATTCATGTTCATTATCCATTTGTTGCATACTGTAAACACTCCACTTCTTCATCCTTCTCGGAGTCACGTGTCCAGCCATGCAAACATGTTTAGTGAACACATGTAGATCATTACTGTTGTTTTTCGTTTTTAGGTGCAAGTGATCAGTCAAAGGAAAGACATTTTTTACTCTTTTGACCATGTTTTCCTGTGGTTTTGGAGGAAGAAGCTTGGACAGTATTTTGTAGTTTACTATATTATCCAAAGAATGATTATTAGACAACGCTATTTTTGAAGGTTTGCTTTCAGTTTTGAACAGCTTATTATCATTTATTTATTTATTTATTTTTAGGACAAACCTAAGGATACGTTAGACTCTAACCTTTTCACTAAAGTTTGCATGTGTGAAATTGTGTCACATGTTGAAATGTTGTTTTTCTCCATCAAACATTTTACATAATAAATATGTATAAGACAATGATTTCATTGAATTAAGGTGTTGGTATGCAGGATTTGACAACTAAACAAGTTAAGTATGAGGTTTTATTCTTGCTTCTCTAAAGCCAAAAAGTATGGATAGTATTATTGATTTCTTGGATCTACAGTTTCATTCAATTTGGGCAATTTATGAGTTAAGTATTGAGTTCTTTACATTGCAATACATTCTTATTACTAAATTATTACATTGGACAGGAACATCTTTGTCCACTGAGGTTACTGTTGTATATATATATATATATATATATATAATATAGTATTGACTCATTCCCAGTCACCTTACATAAATAAAGATAAATAATAATATGGAAGGAAGCAGCTGTTAACTTAATTTAGTTTGAAGGTCATGCCTTCAGGAGTCCTCATGTGCCTTATAATAATGATAATAATAATTTACTTTGACTGTCCCAAATAATTCAAACTTAATCACACATTTTGGATTTGGGACAAACAGTTGATTCATAAAACGAGGGTGCACTCTTGGACTATATTTAGTTCGGCGTTAAAGAGCCGTAATGCGGTGGCTGTGTGGTTTCAGAGCTCTCATGCTCTTTGATTCTTCATTAGTGAGGACGATCATTTACTGTATACACTGTAGATGCATAAGGTTTGCATTTCTGTGAGATATAGGTCCAAGCTCGGTGCAGCATATTTAATCATAGCTGTAGAGGCTCTGCTTTGGGACTGGAGCTTCTTCTTATCATACTTTAATCAATAACTCTCTCACTATGTTAACACAAAGCACTGCTCTCGACATTAGAGAGGTGCAGCGTCCTTGCGATATGGATGGTAAGAGTTCAGAAATACATACGGAAATGAAATATTATGTGACCTGTTTAAATGCCGTGTTACTCTCTATGCCGTGTGCGTAATGTATACATATGTATGTACACATATATAGCCTTTCTTTATTCATCTTGTTGATATACAGAATGTCTTTGGCATCACTCCTGATGATTTCCAGATATATACTGTGATTGCACTCACAAAGCAGCAGCCTATTATAGAAAAGGGAAGCAGGTTTAGAGTAAGTCACCTTCCTTCAACGTAATCACTACCATTCATCTGAGAATGAAATTAACTTCATGATAGGCAGTGAAAGTGCCTATCCATCTCTGATACAATGAACTCTGAGATGCAACACTGACAGTCAATTAAAAAAGAAAGATAATCCACACCTTGCTTTAAGTGGAAAGCTTATACTCAGTTTCACATATGTGCCATAAATACATGCCATGATATTACATCAGTTTTGTCGTTTTCACACCATAACATCTGAATATTTACCTACATTTAAACAGGGCTGGTAGCGTCTTGGTGACTGTTGTATGACCAGGTTTTAGTGTTCCTCAGGGATCCATTCCCGTATATGCGTCCATAAAGGGAATTTGCAGAGAGCAAAGTGAACATGTTATGTCGGTCATTTGCTGTGCAAGGATATTTTCCTCCAAACTGCATTTTAAATGCTATGTTTCTCCCCATTACTCTACACCGAGAAACATTTAAACGCCCTTTAATTAGCGTGTCCTTCCTCTCTATCGATAGGCCACTGGTAATCACTCAGAGGACTAACGACTCCTAATTGAATTGCTTTAAAGTGAAACACAATAGATCCTATCATCAGAACCCAAACAGCAACATTTGGGAGTGAATCCAAATCGCAGGTAATTTTGTTCAGCATTTCACTAATCGAAGTTACATATTTTCACAGTGGCAGAGAAAAGCCTGGTATTACTGCGGTGATGTCAGATCATGTTCTCTCAATAGAGCCTGGGGAGGGAGAAGTGGATGGGGGTGGCTTGCGGATCATCAAAATCTCAGTAGATATTGATTTGATCTTTTCATATTGTCAAGGAGAAACCTAATCATAATAGAGCAACATAGCATGATATCTCCCTCAAATGCCTTTTAACAGCCATTGCAGCTCATTATCCAGTTTGCCTGCACCAGACCCTCCGGTACAGCGCGAGACACGCCTACAGACCTATAAGGATGTCCTGTCATGTTATCCCAACAATCAAACACCACAACTTTCATTGCAGATGGCTACACTCTCAACAAGGCTGCTGGATTTGCAGAATAACTAAAAGTGGGCAGTCATGTAAAAGGACATGAAGTATTCATGTATTTCCGCGGCAGGTCACAGCAGTAGTTATGCTAAATATATTCACAGATAGTTATGAAGATAGTTAAACTGACACTTCTCTGAAACAGAGGTAAGGGCTGCACCTTAAGTTAAGAGCTTAGTTGTAATGAAATGAAAAGTTGTAATAAAAAGGATGAAGGGGATGAGCAATTTTATATAGATATACTGTACATAGAGTGATTTTATATAGAACTTAATGATCCTATTTCCTGTAGAGTGTCATTGGCATCGCAGAAACTTTCTGTCCTAATTATCCATTTCAGCCTGTCTGTTTCACATCTCTGCAGTCCCTCATTATCCCTGCAGCCACCTCACAGTCTGCTCAGTGTTACATTAGTAAAATAGAGCCTTTGATTTGTCCTCAAAAGCACAGACGTTTGGAAAACAGAGAAGGGAACGAGAGCAAGAAAGAGAAAGTGAGGCAGTAAGAGTATAAAAGAAAAAGAAAAGAAGACAAGAGAAGAAAGGAGAAGAGGAGAGAAAAGTCTTCTAGATTTGGCCTCGCGTGGTTAATATATTGACCGTGTCACCCTCTAGTTTTTGGGGAGAAACTCCAACTCAAGGCCACAAAAGGGATTTGATGCATCACAGACATAATAGGGGATATTTTCGTTGCTCTCTGTATGAGAAACATTTTTCCCCTTTGGATGTAGGGAGTGTGAACTGCCAGAGGGCATTTGTAAAACAAAATACTTTACTTGACTGTGGAAACAATGAGTGGGGGGGGGGGGGGGGGGGGGGGGGGGGGGGGGGGG
>JAPQRN010000015.1:16656562-16675175 GCA_037367275.1 Coranthus polyacanthus
ACCACCTCCTCCTCCTCTCCTGTCCCCCTGCACGCGCACTCGCATCTCACACTCCTAAAAAAGCGATGGGCCATAGATGGAGAGGCAGGCACTCCTGCTGTGACTTGGCGCACCCCACTGGACAGCTGGAGACTCAGGGAGAGGAGACGCTGCCAAACATGCCCGACAGAGCAGGGGAGAGCTGGAGGTGCAAGGATGGGCGAGGCCTGAGGTGGCTCCCATACCTGCAGCTGATCACCAGCCCATCATGTGTAATTATCTACACTTATATACCAGTGAGATAAAAGGAGAGACAGCACACACGCACACACACATTTGCAGTATAATTGCCTTTAAAGTACCAAAACAGAGCAGATCAACCAGTGAAAACCACTGTCTTCAATCCAAACGTATCATTGAGTTTAGAATGAATGCACCTAATTATGGTACTCTGATGAGGAAGTGGTATCTGCTATTATTGCTTTGATTGATATACTTGTATAGCAGTAATAGCCATAATAAGCCGCTGCGTTGTTTAGCTGGTGCTAATTATATTCTATAACAAGAACAATTTACTCAATCTGTGAACGTAGTTATTACTAAACCCAAGTCAAAAATGAGATGTATTATTGACTAATATGAGTCATATTCATGTTTGGAAAATGAAGAAAAAACCAAGTCAAATTAAGGGTGAAACAGCTAAGTATTTTCATTATTAATTCATCTGCGTGTTGTTTTCTCACGAATTGAGGTTTTGTTTACTGTTTAAATGTCAGAAAATTCTGTGAAAGCGACATATTTAAATAGCTCTCCAACCAACAGTTCAAAACCAAAAGCTACCGAGTTTACTGTCATACATAGCAAATCTGAAAAGGCTGAAAAAATGACTGAATGAATATCCATTTTTTGCTATTTAATTTGCAGCTTCGTGTTCTTAAGAATCCGTAGAGAAGATATTTGTCGTGCATCTCCTCAACAATACCAACAATTTGCAGTTTCTCCTTCTCCAGACCAGACAGCTTGCAAGTGCTCTGTGCAGATTGGAATAAAGTGAGACTCTTAATCATGATGCTCTGTGTCTGGAGCTACTTCAAAACTACAGCTCCTGATGCTGAATAGATCCGTTTCTTTAAGGAATAATACCACTTTAATGTTATAAATAATAAGCTAAGCCCCTCCCTTGCAATGTGGCTATGGCCCATTTTCTCCTCCTTTTCATTCTGAAACTATCTGCCTAATCTTGATTCATCAGTTAGTGAACCTTATTATGGAGCCCTGACAGCATGCTCGGGCTCTTGATAAATGACACTGCTCAGGCCAGATTCAAAATGTGAGGCTCAAGTGCCAATTATCTATGCAGACCTGGTTAATAAGGGGATCTCTTGTTAACTATCTGATCTCAGCGTGAGCATCATTTGTCATGAAGGCCCGTGTTTACCTCAGAGACAGGAGTTCCCGAGACCTCCCCTGCCTAACATATGTAAAACCTGGATCTTTGTTCCTTTAATAACCTTTTATT
Organism: Coranthus polyacanthus; assembly: GCA_037367275.1. Taxonomy (NCBI): domain Eukaryota; kingdom Metazoa; phylum Chordata; class Actinopteri; order Kurtiformes; family Apogonidae; genus Coranthus; species Coranthus polyacanthus. The sequence goes on from JAPQRN010000015.1 coordinate 16,658,061, forward strand.
AACAGCCTGACATCATGATTAAGTTTGGTCCAAACATGCGCACAATGAGGTACACAATTACCCTCACCCACTCACACAACTGCAGCAGATCACAGTCAGAAAGAATAATGAATATTGAGCCGGCGTTTGATCCATTCCACATCGAAAGCCCAATTTGCTCGAGCACCTGGAGCTGTGCCACTGCATGCAGTTTTTTGAGGCGATGATGGATACTCATGGGAGCTTATTTCCATGAGCACATCTTCTCCTGATTTGTAAAGATGATAAGTGCTTTGACCTTAACTCATCATTACAGCTCATTAAAGCTTTTGTTTGCTCCACCTTGGAAGAAGCTGCTTTAAATCAGCTCATTGCAAAACATTAGCGCTCTTGACTGCACAGAGTTGGCTGCGTGTCTTGTGTTTTAGTTTTCATTTAGCAACTTCTCCGAGGTCTCAAGGTCTCAGATTAATAAACACTTGCTGTGGATAGAAGTGCAGAGCAGCAGAGGGAGGTGAGATGCCCCCTGTCCTCTCCGAAACCCATCTTTGCCATCCTGTCAGCTGCATCTTGATGTCTGGCGCACATGGCTCACTCTCGGCCGTACGTACTCTTTTCCTGGGAAAGTAGCAAATAAAACATTTTGCAGGTCTGCGTAGCCAAGGGACTTTGTCTTCCATCAAGAAACACCTCAAGCTCGTAAGTGCAGGAGTTGTAAAATAGTTCCAGACAGCACTTGGAACATTTCCTTTAACCTTAGTTGTCCAGCACAAAAAGCAGAAAAAAAATGATTCTTTGAAATAAATAATTAATCAGTGTGTTTTCTATTATTGCTTGGATATGGAGTCAGTAGGAAGCCAGGTGGAGCGATCAGATCTTCACAGCATCCCCACTTCCTGTCCCCCACAGAACGCTAGACTGTCTAGGCAGCATCTGCTGAGGAAAATAAAGCCCCTTTTCCTTCTCATGTAGAGAAGATCATTTGCATAATATCCCCCTCTGTAAGGTGAAAACAGAATAATAATTGGTTTGCCCTTTTCTCTCTGTGTGTTGTAAAACAGTTAGGAATTAATTTGAGGATAACTGTGCAATTAATTCTAAATGCTAAAGATGGTGTGGGGGCTTTGATTCAAAGGAGGGGAAAGGATACACAGACTGAGGTCACGAAACAAAGACTTTGTGTTTCTGCTGCTACTAAAACTTACTCTGCTGCATTTAAAGAGCGCATATTAGATTTTGGTTGACAAACAGGGGCAACTTGCAAGCTCATTTACCCTCCACATTTATTATTACTCTGCCAGTTTAGTCCCAACTTACTGTATACACTCAGCTGTGTTGTTTGGATATTCTTGTCTTAATGATGAATAATAGTGCTGCAGGAAAAAAAAGGTTGCATGAACACTAGGATTCATGAGTCTGTTTTAACCTCGTTACAGAGTGCTGTAAATTCAACATGCATCCCCATTATACCTAATGAGCAGCACTCTAATCAGTGCTTAACTGGGTGTTATGCTTTTGTTTTTGTTGATTTTTTTTTTTTTTTTTGCTTATGCACTGAGTTGGAAGTGATGAATAATACTTTGGCTTCCTCAGATAGATGCCAATAGCAGCCCTTGTGTGTAGGTCTGAAGGTCAACATCAAAAAGAATAGTTTGACGTGACAATGCAGTTGGTTTGACATCAGCGCAACCAGGTAGATAGAAGCACATGTCTGTTGAGCTTCCATTAGTGTGATATCAGGGTATTCAGTATCAGTGCTATAAAAGTGGCCTGGACATGTCTCCCCTCTGTAGCTTGTCCTATTAGGAGTAGCAGCTTCATTTCCCAATACTTCCACAGTGGAAAAAGAACACGCCTCGCCATGAGTCCCAATTACACCTAATGATGGCGAAAGGATGGAGCACATGCAGATTGTGCCGCAGTTCCTTTGTCACGCCAGGCACAAGGCATGATCATTTATCACACCAGTCATATCCTGCACTCCTCCCTGAGCACAGACAATGAATCCCAGCACATCATCCATGCTGTTATTTGTGTTTAACTGCCAGGAAAAGGAAAATAAAAGCCCAGTTACAAGGCGTTGCAAGAGCACGGCTGTATCCTGTAAGCAAACGTGAGAGTCTTCACCATCAGGGAGGAAATGCTGCCATCCTCCAGTCCTCGGAATAGATGTGTCCGGACAAAGTCTGCGCACTCTGCCACCCGCCTTTACTCTCGTGTTTAGATTATTTTGTTTGTAATCAATTTGGGCTTTGAAATCCAAATGAGATGACTCTAAGGTCTGTGTCTTACATGTGGAGAGGCGGGGGAGAGCTTAGTGTGAGATTTGGGAGGTGCTGTGTTAGTGCGCGTGCTGCCGCAGCAGAGAGGCGGCTCGGTGCTTGTCAGTGGCTTTTTCCTAATCCTGGCCTGATCTTTGTGTTTGATCCGCAGCATGGTCCTGAGACAGCATGAGCAGCAGCTATTGCTGTAATTTAAAGTCAATATTGTACTCATGATCCCTCTCCCCGGGCTAACCGAACGGCCTCTCACTGTGATGGAGAAAGTCATCTCTGCTGCTTAGAGGGAATCCTCAGCTTGTGTAGTTCCCTTCTCACTGATTCTCGGATGAAAGCTGGCAAGTGGGTTGTGTACGTTCCTGGAAAGTGAAAGGAAGACAGCAAGAATGGGATTAAATTAGCTGTTTTTCCTCTTTGTCGGTGTCTTTACTGTTTCCTGACTGCTGATAAGTCAAAAGAGCAAAGCCAGTACTGAACTGAAGCTCAGTGGCAGAAGAAGTGCTGAGAGTCTTTACCTAACCAAAAGTAGTAACAGTACTCTATAAAAATACTCATACAAGTGACAGCAGTGCCTTGTAAAATGTATTAAAGTGAGAGTGACTCTGTAATGTCAGCTATATGTATCAAAAGCAAAAACACCCCCTTTTTTCAGATTGAGTCATTTGGATATTACACTTTTATACAGCTCTAACAGACCACTGGAAAAAAGAGGCTTCAGTCAGTCATTTTCAGTACTTATTTGCAGAACATGTCAAAATAACACAATATAAATACAATACACATAACAAATTATGATGTTTTCAGACCTTGAATAATACAATGAAGCAAGTTCATTTTACAAGACAATTAGAGACTGCAGTCCCTCGCCCCTTAGATCATATCCACCACAATGAATAATTCCAATAATTCCATTATGTTGTGAATATACTCAAAGAAACACACACACACACACGCACACATATATATATATATATATACATACATATATATATATATCACAGCTACATGCATATATTAGAAATTAATTCCTTGACCCTTAAAACATACTCCCAGGAAGTGGCAATTTATATGGAAAAGGAATGATTAAAGAGTGTAAATACCAGATCTGAAGTTACTAGGTTCAAAACTGAGGTCAGGAACACCCAACAAATATAGTGGATTTAGAAATGGAAATATGCTCTTTGTTCTGGATCGTCTTCCTGATCAACAAAAAGTAGATCATGTTGATAGATGTTGTCATACAGCATGTGAGTGATTTTATATAATAGCTGCCTCCATTTTCTGAGAAAATGACAAAAATGTCTCAATTTTCTAGAATCCAGATCCAGATCCAGATCCAGATCCGGACCATCTTCACCGAGAACTGAGATCTACTTTGTGTCAAATTTTCAAGTCGAAACGTGCTGGAGATGTTGAGTCACAGGTGAGGACATACAGAGCAACCGACTCGTCCCCGAGGGTAATAATAACAACACGGTTCTAAGATGTTTTAACTTAGGAAGAGTTCAGAACTCAGTATCAGGAATAACCCTGATTTTAATCACAGCTTTCACAAAGTGCAGTCAGGTTTATGCCACTTCTGGCGCAAAAATTCAAAAAGCTTGGTCTGGAAATTAGGAGCGTTCACTTAGTTTTACCCGATGCTCTATATTATAATGTTGGTTTATTTGCTGACTTTTACTCGACCGGTAAACTACATATTGATGTTATAGCCGGTGGAGGTGAGACCAAATAAAACTAATGTATATACTGTGGCAATGTTTGATCTACATCATAACATTTTACTTCGAATCTAGAGAACGATTAGTCCGTCTTTCAGTCTCTTTCAAATACCGTTTAGTTTAAAACCCTTGCAGCTCTATGGAAACATAACAAATAAATGTAGTGCAGTAAATAAATGTGGAGCAGTGAAAAATACTATTACTAGTATGCAGTGGAGTGAAAATAAAAACAGAATAAAATGTTTTTAAGTATAGTCAGACTTAAAAGTTGTGTAATCTAATCCAGATCTAATGTAATATAAAGGTAAATACAAACAGCATATGTATATACTGCGTATGCAGTGCATCTTTTTCAACAGACAATATTACAGTTGTTCGTATAAAGTTAACGTTTGTGACCACTCCTACAAACCGCATCAGAAATTGTTATTGACTCAGGATCCAGCTAACAAGCCCACAGTGACATCAATAGCTTTGATGATTCATTCAGAAGCGCTTTAATAGATCTAAGATTAGAAATGGGGGTCTGATCCACAAATCTCCTCCCATGTTATTACACTGTGAGCTCAGATATTTATCCTGTGTGAATGACATGAGATATAGAGGGGTGGCTCCAGGGCCTGTTAAATCCATACATGTCATGATGTGCAATGTGTTACACTAAAACTTTCAACAAAATGTGTTGCTGACAAACACTTTGATTGAGGCTGTATGTAGCTGTAAATTTAAAAGCCAGGGTCACTGAACTCTCTCTAGATAGAGGTGAAATGTCAAAAATTGATTCCTTTAGGGGCTACAATTTGTTTTGATATAGTGGGAACCGTTTATTGTGGCGTACTCTTGCTATTTAGTGCTTGTGAAGGGTTTGGTTCTAACTAAAAAAGCTGCTGACCTGACTGATTACTGCACCGTGCACGGTGTTAGGAAGTAACTATAGTTAGATGTAACAGGGTTAAATAATTAAATTACAGAATAAATGTAATCTGTTACAGTTACTGATGAATATGTAAAACAGCTACTAATCAAAATGTTGGTGATTATGAAGGGGTTACCTCAAAATAGACTATTTTCAGTCAAAAGTTTGTATTGTATGACATTCATTCTGTTGTTTTGTATCTTTTCAAAAAGCCATATTAGGCAGAAATCTGGAAATTCCTCCTGCAGCTGTCCTAAGCATAGCCTGTGTATATACATACATAGACGATGCAGTGCTGTTTTATGCTGCAATGGAAAAGTGAAGCCAGAGATAAGCAACTTACCTGTGTAGAAGAAATGTTGCAAATTCAGCATCAAATTTCATTCCCTCACTCGCTAAGAGTTGTCTTCAGTGGTGGAAAGTAACGACGACTATTTTTATCACTTCTTTTCTTTGACGCTGGACAAAGAGGATGGTACTGATAATGGTCGCTTACTGTTGTACCAGACCATGACTTACGCACTCTGGTGGAACAACGTGGTATTACATCTGAGACGGGACGGGTTTGGCTGAAAGTTCAGTACACGTCTCTGCAGCACAATACTTTAACGTCTTTAACATCCAAACTTTCTTAACACTAGGCCATTTTTGAATATTTTAAAGTAGAAAACAAATAACTCTTTTAAGTTTTAATAGGGTAAATAGAAATCCGTACCTTATTATTTTTCAAGAAGTAACCCTCCCGGATAGGAGAAAGTGACCAGTGAATTGGATTTTTTGTTGCTGTCTTCTGTAGTTTTAGAAAAGTTACGGGGCTTATTCCTGAAGGAAGCTGATTAGAGATTGGGTTGATGAAATTCTGAGTGTCTTTATGCTACATAACAACATCTTTACATACACCATCATATCCCTGCAGAGTCGCTTTGATTTTGATCAAATTATGAGAATATATTAAAATATATTAATATATTTATCAAATATTATGCATAGAATATATTAATATTATATTCAGATTTTTGATACTATACCCGTCTTATTTTATGGCCAATTTCAATTATTTTTCTCCACCTTCTAGCAAAAATAACCTTTTTACTCTCATTCAGTGGTGATTTAATATAATAATCCTATTTAGCCCCGGAGCATTTTTCCCTCTAACACCTTATTATTTAAATCAACACTAGGCTAAATCCAGGCCCACGTCTATGGAAACCAGTTGTAGGTAGTACTCGCCTTAATCTATATCTGTGGAAGCAGACATACGCCAGTGGCCCACTTATAACTTAAATGACTAGTTTAGTTAACCTTCCTGTTTAAGTCTAACATATTGTTATGACAGCAATAGTGCACTGCATAATTTCCATGGCATTAGCATCAGTCATCTGCCCGCCTGCTATAAATACACCTGACAGCAGAACTGTTTGGGAACTGTTCTTCGCAGGATAGTGCACAGGACTCCAGAGGTGAGGTGCTTTGATAGTACAGCTCATGAAATATTTGCTGACTTCTATCACCTATGGGACTACTGTTCTGATAGAGCCAATGATATGTGCCCCTATTAGTCTCTAAGGAGTTTTCCTAGCCCACTTTCACCCGATCCGTGCCAATTAAGTAGCAGAATTATGTATATTAGTTGGAGTCACTCGTACTTCCACGCAAAGGAATGCATATAGGGAAGGATGACAGAGGGATAGCGTTGAATAATTAGAGTGAATTTTCAGAGCCCTGGAAACTCAATCATATGCTGCCATATGCTAACTATTTTTAACCTATTCTTTCCTCCTCATCGCCCCTCTCTTCTGCTCTTTCCTTCATATACTCCACCGTAGAAACTCTCTGTCCCCACTCCTGGTACTTTGCTCAAAGTAATTGTTAAAACTCCACATGACGACTATGCAGAAGTGGCAAAAGCACGCGCATTCTTCACTCAAGTAGAAGTAATGAACCTCATGTCACACCTCTGCAGTTAAAACATTCTAACTAAAATTAAAAATAAAAAAATAAAAAAACACGTACTGAACATTAACTTAGCTCCAGTGAGGTTTCAGTGTCAGCAACAGAAACATTATGATGCCTGTTCTCCGTGATCCAGTCTGCTTTTCCTGTCCGTTTTCTCTTGTTGATTCGTCTACGTCGTTCCTGACTTGTTATGTTTGTCGTGCGTGATATGAAGCGACGGATGCGCCAAGAGGTCGTCTTCTCTACGTGTTAATGTCCCATCCATTGAGGTTGAAGTCAGTCGGTACCATTCGATAGGAACGAACCCATTTTGAAAAGGTAAGTCATAGAAAGTAGGCGACCGCAATGTTTTTTTTTTTTCAGGGCCAGTGTTGATACAGTTATTATTAATCAAGGAGAAAACCAATATTTGGAACCTATGAAAAATCAGAGCAGCTCTAACAAAAAACTTCATTGAAATGCCTCGAAGCTGATTGGAAAACCAGACAAGTAAAGCACAATTCAGTAATATTTCAGCAACATTTATTATCAGTTTTCTCATTGTTTCTCACTGGAGCAAATATAAATAATAAGTACTAGTAAACAAACACATTTTCTTTTCTCCATTCAGTGTTAATAGGCTGTTGCTTGCAATGTGCAACCAGATAGCACTTTGAGCAGGGTATTGTTCAGATCCGACAGTGGTGACTACAGACAGAGGTATCTCATTTTTTATTTCATTTATTTTATTGGAAAAAAGAATATCCACTCTGACTGTATTAAAAAGAATTAAATTATTCAAACGTACAGCTATTTGTGTAAAAGTACAGTGTACTTCATTACTTGCCACCTCTGCAGTTAAGGAGGTTAGGGGGCGAGAACAGCCTTTTCAACAAAAGCACATTTTTAAAGTTATTAGCAATTCTTTGTTTAAAAAAAAAAAAAAAAAAAAAAAAAAAAAAAAAAAAAAGTAATTTCACTGTTACAACAATAACTTTTCATTCTCATGTCTAATTTTCATTTTCCCTCCATCACTGATAAACAAGTAAATAGATCCCCAAAGCTACGCATGAAAAATCAGTAATTGAGCTCTTCAGAGTTTCTGTAAACTCATTATGTCATGCTTGGCTTGTCATCCACACAACGCTGGCTTTTAGTCTTCTTTATGGGACCGGCTGGTTTGTGGAAATATGGAGTGTCACAAGCAGACCTCTCATCCTCACAGACACTTCCCACAGTCATCAGTATTCTAATGACTCACCACCGCCATCCCAGGGTGTTTATTTTTAGAGATAGAGAGATTGATGAGATGCTCATATCATCCTTAACCACCAACTAATTAACTAATTAGGACATTCAAATGAAGACTTGCTCTGGATAATGCAGCGTGGCTTTGGCATGGGCAAACAGCTCTTGATTCTAACTGCTTGACTCAGCTTTAGGGGTTCGGTATTACGCTCTCTTGCTCATGGTTCATGTTCGCCTCATTGGTGCCAAATAGTTTCTGTTACATTATTGATGAAGGCAGGTATTGATCAGACAAAATTATGCCGCATTGGACGACCACAGCAGCAGCAGAGCATCTTTCATATTCATGTATTCACATAGCAGTCATGGGCCTGTGCAGTGTTTCTCACACGGGGGGTACATGACAAGGCCTCATATAGATCAATGAGGTGTCGTCGGACCTCCACGGCAACAATCCACCCCCTTCATCGGCCGACTCTTATTTCTCAACATCCCCAATGATTTTTAATCACGCTTCACTTAGGCTGACTTTGAACTTTGACCCCACCTGCTCTGAAGGTGAGAGGCCTTGAAGGCTTGCCATGGCAAGGATTTCGCCGTCTGTCTCATAATTAGTTTTTTACCATTGACTCACTGACACTTTCCCCTTGATCTCCCCATGTTTAGATTCTCTGTGGTCAGAAATGCATCATTATCCATCTATTCGCACTGATTGTTTTCACGCAAGGTGTAATATGTCAGCATTTTATTAGACTGTAATTGGGCAGAGATATGGAAGATGGCTTATTGTTGTTAGAAGTCATCTCCTTCAAAACATGTAGCACTTTTATGAGCTATTAGACCCGCAGAGAGTCTCCTTATTATGATTGAACTGATGCATGTTTTACTTCACTCTCAGCTTGTTTTGTTAAAAAATGCTTTTGACACTAACATTTGAGAGTTTAATCCCACATGGCTCAATTTTAAAGGTTAATAATCCTTTTAATTAAAGGATAAGCCTGATATTGAACACAAAATGTAATCACCAAAGGATTACCAGAGAGATGAATATAGCCATAGCAATTAGTCCAATAATTAAGGTTTTAGTGCCGGACAGAGATGAGAGAGCTCTCGTGATGTGTCATAAAATTCATAGAGTTGTTAGAGCGCTGTGAATATGTTGGTTGCAGCTTTACAGCAGCGCGCCTGCATGTGCACTCGGGGTGGTGGTGAAACATGGTGTCCCCGCGGATGGAGCCGCAACAGCTGTTCTTTCCTAAGCCTGGTGTTTCGCACAATATGATCGCTCCATCAGCAAGCCCGCTCTCCAAACAGCCACATCTGCATTCATCAAACACAACTTATCAATAAACAGGGCCGCACAACAATAAATGATCTCTGAGAGGAAACAAAACAGCAAGCCCGGAAAAAAATGTCAGCCGTACACTTTAATCACTGATGTTGTTAATCAATAAAACAGCCTCATATCTTTTAATTAAAGTTTTATTCACAGCAAATGTTTAGTGAATCTGTCTGCATGTCTTTTGTTTTTTTTTTTTCATTAATGGAACTGGTTGGAGCTGGGGAATGGAGGTGGCAGCTGCTGATGACCAGTCACGATGGGCCACTTCTGTTTGTAATTGCATTTTGTCACCTACAGAGGGTGTTAAGAATCCTTGTTAGAAGCTGGGGGAAATCTCACAGTAACAATTATTGTAGAGCAAATTACCAGGTAGGCAATATCTAAGCTGTCAGGAAAGGTTAGGAGAAATGAGAGGAAGAAGATGGACTATTCAGACATTCATCATGGCCATAGTTGCCACTTCCAAATTGAAAATTGGAGGGAATGCAGCCTTCATTTTCTCAAAATTTGAATGAGTTAGTTCGGATTATTGCTGTGATTGACAGAAAGGCCTGGATAAATAAATAGGATGGTAATTTATTTCTGTTTGCTTGTGTCTTAGATCCGTTCCACGTCTCGGTGTTTTGGCATTAACGGTAAATGATAGGGGAGGTGTGGCCGCGGGAGTATCGATACCAGACTGACCACGCGAACATGTATGTGAACAGGCACATGTTAGACAAACATGAGCATGTATTAATAGATTATATTAGAAAGCTACAGATCTAATCTGGCCTTAGATGGTGTTGGGAGGATTTCTTCATTGGCACTAACTGCAGTGGTACCATTGCACAGCGTTGCCACATGAGAGTTTCACTCTACCATCTGTCTCTTTCAACTCTGTATATTACATTTATACCACATGCTTGGAATTGTAGCTTCCTCGTTTTAATGGGAATGTGAGGCAACCGTAAAATAAATATTCTTTCTGTCCTCTGGCAACCGGGGTGTTGCTTGCATGGGCCAAATGCGTCGTCCATGTTCATTTGCAACAGCATTGTCCTTTGAATTCCATTTATGGCAGGCTATAAATTGAATTATTGAAAAGCTATTGTTTGTTGCATGAAATCAGTGAAGCAGTAAAGGGGTTAAAGTCAAAGAGTCATAAAAACAATAAGCAAGAGTGAGAAAAAAATCTTCTCCAATCAGGATTGGGTCAATATGTAGCCCCTGACCATATAACAGGATTTAATAGGACATGCTCCATGTGTATTTATAGATTGCAAACATCTGCTGAAAATGGGAAAGGGTTTAGGTATTATTGATTCTGAATTGCAAAAGTTTTGCTCAGTAGCACGTAGGTAACTTTAAGTTTGGGGGAATGTATTTGGGGACATGATCTAGTTTGATAGAAAAACTAGGCCTGAGTCTGAGAGAAACTCCTGCTCGTCCTGTGGGTAAAGCGGTCAGGACACTTTCTACCTGCTGTGTGTCAGTTAATTAAATCATTTCTCGCTCTTTCTAAAACATATTGTAACATGCAAGTTTTGCACGCCCGTCATGCATATCACTGAATTAAGCTGCTTAGAAACATCTTGCCTCTTATCACTGTGTCTCGGTTTAGCCATTTGCAAGCTGTGACCATTGTTGATTCAAGGTGAGACCTGATATTATTGCCATATAGGCTAGTGTTTTTATTGTTGTTATTTTCAAGAATGGGCCCATTTTGTCATTTAATTGAGGCTCATGGGCTTGGCTATGAAACGGCACACAGGGGAATAAGACGTCAAGCGGCTGAATTTCCACAGCCATTAACTGTTCCACACTCAATTAGAATGCATAGGATCCTGACATTTCATAACTTATGGGTCTCCAGGCTGAAATAACCCCCCTGCTATAAAAGGAGCCACATCCTGAAGACACAGAGCCAGATACTTACATCCTCTCTCAGATTTAAGCGGTTGCTTTGTGAATTCTGCGGTGCAAAAATCAGGGCCCAGATAAAAAGGCGTACATGACGTGATAAAAACCTTGCAAGGCGCTCCGTGTTATTGCTGCCGTTGGTGTGTTTGCGCGGCGGCAACATATCGTGCTGTTCTGCACAGAGGACGCCACAGATTACTCTTAAGAAGCCACGTCTACTCTAACTATCAATTAAATCCACTTTCACAGCAGCATTCTCATATTTCCATGTTTAATAAATCATGCAGGCGTACCAGAAACAACAGGAATACATGTATGACACAGTTGTAACGCAACATAAATATGAAATATGAGCGGCGGCAAATTGAGCCGCTTAATAAAAACTAGGATTTGTTATGCTGCTGTGAGCATCTTGGGAAAGGTGATCCTGACAATCAGAATTATGATGATAGAAATGTACTTTGATTGCTGTTTAATTTTCTTTGGTGATCTCTCGCCACCACTATAACTCACTCTGAAAACAGACAGGTCCTATTTGCCAGGTAATTAATAACAGGCCGCTGAGGCAAGATTTAGCTATTATTTCTAATATGTTGTGTGATTGTAAAAAGCACCTTTTCTAACAGTACGATTGCATTCATTTATATCTTGTTATTTTGTAAATGCTTTTCCAGAGCTTTAATTTATACAAAGTGAAGGCAAATTTTCAGTACAGCCATCAGTAATCTAATTTAAAGAGAGAGACTGTTGCTATCTGAAGGGTTAGCAATTAATTCAAATTGATTGCTTGTATAATTTAGCATATTACAAAGAGCAGTATTAAGCTTTCATTATGCTGGGCATGACTCGTAGCTCCGTTTGAGTTTTTTTAGCTGATTTTTCACGATAGCACTTTAAAATGGGAAAGCTAGGATTGATGTTTAGTCACTCAAATCCTGAACACAAGCAAACAGCGAAGAGGCGATGAGTTTTAAAAGACTCGCTGCTAATCATCAAGCACATAACATGGATTAGGACTAGGGTGGGAAAAAAATTGAAGTCAGAGGTTGGGCAATAGATCACACTTGTTTTTGGGTTCTCCGTTGGTGGCAAACCAATAAACTTAAAATAGGTGAGACCCTCTGCCATGAACAACAAAGCGCCATCAGCCGTGCCTTCAAGGTGGAGCCTCCTATAGGTCAGCGCCGCCGTGACTCTCGACAATATGACAGATTAACGACAACAGGTTGAGCCCTGCGCTTTCGGCCGCCCACAATCTCAATTATGTCTGTCTTAATGTACACTGAACAGCCACAATCGCAGGGCCATGGACAGGGTAAACACACTTGCAGGAAGCAGACTAGTGACAGGATAATAAAGTGCCATGATTGATTCAGCTTGCTGTGTGCCAGATTGGTTTATTGTGTGGGAGGAGTGGTACCAGATTGTGTAGGTTTCTGTGGTGAGCGAACTGTTGTCTTTAGTTCAGAGGGGAGCTGAAACCGGCTCAGCAAGTTGATGCACTGTATATGTAATGATCCTATATCTGTTGTGTTGTTTTGTTTCTTCACTGGGCTACATTCTAAGGCCAATCTTTGGCAACAATCTATTTGAATAGTCCACATACAGAGAGTTTATAGAGCACGGCAAAAACAGCCCTGCTAGAAAGAAGCCATATATTCCTAAATATAACCAAAGTGTCTGGTGTTAACCAAAAAAAAATCTGTCAGTGGTGTAAAAAAACTCGAAACTAGAAGAAGTTTTGCCAATTAAAGACCGTAAAGGCCCTTAAAACTAGAAAAAAATGCAAGTTGCGCTTATTACAAGCAACAAAAACACGCTTATTTAAGATGCATTCTTAATTTTAAGAATGAGACCGCTTGCAGGCAATTCTTAAAATAAGAAAAACAATCGTCTTTCTCTGCTGTGATATTATACAAACCAATGTTTTAGCTTGTGACTGGTTACGTCTAGCTCAATATTAGTTGGAATAGGCAAAGCTCAACAAGATTATTTCTCTTTTTAGAGAAAAAATAAGATATATAAGATAATATCCCACAAACAAGGCTGTCAAAAACCTTGTTGAAATGTCTTTTTTTGCCACATTCCAACAGCTTAATATATAACTTAAAGCAGAATTTTGTACATAATGAAAAATAAAAAAATGAGAATCATATTTCTCATAATTCCTTCATTAAAAAGTCACTGAAGTTCAACAGATTACCAGTGGGGAACATGTGACGATTCATCTACAGACAACGCAAAACAGCTGAATTGTTTAATCTCAACTAATAAGCTGTTGAAATGTTACGAATACTTCGTAAACTCTGCGTGGGTGGATTCTCCAAATAGCGATACCCTATATTTTCATTTGGCTTCACTCTGTTTTTTTTTTTTTTGTTTCTTTCTACACAAGGGTCTTTATTGATCCCAGTTCCTCATCTGTTCTAGAAACAGTGTTACCTGGCTGATATGTCGGCAGCAGCGACTGTTTGTCTACACTCGTACATTGGAAAGAGAGTTAATGCATATTAATGGGGCCTATAAAAGCAACTAATTGAGCATTCCGGATCTTGCTGAGTTGGGCATCTGTGAGTGACATTGTGCAGCTCCAGGACCTACACCAGACTGCCTTTATTAGCTCTCTGAACTGGGATGTAGGTCAGGCCATTAAAAGCAGGAAGGGCTCTTTCACTAAATATTGTTGTGACAGCCTCATATTTGACACCCCAATCTGTGAGCCGTGCTTAGGAGACATTGGCAGCAGCCGTGTGCTGAGCAGCTCCAACTAGGGAGACGCTGTATAATGGATTGCCGCTCAAAAAAGTTAATCCTAGTTTAAAGCGATTTAATTGAGCACAATAAAATGCAGCCATATGCGCCCCATAAAAATCAACAGCGTTCCATATGAGTGCTAAGTAAACACGCCTTGAATATTAGTGCACGTGTAACAAGTCTCATATCCAGTGCTGTGTAATGTAATTTCAGTAATGATTAAAACAAAGCCCGCATTTCTTTCCTTGTACACGATTTTGGGAGAGACGTTCAGGTTGAGAGTGACGTTTAGAAAGAAGATAACCTTGGTTTAAATTTATTTTAAAATATGGATTTATTGTGTTGCGCTGCGGAACAAACCTTTGACATTCGCCCATTTCAGGTGTCCACATGTCTACCTGCTCAATACTTTGTAAATCAAAAGACTAGGCTTCATATTTTAGTGCTGAGACAGAATAAACTTAAGTAGACAGAACACCGAACTAAATCACCATCTAAAACAGTAAGACGTAGGGCAATAATATTTCAATAGAGGGCAGCACACCACCATTACAGATTGGCTTTTAAATCATATTTAATTGCTCTTTTGTGTAGCAGACTGTAACTGCAGTTTGACTGGAGCTTGAAACGCACCGTTCTTCTAATCTACTATACCGTGCGCACCATATACTCTCTGTCTATCAAATCCTATCTCCATATGCCTCTGTTAACAACCTTCTGTCTGCTTAAACGTACGTGCAAATCTGTTAGATGTTATAATAAAGCAGGCATCAGTACGTCCAAGTAATGGACGAAGAGGTCAGACACATTCCAGCTCGTTTTTTTCCCTTTCTGTCGTCAGCTTCGGGCGGCTCTTACTAAAGTGTCATAAGACATTTGATTGTAAATCTTAGTGACCTTGAAGTCACTAGAGAAAGCACAGATCCGTAAACCAATCATCGCACGGCTGCCCCTGTCAGCCACGCTCCTGTTCACACAGTCACTGCCTGAATTTCCTGATGTTAAACAGAGGAAGGAAAGAGGAATGAAGCTCTGTTCACGCTCATGTTTGTGAGAACACAATGTCAGTTTGAAACTTTATTTAAAATCCAGTCGGCAGCGGGAGGAATTGTTTAATAAAAGCGCTTTTTTTTTTCATTTGAGTATTCCTAAGCATAGGGATATAGAGGTGTTACAGACTTAGCTAAAAAGTCAGCCTCAGCATTTCTTAGACTATTTCCAACTGCTCCGCTCAGCAGCAGCACAAAGATCAGTATTATTATGGATCTGTTGAAAAATCAATTTTTCTGAATGCTAATGTCCTTTAAATCTTTCGGAGCCAAAGAACAGTTGGTGCATATCTGTGGGATGATTTCCAGCAGTATCAGGGAAATACCTGCCCACTCCTACTGTGGATTATTGCAGCAGCTTCTTGAAGGCTGTCTACAGTACACTCTGCATCAAAAGGCTTCTCAGGTCCATTGTCTGACCCATTTAGGATGAAGAATCTTGTTTTTCTTAACATTTTCACAAGCTGAGACTTTGCAGAGCTGTGGAAAACAGTCTCGACTCGATTTTACACCTGTTCACCAGTTTGCTCAGGGAATAAAACTACAAGTGTTCCCAACACTGTTGTAATTATGAGCAATGCCACCCTGAAGAAATGAAACCATCATATTTTCTCAGAAATACTCATGCAGTGTTAGTGGGCTTAGGTTGAGGAATGCTTTGCTCATGTTACTGTCACTTAAACTACGACTGCGCCTCCTGCTACATGTTTGAAAACTGGTTTGTTTCATATAGCATTTCAGTTACTAATATGACTTATTATCAAAGGTAAACAAACCACCTTTACTCGCGCGTAATGACAAGAGTTGATGTTCAGATTTCATTCTTAAAGGTTGATCTCAGAGATCGCTGAGTCACGGTTAATATCTTAAACTTACTTTAACTACATCCCTTCTTTCACCGTCATCACCCATTGATTGAAAACGTAACCCAACTCCTTCCTCATGTGCTTCATCCTTCATGACCATTTATTCTGTTATGCTTAGGTAAATAAACATTCTCATTTAAACCAAGTTGCTGTACTACATAACTCACTGAGGTGGAGACGGAGATCAATGGAAATGACAATTTGCAACCTCTGATTATAAGACTGATTCACTGTGTTCATCACTCATTTGATTTATTCCATTGCTTCATACGGTAAATGAAGGCGGTGCCCTTTGATCAAGTAAGAGCTCGTTTGAACTAAATGTAGGTTCTAGTGCTACATACAACTGCAGCTAAATAAAGGTAATAAGTTCCTTTTCTATCAGCTTTACGATACTTCATTTTTATTTCTTCTATCATATTAAAAAGAGATGCAACTCATATTCACGAGTCTCAAGTCTACTTTGAATTTGAGGAAGATTTTGAAACTTAAACTGTTTCCATAAAAGAATACAACGCCTCTTAATCCTCTCTTCTCTGGTTCTAATGTGGTTATTTATTACTGTTCAAAATACAGACAACTTGCAGCTCAGCTGGATGTCTGCGTAAGAGACTTTTTCCAGATTTATTTAATACTTTTAAGAGCAAGAGGTGATGTATGGGAGAGTAAGAATGCAGCCCTACAGGCTATGTTTCCTTGGTCTTGACAAAGGAAAGAGCCTCTGTAGTTTCATACAGCATCTAGGGATGGAGATTAGCATGGAGCCATCAGCAGCGCTGCAGTCCCTCCCTACCCTGCTTCTGCTGTCAGACCGCCTCCTCCCTGCTTGTCAGGAGCTCCGACGAAGAGCTGTAAAAACCTTTTCCCCTCTCCTTAACAACTGCAAAACAACACGCACACACCCCAGCTGAGGTGCCTGCTTTTCTGAGGCCTCTGACAGGACGTGCTGCAGGCACAAATTGTAATTCATAAAGGTTAAGGGGGTCAATGCCTTTTATTACCAGTCTGAGTGCATCCAGCTTGATGGGGCGGGCATGCAAATGGAATGTCTCACAGTGTTCTATGCAAGATCTCAGACAGCGAGTGCGTGCGTGCCTCTGAATGGGAGGAAGTAAAAGGTGGGT
>JAPQRN010000015.1:16675275-16695639 GCA_037367275.1 Coranthus polyacanthus
GGATGTTCCTATAAAATGCAAAAACATTCTTCCTCTGTAGATGGCCGAGGTGACTGCCGTGAGATCGGCTGTTCTCTCCACCTTCCACAGTCGTGTAGGACCACACAGCCGCTGCCCGGTTAATTAGACAGTATGACACTGACCTCACATAGTTAACGGCCACTTTGATATGTGCTGTCTTGCAATTAATATATTGTAAATCCTCGTGTTTTATCATACGGGTAGATTTGACCTATAAGGCTGCAATACATTTAGGCCTACAGTTCACTGGTACATTTTACACTTCCATTAACAGATATACAATGTGAAGTGTGACATTTGAGATAGTTATGTGTCACATGACAATTGTACTTTGAAATTCTGTCTTAATGCTGATACACGATCAGATAAAATACGATTTTTCGCCAAATGAGGAACAGTATGGAATAAATGCATGCAAGATAGTTCTTTAGGTGTGTATAAAAGCCAAGATATTCTATATTTGTAAAAAAACAAAAACAATATTATAATAACATTAAATAAAATTATACTAAGGCTAAAATAAAGTCTGTGATTCCCTTCTCTTTTGTGCAGTTACTGACCCAGGCAACAAAGGGTATGATCACATCACGCCCTATTGCGCCCTCTGCTGGATGTTTACAGGAATGCCCTTTTTGTGGGTAATGTTCAAGCTTTTCAGGACTCAGGACATACTGTGTAACGGTGCAATACTAGACACAGTTGTAGCAAATTATGATGCCAGTGTTCAGTTTTACTATTGCTCATGTTAATAGGAGCAAGAACAGAATTACTCGTGTTGCTGCTCTGCTTCTGGGACATTTCTGATCTACTGACTAATTCTGCTGACGGCACAAGGGGTCAAGAATCTGTGGTTTCATGTTTGCTATAAAACCGAACAGATCATACCGGAGGGGCCACTGGGACAGTCCTCCTTTTTAAGCCAGCATGCAGCAAAGACAGACTCCCCGTGCTCATTACCTTTCCATCACAGACCAGCTGCTGTGGAGTCATTCATCACGATTACAAATCCGCCCGGTGTTGATCGCCTACAGCTCCACCATCAGCCTGCGGGATGCGCAGACAAGCCCTGAGCCATCAGTCCCCAGGGGCATGAGTGTTAAATTCACACCACAACAGGTGATAGTAGTGGACAGCGGCAGACAGGAAGGTTTTGTTAGAAGAGAAAAACTAGTGCTGAAATATCTTTGAAATTCTGCTTCTATCTGGAGACAAAGGATCTGGACTTCTGTATCAAACATAGGACCTGAGAGGAGAGTCTATCATAAATATGTTTTATTTTATTGTATTTATTTTTTTGATAGTGGATAGTAGAGAGAAGATAGGAAACAAGAGATAAAGGGGAGATAAGGTGTGACATGCACCAGAGGTTCCATAAACTGTGAGATGAACCGACAACGCTGCTGCATGAATGACCCCATCAAACGCCCTGCTCCAGGGCCAACCAGGTGTAGGGGGATAATACTCTCATTTTTTTAACATTTCATATCTAAATTGCCTCGTTTGCCAGATTGCTGTGATCCTGTCTACAGGAATGCCACAGCCAGGAATGACCAACCTTACAACAGACCCAAATTTTACAAAATCAAATTTGTCCTTTAAATCTATTTGCCTCTTTTTACTATGTGCACAAACATACAATGTTTTTAATCAAACTTACAGTAGAACAGTATATCTGGTTATTTGGAAGATATCTTTGTGTTTCCTCAATGCCGTCTCTGCTTTGAAGCAGCACATCTCAGCTGGAAAAAGTGATATTACAGACTGAGTAAAGCTGGATACTGAACTTCAATACTTTAATGAAAACGTCCAAATTGCTTTGATATATCAAGCCTTGAAAAATGCTTGGCACTGTTTGGTGTCATTTGATACCAAATATCAGGAGTAGATCCCATCAGCGTCAGTGCATGAAGCACACACAGACAGCTTTTATACACTTTTATTAATGAGATTGTGTTAACGGATAACTTCAAACTGTGATAAATAGGTTTATTTTTTCTGAAAAACTGCTTTAAGCCTTAAAAGTATATAAAAAGTGTAAAAATGCAAATGAGTTGAAAAATAAAACTAAAGATTTGTGCCATAATGTGTTTTGTAATTATCTCTTTATGAAAATGGTAAATTAATGGAAATGAATGTTATGTTAAAAATGAAAACTGGTAATTAAAAAAATTGGTATCGAAAAGAAGTGTAATGTAGGAAGGCGTATTGAACATAATTTAACAAGACCCAGCCTTAATGCGGAATAAGCAATATTTGAATCAAAATCTGAATCAAATCAAAATCAACCCCTCTAAGTATGTGGTCACGTCACTTTGGCCAGATCTGATCAAAACACTGGCAAAGTAAAAGAACACACTGACACTTCAAAGGCTTATAATGGTCAGTGTGTTCACTCATGCATTGTTAACAGCCTTCGTACAGACAGAGGGTTAGAAAGTAATCAACAAAAGTGGAGACACCTGTAGGAATTGTTGGCATCAACTTTCAAGGCTTAATTAACTTCCAATGCTACATAAAAACTATTAGTTAATCTACTACTTGTGCCCCAAAACCCTTTTTACATAAAGAAATTAACATTATTTTTTTTCTTGTATTATATTTTAAATTTATATTTAATTAAAATTGTATTGTTTAAGCACTTTGTTTATTTTCCTCTGAATGTTCCTCTTGTTTATGTAAAGCTCATTGAATTACCTCTGTGTATGAAATGCTCTCTACATAAATAAACTTGCCTTTAAGTTTTAAAGTTCATCCGATTATGTTGCCAGTATATCATAATTTTCAATGTAAATTCCAGCACATTGTAAACACTTAGGTCATAAGACCATCATTAAGATGTCCTTCGCATGTGTTTATTTTACTGCACTTCCAACAGTTATGGATTGGAAAAATATTGTATTTTAGTGAGACATAAACCAACGTTTAATAAAAATAGAATTGCATTCACGCCGACTGTAATTGAAGTCATTTGCAGCCAAAGAACATTGAGCTTTTGCGAATGAACACTGTTCTGTTAAATAAAGTTTCTGTGAAACGACCTTCCACTGGCGTCATCCGGGTCTCTACATACATCACACAACGCATGCGCACTCTTTCACTGTGGTTCGACCTCTGCAGTCGGTGAGTGTGTAATGGCAGTTTGTATGAGAAGCATATCTTTACAAATCCTTTCTCATCCTCTCGTCTAACTTCATATTGCAGCACATAAGTGAGGACAGCATGCAAAATGGATGTGAATGTGCATATGAATGTCTGTATTTTCTCTGTGGAGCATTTTTACACCCATTTGACCTTACTTCTGTCCGGTCTTCCTTCTCAGAGAGACCCGGGCTTCAGACAGATTTGACCACACCGGTTAAAACTACCTAAAGTAGAAAATGTACGCCTGTGCGAAGTTTGTCTCCACGCCGGCTCTGGTAAGTTTGCTTTCTTCGATTTATTTCCGTCTTGTACTTGTGAATCCCGATTGCTTATTCTCCTCAATAAACCGGCTGGGCCTCTGGTTGAACTTGACTGAGGCTAACTGGCAAGGGTATCTGCGGACTAGGCCAGCGGGCTAGCAGCTAATGCTAAAACATTGAATGAATGGCTTTTTACATGCTAGCGTCGTTGCCCAAATGTTAATAAACACGGTGCACATGAGGTATATTGAAATATGCACCAATGTCTGATTGCCTTTGCCTGTAACAGACATTTTGAATTATGGTCGTTAGCTAAGGTCATCTCAAGCCCATAGTAGCCTGTTAGTGCAGAGTTCACCTTTAAAACTCACTCAAAGATCTTCTGAATTAATGAACCGTGGCCACGTTAGATCAGTATAGCGCTGTTAGTTTTCAAAAGGATTTAGTCTGTTTTTTAAGACACTTTTCAAGGTCATATTTCTGCAGCTCTAGTTGGCTACCCACTTTAAACCACAAAAGGACTGTTATTTAGCTTCATCGGTGCACTGCCATTTGATAGCCTGACAGATTAAAAAACAATCTAGATGATAAACTTGCAGGCAGTTTTCACTAAGTGTTACAGGTCATATTGTGTGTACGCTGCAGTGACACTGTGATTAACAAAGTGACATTCAAGGTGCCTCTCACCTGCTCATGTGCCTGTAGCTTCAGACAGAATATTTAGCGTGTGTTACTTTAATGTCTGAGCTTGTTTATTTACTGTGTTGTTAAACTTGTAGGGTTTTTGTAATTTTGCTATTGCTGCAGGTCCGTGCTGGTTCCCGGGCTCTTTACAGACCCCTGTCTGCCTCTGTGCTCTCTAGGCCTGATGTCAAAACAGAGGTAAGAACTCTGACTTGATTATTTCCACTATCAGTCAGTGCCAATCATCTACTCGGTTTAATGTCGGCAATGATGCAAGAAAGCAGAATAAATTTTGTAGATCCTAAAAAGATGTATAACTTAACTAAAGTTTATATTTTTGCTTCAGTGTTTATATTTTAGCAGATGCATCATCACTACTTGTGAGTAATTTAAATGTGACTTTATGGTCTTTCTTTTTCGCTCCAGAGCAGTGTCGCTGTGATGCCACAGAGCCCCCTCACCCAGGTTGCACTGAGGGGCTTCCAGACCAGCGCTGTGACCAGGGACATTGACACCGCAGCCAAGTTCATTGGTGCTGGCGCTGCCACAGTCGGAGTAGCTGGATCTGGTGCTGGAATTGGGACCGTGTTCGGCAGTCTCATCATCGGATATGCTAGGTTTGTTTGTCTTGCCGCAACATGTGGAAATCGTTCAGACGTGCATATTTCTGGTCCATTTTTGCAGGTCTTTTGTAGATGACCTGACAGTGTGTTCTTGTTTGCAGGAACCCATCTCTGAAGCAGCAGCTTTTCTCTTATGCCATCCTGGGATTTGCCCTGTCTGAAGCCATGGGACTGTTCTGTTTGATGGTGGCTTTCCTTATCCTGTTTGCGATGTAAAACTCTGCTATACACTTTCATTACAGATGTGACTACATATTTTATTGTGGCTACCAAAATTGTTCCGTGTTGGTGTCATGAAAATGTACATTTTCAAGTCTTTCAGACACTGTCGAAATAAGCAAAGCATGTATTGTACAAATGTAAGGAATTACGTGATTAAAATACATGTATTTGACTATTTAACAATGGCAGTAAGTTTTCTGTCTGGGATATTCTGCTAACACAACAGAAAGCAGGCAGCTTTCACGAATGTCATTTGTGGAGCAACTGCATAGACTTACCGTGAATCAGCCTTCTGTTTTTTCAGTGCATCACATGCCAGCTTTTTGGGGTCCACCTTAATTATTCCTGGTTCAGCTGCAGATAGACAGTACTGTAATTAGGCAGCAAGTGAGTGCTTGCTTTTGTAAATGGCATTGAATAAATCTAGATGATTTAATTAAGATAAACAATGGGTTTTGAGTTTTTTCCTGACAGGTTGTTTTGAAATGAAAATGTTTTTAATATAATTTTATTGCCATAAATGCTTTTATTACAGTGAATGGGATAGTAGCTGAAACTGGATTCACTGAACAGTCAGTTGATTCAATTGTTACAAGTGATTTAGAAATCGGACTAGAAAACATCTGTAGGATTTTCTTTTCTGTTAAATGTACCTGCAAATTAAATATTTTGGGGTCTGGTCTGTCTATCAAACCAAACAATGTCACTGGACTCGGAGAATATTTGTGTTTTTTAGGACAAAGTGAAACGGGGGGACAGTTGCATAATGAATGTTACAAAACTGATAAGAACCACATAAATGAAATGTGTAGCTAAGAACCCAGGAATGGTGTGAAGCTGAGCACAGACCTCAATGTATGGATGTACTTTAAATGGACACAAGCATTTTAACTGAGTCATAAAAAGACTAGAGATAGTAATACATATCTCCAGTAAGATACAGACAAGTGTCCGATTTGTATTACTGTCAGTTTCCCCAGATACATGGATGTTTGTGTGAATAAGCAGTTGGAGTAAAATATGGAATCATTTTATGTTTCATAGAAAAAAAGCACATCCAGGCTGAAATATACAGGTTTATGACAAAAGTATGGTACTGTCAGTCAAAAACTAAGACAAAACTAGTGTTTAACAGTAACAGTTACATTACACTTGTTTTCTCCCACCATGTTATCATAATGTAGTTTAAATTTCTTTTGTATTAGGAAGAGCTAATCATACACGAAGTACAGAATCAATGCTTGCTTCAGTTTCCATCTTTTATTTTAATTGTGTGCTCTCCTTTTTGTTTATATTAATGTACAAACAAGCAGCCACACCAGTTCATTTAAAAAAAAAATTGAGTCAGACGAACATGTCTGAAAAATTTCTGACGATTTCAATTAGAGACAACTTAAAAGATAGATTTAAGTAACATTTATATTTTTATCCTTGCAGTCAAAATATTGTTCTTTCCAAACATTGACGCATGGACAAATCAAGAAGATAGGGGAAAGTATGTTAACAAATATCGATTAAATATAATAATGCGGTATAAATAATCCATAAATACAAATGTGATGACAAAAATAAAAACCGACAGCGTTACAATATCAAAACATTAAAAAACAGCGTGCATCCGTGGTATAAATTAGACTGTGACGATTACGGAAGAGCTCATGGTGTTCTCGCGAGATATTTGGTACAGACGTGGGATTTTGGCATCAAGGGTTGTGGCTGTGGGGTAAGTGTCCACATAAACTGAAAGCGAAGGGGTTCAAAGCCGTTGTTAAAGACACAATGTGTAGGACTGTGATGGGCTTGTGGCCAGGTGCAATATAACGACTTAGAAATAAACGTTGACATCCTCTCTGTTTACTGTGATACTTAGGTCCAAATATGGCGACGGTTGTATGTTAACGCAGGGCTCAGGCTAACGTTAGTCTATGGAAGCGACTGGAACAGAGCATCGCTCCCTCTGTGTCATCTCAGTGTTTGTGTTATAATTTTCACGATATGCACGCGTATTCGCAACGCAAATAGCGGTAGACGCGTCCACGCAGGATAGTTCAGCGTCTCCGTCTCGGTCACGTATTTGGACGAAAATAAACGGACCGAGAATGTGGCGGCTTTTATGAGGCTGAGGTGTAAACAACCAAGTAAGAGCAGCCGCCCATCATCCATATGCTTTGTCCAATTTTCCAACGTTAGCTAGCTCTCCTTTTCCAAGACCTTCACCTTTTACCGTGTCACATCTTTGGACATTCTCTCTTCCATTCACTGGACATACATTTCAGCTGTAGCCACTAGCCTGCTATGCACCCTGAATTACCTTCCACCTCAAGCGCTGTTTGTACCAATACAGCTCCTGACACAGCATTAATGTTTATGCTTGTTCTGCTTTTTCCTGCTTTATTTTAGGGTGACAGAACAGGAATCCCTTAATATGAGTGATGATAAACCTTTCCAATGCACTGCTCCTGGCTGTGGACAGGTAAGTCATGGGCTGTATTTACAAATGTCACATCCTTTATTATTTCCAGATACTCTGCATGGATTGTGTTTTTAAAGTATTTTATTATAGCTTTTTTGCCTACAAAGATCAGTAAAGTTCTTAGCGGTTTGCATATTATACTATTAATTTTCCATATTTTTTTCATATGCTTGAACATTTAAAAAAAAATAAAAAAATTCAAAAACAGTTGCATGCCCCAGCGTTTCTGTACATTACAGTCCATAACTATTTAAATCACCTATCCACACATTAAATTCTAATGGGAAATTCTTAGGTAGTGAGTCTGTGTTGATAAGATACGTTAGTGTCTACCTGTAAAAACCGCAGTCCATGCCCCTGATGAAGAGCAGGGAAAAACTATGAATTGTGAGACTGAAGTGTACGTACACATGCGTGTGATATTTAACCTACCCACGTTGATATAAACGCAGTGGATAAAATATTCGAAACACCTGCAGAACACAGTTATAGTGAAAGATTTTAATTAGGTACAGTGATTGATGCTTCAACAGCTTTTTCATTACACTGGGGAACACCAATTTCCTGTGTCCAGATAAAAGAAGTCAGTATAATCATGCTTTCAGTTCCAGTCTCATTGTCCCGTCTGTTTTCTCTTCTGACCACATAGAGATTTACAAATGAAGACCACTTGGCCGTCCACAAACACAAGCATGAGATGACCCTGAAGTTTGGCCCAGCAAGGAATGACAGTGTCATTATTGCTGGTAAGTGCTCCTGTACAAGAGAGTTGCAATTTATAATTTTTATCCAGTGTTTACACTGAAGGTTTTCCCGCTTTGCAGACCAAACCCCTACACCAACCCGCTTTTTGAAGAACTGCGAGGAAGTCGGGCTCTTCAATGAACTTGCAAGTCCGTTTGACCATGACTTCAAAAAAGCGACTGAAGATGATATTAAAAAGGTTCTTGTTGTCACATTAATTGTACTCTGATCATATTGTCTGTAATGTGATGTTTCAGTGTCTTGTTTTGTCTTCTATGTGAAACCTAGAAAGAATAATTGTTGCTGCAGTAATAACTAATGGGCATCTTAAAAAAAAAAAAAATCTAACTCATGTCTTACAGTTAACAATCTGTTAATGTGTTTTACTGTTTTGGTGTACAGTTACCATTGGATTTGTCACCCCTTGCAACACCTATTATACGAAACAAAACTGAGGATCCCACAGCTATGGAGGCGCATCGAGATAGCCCTTTGCCTCACCCCGAATCTACCACAAATGATGACAAGGTAAAGACTTTCAATATGTGGCAGAGACGGGTTTTTTCTGCCTTTTGTAATGGGTAATTATCTCTGGAATTTGCTGATCCACTGTTGAATGAATATTCATATAAGTGATCAGATTAATGTTATCTCAATTCTTAGATTTTTGTGGATATAGTGAAAAAAAATATGAACAATTTTTAGAGATACTTGAATGAATAAAGGTTTTACAGTTGTATTCCTCTTTCATTGCTACTGTTAAGAAAAATAAGACAGGCGTCATTGTCACCAGCTAAAGTCTTGTATGATGTTTTCAGGATTTATCTTTGCAGCCAACCTCACTGCCAACATCCACTATAGTCCATCCTGCATCCCTCCAAGTTCCCAATGTACTTCTAGCAACCTCAGAGGCTAATGTTGTAATACAGCAAGCTCTCCCATCGCCAACATCTAGCTCTGTTATTACCCAAGTCCCATCCACTAATAGGCCTATAGTGTAAGTAACTGAAAAAAAATCATAGTTTTATTTAATTAGTTTTCCTTTTTTAATTTTTTTTGTGCAGTTTTGTCTTGGTGAGCACATATTTTGTGAGGCATGTGTTTGTGTTGTTTTTGATTTTTGCACTCTGCTGGATTTTAGTTGTAGTATTTTCTTTTTCATTTTTTGGCTTTAGTCCTGTCTTCAAGAACATCAGCTTTGCTCAAAATATAAATTTACAGCTGCAGCTAAATTTCTGCAAAATGACATAATGGTCTTTTCAAATCATGGATGAATGATGCCTCATGGGAGCTGAAGTTGTAAAAAAAAAAAAAAAAAATCACCCAGTGATTTATTGTGTTTGATCAGCTCGCGTCTTACTGGCATGTCAAGTAGTAAATACCATTTTGTTTTCAGCTTTTCTGAAAGGTGAGTTAATGAAAAACATTGTTAGCTGTAGTATAGATGAGAACAAGCCAGGCAGAACTAAATGGATGAATGTGTACATGCAGTATCTAATATTTATTTAAAGGTGTAAGTAAAGATTTCAAAAGCCTGATAAACCTGATTTGGCTCAAACCTCTAGTGTGTTTTGCAATACTGACATTACTTTCTGAAACAAAAGTCTGAAACTGAGCAAAACTGATGTCACGTACAGAGTCTAACGTAGCATCAAAACATATTTTCTTTATCATATTGCTTAAACCTGTTACGTAACAGGTGTATTTCCTTTGACTCGCATTTCAGTTGCATTCTGTTTTTGCTTTCACTTTATTCAGTTCCCATCAGTTGTTGCCTGATCATGACAAACACATATAGTAGCCACCCTTGCCATTAAGTTGTGACAGATTCTGTTTTTGTGTGTTCCTCGTAATTTTGGCATTTTCCTTTTTGCTCATCGGAATGTCTTTTTTTTTTTCCTTCTCCAGGCCGGTGTCTGGCACCTTCCCTGTGCTCTTACAGCTGCCCAACGGCCAGACCATGCCTGTCGCTATACCTGCATCTATCACAAGCTCAAGTGTACATATTCCAACTACAATCCCTGTGAGTGTTCTGCTTCTGCTGCCGTATCTTCTGTGAAACATTGTGTTTAATGCGTTGAAGCAGAATTAAGAAATTAGGCTTTTCTTGCTGTTTATTTGGTGAGTGAGAATTAAGAATGCATTTAAATATGGATGTAACTAACAAGAATGCTTGTTGCTACAACGGTCTTGTCACAAGGTCCATTTAGTGGCCTATTTGGTGCTCTCTAACGTATCACATGACCTTCATTAGACAGAGTTTGCCAAGTTGTAAGAATTGTAGACATTTGAATTTACATGGTTTTCTAGCACCTTTTCACCTCGGGTGCCCGGTCTTATTTAACGATGAGCTCCAGAGTTCATAGAAAGAACAACTGAGAAAATAATCTCAAATCATTGACCTTTTTTAGTAGCTGTTTTTGTCGTATGATCAAAAGCTCCAGAACAATTTATATTTGACTCTGATATGAGATTGTTAATGAATCATCTAAGTCGTGCCAAGTCATTTTAGGTTACTATGCAGTGTTTCCCATACCATTGTATTAAGGGGGCGCCACGCCCCCCTTGAAGGTCAATGTTATGTGATTTTATGTTTATTTATCTTATTTACACGAGGGCATGTCATGTCTGTCTCTACCTGATTGCGGGTTTACAATTCTCCTCTACTCTCTGTATCGTGCACGGCAGAGTTCCGCCCCGATGTGTCCGATGTGCAGACACATGCGCACACACACAGGTGAGCACACTCCCACCGGTGGAAAACATGTCGGTGCCCCCCCCCCCCCACTGCTTTGCTGAAAGAACTATTAAATTTAAAAGTGACAATCAGATTACGCCACACATAAATAAAATACAAATTGTGATAGATTCTTGTCACATATCGTCTTTGCTCTACTTGGACAGAGGCACTATTTACAAGTTTGGCACAGAAGATTTGGCAGTCGATTAAAAGCAAAAGAGTCTCAGTGAAGTCATGGACTTCAGAGTACAAGTGTGTATCAGCGTGGCAAAGACACAGGAATTGGCTGAGGCACAGCAGGCTCCTCTCCAGGATGCTTCACTGCTATTTGTCCTTGTACAATGAGAATTAACGTTCTTGATTTCTGGCAGACCGATAGATGATACTACTAATGCGCCTTGCAGTCCAATTAGAACTGCTACCCATCACAGTATCTCTTACAGGAACTTTGCTGAAAATGAAGGTCTTGTTGAGATTTTCTGAACTTCCCCATGTAGAGGCTCGTGTTGTTGTTCACTGTAGTTCTGATTGTTTGTGTTCAACACTGAGCAGCAGATGATTATCTTCTGATGGCAGCACAGCAGGGAAAATGCCTCTGTCTTCCCCGTCTGCTGGGACTGGGAAGGCCGAAAGCAAATGGAGACCATAAGCCACCAGTGGGCCTCCCTTTCACTCGACCACCCCCCTTCTTTTCTGCTTTACTCTTCCCCACCTCCTTCTGTCTCATTGTCAGCGGCTGTGAGAGGAGGCCTGGCTTTGGCCTTCTGACTTGCGTCTCTCCATCCTCTCTTCAACTTCCCTGTCCATATGCTCTCACGCAGGCAGGCAGAGGTTCATTAGCGTGCATACTGCATCTCCATGTGGTGCTGCCTCCACAAAATAACAGGCCATCCAACCTAATGAGGCTGAGATATGAGGAAACTCAGAGAGTCTGCCGTGTGTGGCTGTGTTTCTGTGTTGGTCGAGTGCTGCCTGACTTTAACTGAAGAAGACTCATTTTCTCTGTGCTCATCTGTGTCTGTGTCTCTGCCTTCAGCTTGTCAGACCTGTCACCGTAGTGCCTAACGTCCCCGGGATCCCAGGACCTCCCTCGCCACAGCCCGCCCAGTCAGAAGCCAAGCTGGTAGTTATTCCCCTCTTCTTTTCCATTTTTAATATAATATTATTATTCATGTTGAGCCTGTTTTTTCCAATCAGAGAGGTAACAACACTCACAGTAACGAGAGAACTTCATATTAACTGAGCTGTCACTTTCTTTGACCAGATGAGGGCGCAATAAAATGGCTGGGTGTAATGCATTCCAAAAAATGTTAGATTTTTATGAATAATTGCTAATCACTGGGGATGCATATTGGCAGAACATTGGTATCTGCAAATATCTGCCATTTCCTATCGGCAAATAAGATGATACTCTCTGATGGCAATGCCCGATTTATTTGTAGTGTTGTATTAAAGGTTGTTTAAATTTGTGGTCATTCAAAGATAGTTCAGTTACTTTTTCTAATATTTTTAAAATCATTTACTTGTTTCCCTGGCACAAAGGGGGGGGACAACAACAAAAATAAAATAAAAAAACAAACAAAAAATATCAGCATAGACTATCGGCCCAGGATTTCACAAGCATCTCTACTAATCACCATTACAATAATGAACTTTTTACTAGTCTACTCTACTTTGGTGGTTTGGAAAGTGGCAGCCATTAAAAAGGTGATTTAAAGAGCTCAATATATTAAAAATATGCCTGTGTGTTAAATACAATCACAGTAGTCCTGTGTCTTGCAGTATAAAAAGTGATAGCTGAAGGGCAGGGATATGAAGTGTTGTGGAAGAGATCAGTGGCAATGTGATGAAGCACAGATCACGGAACCTGTAAGTGTTCGCAGCATGCTATGTCTGTGAAAATTAACAGATAAACTGCGGAGAGGAGGTGTGTGTTGGGAGGGAAGGATTGATCCCGACTGGTGAGGAAGAGGAGGAAGGGCAGGGGGGTTTGAGAGAGGGGTTGTCAGGGATCATGGGGTACCGAGATGACAAACGCGGAGACAGCGTTGTGCTCAGCACGCCGTCACCGGGGCCAACCAGAGGGGGGCTACCAGCAAAAGCCAGCTGGGGGCATCCTGGCACACGCTCAGCGAGGCACATTAAGTCAGCCTCACCCTGCATGGAACCTTTTGTTCAGCAGAATCCTGCCTGACCTGCATCCCCCCTCTTACTCCCGGTGCCTCCCACCACACTCGGCTCATCAGCAAACACCTAATGAGCCCGCGTCAAGAAAACAGACCCCCACTCAACCTGCCTGCTCCCCGCCCCCACCCGGCTCTCAGGGGGCGCAGAGACGGCACTTTACAAGGACTGATGATGCTGCAAAGACCACAATAATGATAATTAACTTGCTGAATTTAGAAGATTATGCTGTTAATTAGTTGCAAAATAAAGATAAGTAATATAGTAGCAGATGGTTGAATAACACCCATGAGATGGAGGGTTATTACACTGATGAGGTTTCCATGGCAGAGATGAAATATGAATCTGACTGGCTTTTCCCTCTTTCTATGGGCCATTCCAAGAGAATAATATCTTGTTTCTGCCAGAAGAGCTTCTGGAAGGGTATTACACGATAAACTAATTTGGTAGATAGATTGGTCTGGCAAAGGTAGTTGTTAGAATAATGTGGCCCTCTGTTTTCTCATGTAAATGTATTCCCTCTCACTTTGTTGCTGCTTCGAAAGGCTCATTCACTTTCACCTTGTTTGCTCAGTGTTTGATTTTGGAGGAATTGGCCTGTGAATCATGGACACGAATGTGCACAGAAATCGTTTCTGTGAATGGGCTGTGTTTGTGTGTCATATGAAGTCCCTCTTAGTTAGTGTTCAAAATATAAAAAGTCATATGAGCAGAGAATGGCCCTTACTTTTGATCAAATTACAGCATAAATATACAGTAGTAAATATACAGTGAATATATATTAGTGTGTACAAGAGGTTGGCCAGTTTTAAAGGCTGATATAATAATGGTAAGTTTGGAGCAGCGTGATAGCCAATTAAGCAGTAAACATGAAACTGGATAACTGTTGGACATCTAAGTCAAAGTAACACATACCTAAATAAATAAATATATAAATCCATAAGTGAACTCATCATTAAAAAAAATCTAGGTGGGAGTGATTTTTAGTTTTTGAGCTTTTATTTTCCCTCCAATTAGTCAGTAATTCCATGAGAAACCGAAATTAGCCATAGGACACTATTGTAGCCTTGTTCTGTCGATAGTTTGTGGTGGTTTTTTTCCCCCAGTTAAAGGGGGGTATTTTGGTATTTTTGGGATGGGGGGAGCGTTGCAGTGACCCAGGTCCAAATCTGGACCAGGCCCAGTCATCCCCTCTCTCTCATGCATTTCTTGTCTTTCTATATATGGAATGCTGACCTTAGATGATACCTATTTTTTTTTTTTAGTGTTCAATTGTTTTTACTCACCTGTATTCTACTTTAGTTTCCCTTCATTTAGAAAACACAATGCTGCACTGCACTTGTACTGATGGATTTTTCACACACTCTGGTAATATAGATGGATGCGGTTCTTCCCACAAACAGGAGCTTTATTGAAACATGATGTCACAATCCGTTTCGTTAATCTTTCACACTCATGCCTGTGTTGTGCACCAGTGTTTCGTGTTGGTATGACTGTTGTCCTTGTGGTGGAATCTTTTCCCAGAAACTGAAAGCCACGTTAAGCCAGCAGCTTCCTCAGGTAACCAACGGAGATGGTAGTGAAGTGCAGAGCAGCGCTGTCACCCACACTGCTGCTCCGGCTTCTCCTGCCCCGACCCCAGCTCCTGCCCCGACCCCGGCTCCAGCTCCAGTTCCAGTTCCAGTTCTAGCTCCAGCTCCAGCACCAATCGCACCCATGACTCCAGCCCCAGCTCCTCACCTACCCACAACTGAGGAACCTCCTCATTCCCTCCAGCAGCCAGCAACCTCCACCACAGAGACTCCTGTAAGTAGTGGCACTAGATGTGTGAATATTCACTGACCTCATGATTCAATTCTACTCTGACTCACCTGTCAGCGAATCAAATGCACTACGATTCTTGGTGGATCTCAATGTTCGCATCCTCAATTTTCTATACTGCTGCACATGGTTACTGTTTCATCCGTTAATCTAAGCTGTCAGGTAACTCTGAACTCCCTTTTTTATTTAGTGTTTCCAAAAATCCAACTACAACAGTCCCCACCTCAGTACATAAACCTTACAAAAGCAAAACATAAAGTAGAAAGGTGAATATTCGCTGCTGTCATAATTTGATCACAATGTGTGCATTGCAGGGCATCAAATTGGCATCTACAGTATGAATATTCTTCTTGTACAGAGAGTACACATGTCATGTTCTACTAGTTGCTAATTATTATTTTTATTAAACTTTCTCTCTTCTTCAGTTATTTACATCTATCAACTGCAGTTGGCGATTTAATTACTTCACCTTAGATATCACTCATGAATCCACTAATGTTGACAGGAATGGTTTCAGGTACTATGCACATTTTAAATGAAATCAACTTCCCTCAAACTAGTGTCCCACAGTCCCCTTGGACATCTTAAAGCTTTATTATCTGATCTTTTTTTATGATTCTTGATTCTTTTTTATTAATAAAAATGTCTTGTTCTCAGGTCTCCCTTGTTAAAGAAATTATCATCTCTGTGAGACTTCCTGATTAAATAAAGATTAAATAAAGTAAGACTGTTCCTTTACAGGCCTCTCCAGCGCCCCCTGCGCAAAATCCTCAGAGCACAGGAGGTCGGCGACGCAGAACCACAAGTGAAGATCCCGACGAGAAGCGGCGCAAGTTCCTGGAGCGTAACAGGGCTGCAGCGTCGCGCTGTAGGCAGAAAAGGAAAGTGTGGGTCCAGTCCCTGGAGAAGAAGGCCGAGGACCTCAGCTCCATGAACGGACAACTGCAGGTGATCTTTACCTCTTCCTTTTATCCGCTGCTTTTCACTCTAGAAAGTTTATCTGTCTTTGTGCTCACACGTATCCATGTGTCGATTTGTATACATATGCATGCTTGTCTCTTTATCGTTGTTTGCGGTGGGTGTGTGCGCAGACTTTTCCCTTCTGCGGTGATGAAGTCATTAAAGCCGATTAAGAAGAGCTGCCGTGTGACAGCAGCGGTGTGTGAGCCCTTTACATCGATATGTCCCTGTCAATAAAGATGTATCCTCCAGATGTCAGCCGCACACAAGCGTGTCTTCGCTTCTGTCTCAGCAGTTTACTGAATGGCCTCAAAAATCTCCTAGGGAAAGGTGTCTTTTTGAACCTTCATTTCACTGGAAGCAATTAGGATCTGATGCTGACAAGTTCGAAACAGTTCATGTATCTGCTGTCTCTGTTGATAAGTGTGAGCCGGGGGTGCGGCACATCGGTGTTCCAGACAATTAAATGAGATGTGGTGTTTATTTGCTCACTGTCTTATTTTTCTATGAAGGCAGAGTAAGATGTGGAGGGGTGGAGGAGGGGAAAGACAGCAGTGGAAAAGAAATCGGTTCATGTTGTTAATATCTGGTTCAAAAACAAGTTATCACTACCTGTCAGGGGTGCGCTGGCTGAGATTTTATTTAAATGAAGGTAGATGAAAGGGGAATGATAGGTGAGTGAATGGGGTTATAAACAGAATGAGCATCGCTGTTAACTACAAGGAAGGGAACAACATGTGGTAGAGAATAAAAAGGCCGCTTTATACGAAGGCATTAATCAGCAGTGCAGTTTTTGTAAAAACCCCCATGCTGACATGGCCCAGCTGATCAGTGAAACTGCCTCTAATGATGCACAATTATTTTAACATCATCCTTAACTGGCTTTTTAATGAGGTGTCAGACCAGGCAGCTCACAGGGCTCGCAGCATCACCCAAGGCCCATTTGCTCGATTTCGATTAATTCGCAAAGTTAGAAACACGCTTAACTCTCAAAAGTCCAGTTATAGTTATGAATAAATTCCAGGTATGATGCGCTCTTAGCTTTGATGGACGTCTCGTGATTCAACTTGACCATCTGTATGTTTTTGTGTCACCAGCAGCTTTAACCTGTACCGCAGTGTTTCTTTGGGGTTTTTTTAATTAAATGATTCATATGTTAACTACAGTCTGTCCTGTGTGTGTGTGTGTGTGTGTGTGTGTTGTTTTTTTTTTTGTTTTTTTTTAATAGAGCGAGGGTTTTAAGAGAACGCCTGAGCTTATATTGGCTGTAAGTGGCAGCAGTCATGGTGGAAGTGCAGCGAATATGGCGTTGGCTACATGTGATACATACTCTCCTTCCAGCTGTGTTTAAATCTGTCTTACAATAGCTCAGCCCTGCCAACACCAGCAAGACTAAACAGATGGAATCAAATAAATTGGCTGCTTTTAGACTAATAGATTAAGCCGCCCGTAGTCCTTTAAAGGAGAAGAGAAGGAGCTTAAATCTGCCACGGGGTGTTCTGTGGGCCCCTGGCCGCTCTAAATCCAGTTAAAGTCACCTTCAGCGTAATGTGGCTCTCTTTTACGACATGCAGAAATCCTGAGCTCCCTTGGGAGCTGTAACGACACGAGAGTGTAAATCTCAGCAGCATCTACAAAGTTGCACTGACAATCCGAACAGCTCACCTCTGACAAATGTGCTGGTGGGTAGCCAGTGAAGGCCCATAATTATTGTGCAGGAAAAACATAAATGA
This sequence comes from Coranthus polyacanthus, assembly GCA_037367275.1. NCBI lineage: Eukaryota > Metazoa > Chordata > Actinopteri > Kurtiformes > Apogonidae > Coranthus > Coranthus polyacanthus. The sequence continues at coordinate 16,692,882 of JAPQRN010000015.1, forward strand.
AGAAGTGCATCATACTTTATTCTGAATTCATTCATTACGTTGTTACCTTTCCCTGTGTTTGCTGTTTCTCGTGGGAGAAAATATGAGTTTATCTGCAGTAATGTAACAGCCATGTGGGCTTACTGTACAAAGGAGGTCTTGAGAATTTAACCCTGTGATCCCATTTATAATTGACATTAATAACCATTGGTAAATAAAAATACAGCCTTTCATGTGGAGGGCGTATAAAGGCCCATTCAAGCACATTTCAGTGTATACGTGGTAATGCATTTACTGTATATGTTGTAATGAGCAGGTTTTGTGTTTTTATTTGTACTTTGTTGGGTTTAAATCTGAATTTAGCCATTCATTTATTTCTAAACCAATAAATCTGAAGGGCTGAAACATTTGACGATATTAGCTGATTGCACATATGTCACCATTGGCTTAAATATGTACGATTGACTTTAAAGTAGCAAGAACGTAGAGAAAAGTTCAAAATGCAATATGTTTGGGTTCATTTGTGTGGCCTGGCTTTATTCTTCTGCTGTAACATTCAGTCTTGATCACAGTATTCTTTTTTTAATGAACAAAGGGAAGTAAAAGTGGCCACTGTATGTGTATGTTGTCTGTTTTCCTTCATGTTTTCATCTGCCATACTCTGTACTCCAGACTGACCACTTTATTACGTCCTGCTGTATGTCTCCTGTCTCCCAAAGAATGAAGTCACCCTGCTGAGAAACGAAGTGGCTCAGCTGAAGCAGCTTCTTCTGGCTCATAAAGATTGCCCTGTAACCGCCATGCAGAAGAAATCTGGCTATCACAGTGAGTAATGCTCCATTATTCTCAGCCCGAGGCTTCCAGTGAAACAGTTCGAAAATGAGCCGCAGCTAACATCTACAAGCCTACTTATGACCAAACGGAAAGAGCTATTGACACACATGGTCCCTCTCTGTTTTGAAAAAGTTTGCAGAAGTTAGAATATTTATGTGCTGCTTTGTTGACAAACCTTCATTGGTTGCAGGAGGCCACAGGTGGTGTTCACAGGAAAGCAATTGGTTTGTCTTCATCTGACGCCTTAATAAGCATTTGTTAGATGAAGCTAAATGTCTACTGTATGCTCCTAGAAACATGTTTAAACCAATTGTCAGGAAGTACAATTTCTGTATTTCTAACCTCCACATATGGCAATTAAAATGTGGTTTGCAGTATATCTTTAGCCTGTATGCAATGATCGTCTTTATGAATATTTGAAAGTACTGAAGAATTTGCATCCACTTCATTTAAATTTCTTCTTCTCAGCCTGTATTTTTGCGGTCTCCATGCCAGTGCTTGTCCGTCACACGGCCTCATTTAGAATTATACCATCTATATTTCTTCATTTCCCTAGACTGGGGTTCTGTCATTTAGATTTTATGGCCATAACTCACCTTCTCGTAGATGAGCCAGTGTGCACTGAGAGCGAGCACGCTCCAAGCCACTTCTTCACTGAGCACTAAACGCCTCCGCTGACTTGTATTGACAATGATTGCCTCTGAAATGAGTCCATTAAAGCAGCAAGCTTGACAAGACTGCAGAGCGTTCTCGTTGTGGGGTGTCCACCAAGCTCTGCTGTTCATTATGCATCCCTTATTGCTAACCGTCCCACTGACACACGTCATGCGCATTATGGGACTGATGGTTTCCAGGCTACAGTGGGCTGTCAGGGCCAGGTCTCATTTGGTATCGTCTGGACTGTTTTGAGCCGGATCCGCAGATGAATTGAGTAATCTTTCTTATGTTTGTTAAGGACGTCTGTCCTGTGTTTCTAGACCTTTGTGAAAGATGACATTTGGAGCATTTTTTTTTGCCTGTTTGGTAAAATATAACCCCATCCAGATACTCGGCTTTGGCTCACTGTTGACAGGTGGAATAGATTTTAGACGAGCCTAGAATGAAAATCACGCTCCCGTTGAGTGAGCCATGGTTGTAGCAGTTTTGTCTTTTGCATTAGCTTTTATTTTTTATTTCATTTGGGTTTTTGTTAGTAAAGCAGATCTACTAGTTTAGTTTATTTTTTATTAGTTTCAGTCAGTGTCAGTTTTGACAGCAAAGTTTCATTTAGTTTGTCTTTTGATTAAAATGCCATGTAGATTTACTCACATTTTAGTCATCTGAATTGTCTAGTCTAGTTGTTTTAGTCAACTAAAATCTAACAGGTTTAGTTAAAGGGTAATGCATTATTCAGGGATTGCTCTAAAAATGTCAAATTCATTATATACTCCTGGAAGAAACCTCTATTCACCTGTTGTTGTGAATGTACCAGTGTATGTTAGTTAACATCATGTCAGGTAGATTAACTCAACCCTCCCTACCACACAAAGAGATGAGATCTGAACGGACCACTTCCCAAATCATCCCTCCCCAACATTTTCATCTTGATTTTATACACATATGTTTGTATATATATTTTCTTCATTTATTTACATCTTGTCTCCGTCAGTGAAATATGTAATAGACACAAACACGGATGAAAATTATCCATGAACAAAATGAACACTAGTCCTTTTTTTTTTTTTGTAATATGGGGTATTTTTCAGGTGTGAGATTTGAAAAGTTCAGAAAATATATTGTGGTATTTAAAAACTCAACAAAAAATCAGGACACATGAACAACCATCCACAAAAGTGGAACGCACTAAAAAAAGTTTTAGTGCGTTCCTAGGCTTTTGTATGAATAAAAATTAAGACATTTTCTGTAAAATGGTTTAAAATTGGTTTATTTTACAATGCAGTTTTTT
>JAPQRN010000015.1:16712775-16748969 GCA_037367275.1 Coranthus polyacanthus
GGAGTCACGGCAGCTCTGACTCATCCTGAAGTGTTACTGATGCAAAAACTTCCATGAACTTATCAGAACGAGACACTGCGCAGACCTCCGGTGTTGCAGACAAACGGGGTCAGCCTCTTTCATTCATTTGCAGACGAGTTAGGCCACAGGCTTTTGCTTATTTGTATTGAACTTTTCCGCTGGACACAGGTTGTTTACTCTTCTGGTGGTGACAAAGGATGGTAAATGAGGTCTGAGTCTCACAGAGGCAGGCCTCAGAAGGAAAACGCAGTCCTCTGAAAATGGTCATCGAGCCGGTGGGGGGGGGGGCGAGCGAGGCAGCGTGTCAACAATGAGAGATTGTTCTTGCTTAACGGTGCGGGAAGAGATTACGTAGAAACTGGCGATTCCACATAGCTTGAAATAAATTCAGAGGATGGTTTTGGTTTTGGTTCTGGGCGGTCATTGCAGACGAAATTACCTCTGCAGCAAACATTCCTCTGTTATGTATTCTCACCGGGCAGAAGACTCATAAACAAGGTTAGATAACAGTGAGAGTGGGGAGAGTGGGGTGTCTTATCGTGGGTATTATATAAGCATTATGTAGCCCGAAATGGTCAGACACATCATTATTATCCTAGTTTCTGTTTTTCAGGCTCTAATTCTTGTTCTGCCTGAGAAGCGCATTTCAGTCTTTGATATGCTAACGAGCAGCAGCGCGGTGAGAGTATCATCCACACACACAGATGACCAGATGTCCACCCGTCGCTCTGCTTTGCCTAATTCTGAATGATTTGATATTCATGGCTTGTGATTTGAAAACTGCCTCAAGCCAAATGCATTGATTGTGAGAGATATAAATACATATATACATACATTTCTAACTGCTGGTTTCTTATTCATGCAGCAATCAGTGTCAATCATTTTGTTTCCAGTTGCCATGACACCAGTACAAGGAAAAATACTTTCAGTTTGTTTGTTATCACTGTTTGCAAAGTCTTTTAAAGGGAATTCTGGTTAATCACAAGATTTGTATTATTTCTTCTTTGTTTGATTTCAGGGGTGATGTCCACATGACAACGAGAAAGACTGGAAGACTGGCAAATACTGTAAACAGAGTCATAAACATTACATTACATGTAGCTCATCCACATTTATTGCGGTAAAATGCACAAGTAGGTGCGCAGTGATGTTGTCAAACTGCACGCACACTTTACAGTTCACCTTCCGTGTCTCTGGTTCATTCGAAACATATACACACGTATATATGAAAGGTTCAGTGTGTGATGTTCAGTGACATCTAACCATGAAGTTGCAGATCTCAGAGGGTAAGGGTAAGGGTAAAAAGGTCCCTCGTTACGCTCGGTGTTTCTTTTGTCCGTTCTGGGCTTTTCAGTTAAGGGGACATTGACTCTGGTCCACACTCAAGCATACTTGAACATAGGTGACGGTAATACACCTCAACGCTGGATGTCACCTGCTATAGAACAGAAAAAAGACGAAGAGGAAGTTTGTTCTGAGCCACTGTAGAAACCTGGAGGTGGACTCATGGAGGTGACCTGCTCCAAATGGCTCAGTCTAAGGGAACGACTACGAAACAATGTTGATTATACACAAGTGAAAATAGGATTCTCCATTTCAACACGATGTGAACAATCAGGCTTGAAAAGTAAAAGTTTGCGAAAAGTGAATGTTTAATCAGGACATGTTATAAAAATCTCTGTAATTAAAATAATAATTTTTTTCTATTTGCAAGGTGTGAAAAGGAAAACGTGATAATAAGAATCACACTCACAGACTTCAACTTGTAGCCGTTTAAACAAGAGACGAGTGTCGAGTTTCACTTCACGTGTGAACTAACACCCTGTGGTTGTCGCGGTGAAACTGCAAAGAGCAGCTGCAATCTGCATTTAGCAAAGTCTTCACACTTTTAATGATAACAGACAAACACGTTGAGAACTATAAATATGTTTTATTCAGTGAAAGTCGGTCATTTTCTTATCTGTTAATGTAGTTTCTGTCCACTACATTTAAAACATATTTTGGTCAAAGGTTTTAATAACGTCGCGCTGTATTATAGTCTTCACACTAAATAGATGATGAAACGCAAATACATTTACAGTACTGTATATGAGGCATGCTGCTGTCAAACATATTCACATTTTTCACACCACTGTGCAGCTGTACCATGTAGAATAAACACGCAATCCTATAGTAACAGAGGAACCACATGCAGCGAGCGTTACAATAAAGTTTTTAGAATATCATAATGCATGTACAGCAGTTTCTACCCTCCGCATATCAGGATGGTTTGTGTTTTCGTACTGGACATATCACGGACACAGACCGACCAAATATGCAGCGGGTTTGTCTTGACCAGTTCCTTGTTCTTCACGCTCATTATCAGCAACTTCATTCTAACGCTGGAGATCGCTAATCCGTCAGTGTAATCATTATCAATAAAAAAATTCAAAGACAGTTTCTCAAAAACAAATTCATAAGTCGTAGAGAAAATACTAATCACAGTCTCTGTTCACTCTAGGACACAATACCACAGCTTAACATTCTTAGATGGATATGAGTCATTTATTAGTGGTATTTAATAGACTGTTTCGAGCGGGTAGCGCGTTTCCTTTATGCAGAATATTGTGGGTTATTTTCACTCTTCTCTCTTGTCACACTGCAGCAGTGTTCACGCTGCTGTTTCTAAAACTGTCAGGCATTTTCATGAGCCGAGCCCAGGATATTTTCAGGGATGATTAGATCTGCAGGTTACCTCTCTCCAGTGTTGCAGAGCTCCATCCTGCCGAGGATTAAGTCCTTTCAGATACGATTAGGTCTGATTTTGTGCTCTCAGTGGTGCCACTTATTCTCTCCACCCAGCATTATTTACAAGTATGACACTGTTTCTCTTTCCAGAAGCACTTGCTCAGTTGCTCAGTGCACAATATGTTGTCAGTGTAGCACAGTAAACCACACTAATCATATTGTTCATACATCAGATCCTCTAAAATGTCTATTAACATTGTCTACTCATGGGACCAGTCAGCTAATTTGAGCAGGTAAGACAATCATCAGAGTATAAAAGGAAGTCCACCAGCTCAGAAACATTGTTCTCCAGGGAACCTGCGACTCTAAACAGATGCTGTTCTTCTACAGCGAATGAAACGTAACCAAACACAATATGGTCAGCGCTCCACAGGTTTGTGTCCTTTTCAGCCAGAGCAGACAGCGAACATATTACTAATCAGAAACGCAGGCCGTGCTGTGAGTCTGGACCACCTGCCCTTAAACGCTGAAAAACAGAGCTATAGGAGCAGTGGATCAGTGTGTCACGAGTAGCACAAAGAATAATGTATAGAAACGTAAATGCTGTTTAATTCTGTCAAACAAGGGTTTTCGCAAAAAGAATGACGGTGAGAGCAGGAAACTGTCGGCCCTTAAAAAAAAAAAACCTCAAAGGTCCAAAATACTAAAAATTCAAGAGCTTTATTATTGTAACAACACAGCAACGGTAATAAACAAACTGAAACATGCAAAATATAATTGTATACAGCATTAAGATTTACTGTAACGGGAAGCGGAAGAATTTACTGCTTTAATTCCAATCAATGTAAACATACTCCATTACATTACAAGAAAAGGTTCTGCATGACAAGTCATACTTAGGTAAAAATACACAAATACTAGCAGCAAAATGTAGTTAAAATATTTTCAGAAATAGTACTGGTTTGGTCCCTCGGTTCAGTTCATGAAAGAGGTTTAATGTAACTAAGTACTTTTCCCAAGTTCTGTACTTTAGTACAAATTTGAGATTCACCGGAAAATACACCGTCACAAAGCTGAAAACAGGCCTGTTTGACTTTTTAGATATGTGGTTCTCAAAGAAACATATGATGATCTTACAGAATATGATGCATTGCTGTAGATTAAACTCACACAGCATTTTCTAAAGCTCAACCTTAAACAAATACAGCAGTAAAATGTAACATGCACATTAATGTAGCAGTGAAATGAATCCAAAAACATCATATATAACAGTAAAACAATGACAGGGACCAATTTTACTTTAGCTTTTCATACTTTATGTAGATTTTGCTGATAATATTTACATACTTTTACTTGAGTACGTTTTGAATGTAGAACTTGAACTTGTCGTGGAGTATTTTCACAGTGTGGTATTAAGTAAAAGACCTGAATACTTGCCCTGAATCCAGTTTCCGCTGCAGTTAAAGTACATGTTATGGCAAAGGGTCAAGGATGCTTTGTTCATCAAATCACTTTAGTTCAATGTGACGTGAATGTAGAGGACCTTTGACCTCCAATCTGTTGTGAATAGAACCAAATTTGATTATGTAAAAGCAAATTATAAAACCCTTCTGTCAAGCCATCAAAGCCTTTTCATTTCTAGAGACGCGGAGGAGTCTGGTGAGGTACAGTTATGTAAGCGTGCAGAAAAAAAAAAAAAAATCATGTAGCCGTTTTATGATTAAAAGAACAGCATGTGATGTTCTGCACTCGGTTATTTGACGCAGGATGCTCACACAGGAAGCTCTTTACATGCATTTACAGGCATTAGTGCCCTTTCACATGCATTTTTAATATGACACAGTAGTGCATAATACTTACGTATGCATGCACTATATGTACATGTTTTCTCTCACTAGTTATTTTGTTGATACTGATATTAATTGAGATGAAACTCCTGCACGTCCTGACTTGATATGGATCCACTCATTTCACTCAGTTCTGTGAATGTTGAGCCTTTTACGTTTTGTTAATTCCTACTATAAATACAATTCTTTTGTTGCTGAGAGTCACTCACTTGAATCCTGTTATTTTCTACGTGTTTGGCATTCCCCTACTTGTCTGTTAAAACATCTCAATACTGCAAAATACTTCAGGCATTAACTAAATCATCCTGTTATCATCACTCTGTTGCCAAAATAGCCGGTTCACAATGAGTCATTCATCAGGCTCTAAAAGCTGGTATTCAGGCTGTTGTTGGATGAAACTGCTCTCTGAAGAGACACACAGAGATAAACTACCTCTAAAGCCTTTTAATTACTCTCACATCCATTTGTCAGTCCATGTAATACCCAGTCTTTACCCAAATAGAGGACTATGTAGTAATCAAAAGCCTAAATTACCGACTACTGGACTGTATTTACTAGTGTTGTAGTACTTGTAGAACTTGAGATCGGTCCCAATTTCTGAAGGTCTTGGCGTTGTCTTGGTTTCGTTCGAGACCAGTCAAGACCTCAGCTGTATATCATTAAATTGCCTGTGCATTGTCTCATTGATTTGTTAACATCATCATATTTGAAAACAAAAAAAATCCTTTCAAGCATTTCTTTTAGGTGTAAAACGTTTTGCCAACTCTTGATTCGGCTTAAACACCGGAAACTTCAGAAGTTTAATCACCTTCAAGACGATTGTCCTGTCAGTGTTATGGTAGGAGCTGGTCGTATCATATCATAATCTGCATAATATATGTAAAACTTGATAATAATGCCCTTGCTGTGAATCTGGTCTGGTCTCGGTCATGACTTGGTCTCGGTTTCGGCGGTCTTGATACAACAGTAGTATTTACATTTAACTGCTGTGTCTGATGGGGTTAGTTTTGGTTGTGATGCCTTCACCGATGCGTTAAAAATGATAAGAAGTGAAGCTATAATTTCTTTATTTCAAACTGTTACCTTGGGGACAACATGAAATGTGACGGTACAGTGTAATGTGAGGAGCTGATGTCCTTCCATGCTGTGTTGTGTCACTTTCTATCCAATTTTATATTGTGTTTTCAAAGGAAACACGATGCTGTTACTGTTTAATCAGTGTTAAGCGAATACGTAGTAACATGTAAAGTACGTAAAGTATGAAATAAATGTATTTTGCAATCCATTAGTTACTGAGAAACAATATGTAAAAATGAAAATCAAATCAATTGTGAAATCAAAAATATTGACGATTACAAAGGAGTTACATGTGAATATATTCTTTTTGGTAAACAGTATATATGTAGAATATACTTGTGGCTGGTTTTTGTGCTTTAAAATCAAAGTATTCCAATGTTTATTGGAATATTATATTGATAAAAGTTCAAATGTGTCACTTCCTCATATCATGCCAAACACATAAAGGGTCATGAATTATAATCTAAGTTTATTTATTTTATGATTTATTCATAAATTACACAAGGGGTTAAAGGTTTGAAATTAATTTCCCAGACTACCCTAGTTTGATGTGTTTGTGCTTTATGTTTTTTATTTTTCATTTTATTCTCATCAGTGTTTGTTTATTTATTAATTTCCTTATTTTTGCTTTATATTTGTGAACGTTCACGGTCATGATTTTTTATATGTATCTGCTCTTCTACAGTTTGATAAAATACATGAAGGAAAGCTGTTGTGAAGTCTATCTAAATGTATGTTTTTAGGACTTTTCAACTTTATTGATTATCTAAATTATTCGTATTTAAGGCATTTGTTGCAAAAGTAATCAGTTACTTATTACATTTTTACTGTTGCTACTGAAACGTAACCTTCCCATCACTGCGTTTTTCTCTTACCATTAATCTAACAGGACTGGTTCACTGAGCAGATATTCCTCTGAAATGTATTTTTGTATCGGTGTGACCCAGATTTGCCCATTGGAACATTTTTATGCAGATTTTGTTATTTTTCCAGACTGAGATCACGGGCAGAAATAAAGCCACAGTTCAGACTGTCTGCAGCTGTGGTTATAACATCACACTATATTGTGCCTATGCATTGTAAAGAGCATCTCCTACGTATGTTCTGACCTTCCTGTTTGAATAGCGAGCAGTTATAGCAGCCGACCATACATCACTGTCACGGCACAGACTGTTCCAGCCACATCCAGGTAATCTATTTGTCCCGGTAAAATATGGTGTAATTTGTTCCAGGTTTCTTGCAAGCCCAGCAAAAGAGCAGCAATTTGAACTGCACCATATGCTTATGTGGTGGCAGAGCTTCAGTATAAGTAATCCTTCTTTATCTGTGGTTCATTTTGTGCTTGAGTATCTTCAGTATAATCCCTCGTGATGTAACAATCAATGATTTGATATTTTTAGGTGCTGCGCTTCGTCAAAGTGCTGAGACCAAGAATCCGTGACAAGATTCAATTTTCTTGTGGTCATTTCACACATTTAACGGCACATATAGCTCTGCTGTTGAAAGCCTGCAGTGTGCATCCATCCTGACATCACTTCTCTATATTTGTGAACTATACAACACCGGCTCTCACTCTCGTCATCAATCTGGGGTTATATAACGTTATATAACTTCTTTTGGAGATTTACAGCTTTTTTCTCGAGGATGAAGCTGGTTGCTTAAAATCACTGCAAAGCATTTGCATGATAAGGTATTGATCAGCGTTAGTCTTGGATTTAGTTATTCATCTCAGATAAAGAGTGTAATGTGACAAACAGAGGTCGGAATCACGGCACTCTGAGTTTTCAGTCTGTTCGTGGGAGGGAAGGCTGCTGTCCGCACAATTGGTGTTTTTGATGGTGGTGGGTCAGCAGTGCATTAGAAAAAACATTTCCTTATGTAACATCCTCCCTAAGCCACAGAAATACTCGGCATATCTTCAACAGCTTAATGGCTTACAAAGAGTGGGAAAGAGTGAGGAAATGGCTTGAATAAACACAAGTAAGTTTTGAGGCTGTGCTATAGTTTCCAGACCAAATCAATATCTCATTGTTTATGCTGTCTGATCCAAACAAACTGATAAGCCCCGATACAGAGGGTGGACACAGATGGACTTCTACGCTGTAAAACGTACTGTATAAACAGCCAGACGTACGTCCATCCCCAAGAGCCCCATCTCTGGACATGTTTGTGAAACAAGCAAATCAATCAGTGTCAATTAGAGCTGTGTTCAAAGTAAACCACATCCTGGGAGTCAGGCACTCCTTATGCACTTAACAGCAGGCAATGCAATTACCCTGCAAAAACCCTCTAAAGTGCCCAGGGTCTGAGAGGATGTACTGGTGCATATAAAAGGCCCTTACCGCCTCTTATCTATACCGCTCTCAGGTATCCTCCTGAGCGGAGACTTCCACTGAGCACGAGACAGGAGCACTGCACTGAAAGCCCATGTTTCAACGTCTCTTATGTTGTGATTCAGTCGCAGTCGGATACCAAAGTTTAGGACACGATACTACATAACTGCACTGATCCTCCTGCCTCATACTCTCATTCTGATGCCCCTCGGCTGAGATGGGGGCAGCAAAACCTATAACAGTCCTTATTGATTTCTGAAGGACAGTTTGCAGCCTGCCCAGTCACTTCCTCCCCACTGTTACAGAAGCCACCTCCTCTAAAAGGTGAGAAAGCTGCACTTTAACAGACTGAGCCGTGGGAGCATAATCACATTTGACGCGCAGTTTGAATTACAGAAGCGGGTTGCAGAGATTTTCTCCCACACTGCCATCATGATGCTATATTTGATTCTTGGTTTGCATACGCACAGCATACGCTTGCGTCAGAAGAAACCTCAAGAATATTCATGATCAGAACAAGAGACAGAGGAAAGAAAAGGGGAAAAAAAAGCAAAGCAAAAGCTCCCAGCTACCAGATCATGTCTGGTACAAACACAATGCAGGTCATTGAATACGTTACTGTATATATTATCATAATGTAATGAGATGAAATGTAAAAACCCTTGTCTGTTGTGTAGTTTCTTGTTCTCAGGTTCCTCTTGTAAAAGAGATTCTCAAAGCCCGATGAAATAAATAAATAACCATGATTGTTGATCTTTCATAGACATATTTGATCTGGCTGGTATTATATTAAATTGAAACTGCATTTTTGTATTTCTGTAGAATAATGTGTTTTTATTACTTATGGCAAAGTCTATGTTTAATCACAGCTTTTCACTAATTACCAAAACAGAAGCAGAATATTATTCAGGAAATCAGTTTTACATTCCTCTTCATCAGTCTTTGTGTTCTCCTGTTATGTGGTATTTACTTCAGTTGCTTTTTTGTGTTTGTTTTTTCTTTTTAGGCGGAGCATTTACTGAGTGTTACATCCTGCGTAAATATCAGTGATCTCATATTTTGCGTGCATGCTGGGATGCTTTTGTGTTTGTGCTCTTTGTGGTCCCAGCCGGTTTCTGTGGTAACGTGATTTTGAAAATAGCTCCCCTCTCTAACGGCCCACTGCTGTCGCAAGTTCTCCAGGCAGCAGCAGCAGCAGCAGTAGCAGCAGCAGCAGCAACCCACTCTTGATGCATGACTCATTCATTGCTCATTATCATCCCACTCTCATTTCATCCTTGCCAGGCTCCCCCTGCTTGGATATCTGATGGAGATGGCTGTGGGTGTGGGGGCGGGGTAGTGGCTACTATAAAGCCTGTGTATCCATGCTGTGATTGGCCGGTGGGATCTATTTAATCTGCTGTGACTACTACAGGGTCCGCCCCCGTACTCCTCCCCCTCAGTCAGCATCCACACACAGTGCTGTGTCTGTGTTCCAGAGAGAATATCAGCTCTGCACCGGGAGGAGAGGATTAGCGCCAACACTTGGCTCATCTGCATACATGTTCTCAGAGAACCACATGAGCATCCACCTCTTTTGTATAAAACCTGGCACTCCTATCACAGAGGCTGCACTTGATCTACTGTCACTGCTGTGAGAGGATTTACTCAGGACTACTGTTGTCTGTTTTTTTTATCTCAGCAAACGGTTTTTTGAGACTCTTTTTATAGTTTGAATTTTCAGTTTTTTTTATCTGTCTTCATCTGACCGGCACAATGCAAGTGTCAGTACCTGATGTCGACCTGCCTTGAGCGTCAAGGAGTTTTCCTTTCATTTATTGGACTTTTCAGTTGGGTTTGTTTCTTCATCTGGTTTGGGAGACTGCAGCAGCAGCAGCAGAATGCCATCTAGAGAGTCCTACGAGGTTTGCAAGGAAGAGAAGTCCCTGGTGCAAAAGGCCAAGCGTGAGGCCAATCAGGAGGATATTTTGGCGGCAGCTCTGGGGATGAGGATGGGGCCACAGAAACCTCCAGCCACTTTCTGGCAACCACTTAAACTATTTGCCTATTCACAGCTCACCTCGCTGGTCCGCAGAGCCACACTGAAGGAGAGCGACCGCACACCAAAATCTGAGAAAGTCCATAACTTCAAGGTGAGTTTTGAATGAAGGACTCTTGTTACTTGTTTTGATCCCTGAAATGTTGTTTAATTTCATCATGTGTGGCCAGAGGGCTGCCTCTAATGTGCTGCTTGTGAGGGATGGGAGAAGAGGACTGTTACTGTGGGGGAGAGGGGATAAAAAAACAGAGCTGTTTTGGTCTGGCCAGTGAGCCTTTTATCAAAAGAAAATCTGTTGGGTGGTCTGTGGACCACTGCGGTTAGTTTGAGCACCAGATGGACAGATTAGGCTGATGGAGAGGGGAAACAGTGTAGGAGTGTTTCCCTGTTTGGCTCAGGCTCACTCTCCTAGTTTGTCTGGTTAATGGGATGGGGAGCAGGAAGAGCATTATTACCTTCAAGCATTTCAAACTGCTGATGCTCACCGGCCTTTTTTTTTTTTTTTTGCGGCTTTGTTCTCATGTATTGCTGAATGTTGCATTTCAACATTTTCAGCGTGCAGTCCCTGGTTTCAAAGCCATTACAGCTTTGAAACCAGGGGAACCAAGGATGGTGTTTAACTTGGATTCATAAGAAAAAAATAATATATTTAAATGTATTTCTAAGCATTAATCATAAGGTAATATCGCAAAGTTGTAGACTTGGTATAATGAAGCTACCTGATTAGAAGTTGATTAGGACATTTTAAAAGCCCCTTTGGTTCAGTTACTGGAAGTCAAATCACCAATAAACATGTCTGACTGTCTAATAACTTTACAGAAGACATTAGTAAATATTTTTAAAACATGATCACGTCTCCAGGGCTATACTCCCTTCACTAATTTGCAGTTGTTTTTAAAGAAAAACAAAACAGCTTCGCCTATCAGGAAACAGGAGGAGCTGTGACTCGCTCTTGTTCCCACAGGCCTTCCTGATTGGCTGGGCTGTTGTTACCTGGCGGAGCACGGGGCTTTCTTTTCTACCCAAGCAAAGGCGACTCTGTGGTGTTTCCATAGTAAATATCCCTGACGACTCACACTTTCACACTGGTGAAGTGTCAAAACCTAGTGCGCGATGATGGCAAAGCCTCAGCAGGTCGCAGTCACGACTGCACCCGCCTCAGTGGTGTCAGTTTGAGGGTCTGTTGAAACAACAGCCCTCCTCCACACAGATAATCCTCCCCTTCTGCCTCATTTAAGATGGCAACACCTATGGGTGTCCTGGCCAACGACAGAGGAGGATGAGGTGTCTCTGGAGTAAATATCTGCAGCTTCCCACTGTTCTGTCTCTGCCTTGTCACTGCTCTTCATCACTAATATCTGTCACTGTCCTCCTCTGTGTTGTAGGTGCATACCTTTCGGGGGCCTCACTGGTGTGAACACTGTGCCAGCTTCATGTGGGGACTCATGGCCCAGGGGGTCAAATGCGCAGGTACGTCTTAAAGCTTACGTAAACCGTCTGATCATTTCACAGCATTACTGAGTACAAAGTGAGCATCACTGTATATAGGTTACTTGGTTTTCAGTGCATCTGGTGCTGGATTATTGAGTATTAGTATGAGCAAAATCCCACCAACAGTTTGCGTACCAGCTTAGGAGTTGTATAATAAAATGAAACGAGGGCTCTGTTGTCGTGATGTAATAGATACTTAAGATGATGTTACAACATTTTGCCCTACTTTTTTCTCTTGGAGTTGGTAAATGGAAAAAAATGGATCAAACAAGCAGACAGATGAGATTCAGTGCTTTTGTTGCTGACAGAACCTTTTTAAAAATCCCAACAAAGCACTGATTTTTCACATAATGACTTACTGATGATAAAAAAAAAATACATTTGTTATTATGTGCTGTTTTTACAGTAACAGGTTACTGCGATTTCAGAGGTTTTAATGGGTAAATATTACAGTGGCATTTTAAACCAATGAGCAACTACAGTATCATGCATCTGACAAAGAAAGCTGTTCTTTCACTGTCTTCGTGTAAATATGTTTCGCTCTTATGCACATCTATTATTTCTAGTCTCCTTGAATTGAATTCCTTAATTCAACATACACATTAGGCGCCGTTATTGTAAGGAAATTGGCACTGTGATATTTGTATTTACTTGTCAGGTTTCTATTTCACTGCAGCTGTTGTGAGAATTTGTTTCACATCATCCGACACTGTTATAATATAGTGTGATGTGTGTCTTTGATGTTTTATACATGAAACAAAGTGTGCCACACAGCTTTGTAATTAAATATTAATTTCCTGGTTTTAAAAGCTGAAAATAATAGAAATAAAGTCAAATATGTTTGGAGCCAGTCTTATTAGTTTCTTTTTTTTTTCTTTTTTTTTTTTTTTTTTTTGCCATTCCTTCACATTGGACCAAAGCTACCAGAATCTAGGGCAGCAAAGTCTCACATGATGATCAAATTTGCATACGAAAAAATGTTCTCCCACCCCCCCTTTTTTTTTTTGAATGTGTGAACTGTTTTTGGCCGAGCGCCAGGAAGCCAGTCTCTGCTTGTGCTTGTTGTGCCACATTTCCTCATCAGAGTACGCCCCCCAGCCTCATCCCATCATGCCCATGAAGGAAAACAAAGCTGGCATGTCTCTTTAATGAGGAGCAGAGCTCGGAGCGTGGGGAAAGAGCTCTATTTCCACACACATTAAAATTCAGCAGCTTCAACCAAAGAGCTAGGTCATGCAGCTCAACCCCTATTTAACTTAAATGCTCTGTAGAAAACCCAAACCATCTAACAAATAAGACTGGTCCTTTTTTAAAAGTTCCTGTCGGTTTCAGGTGAACTGGTTTCAGATGGTCTCCAGAATAGTGGAGTTAGACGTGGTGATAATGTGCTGATTAGAAACCAGCACCCAGTCACTATTAAACCTCTCCTCAGAGCCCTTTAGCCAGAACTGAGTTGAGCCCATCCTCGGTGTAGCCTCCTCACCATAGCAACAGAGACAGAGTTGACGGTGCAGTAAAGCAGCATCCTCAGTCTCCTGGCTCCTGGGGTCCCATGGGGGCCTCTGCCTCACCCTCACCCTCACCCGCCCCACCTGGGACCCAGGGCCATGAGTGTGCGCACATATAGACAACGGCAAGGCAGCAGAACTGCATGTGATGACAGACCCTGCTCTATTATACTGCCTGTCTCATATCCTTAAGAGAATCATCTCTTAAGGTAATTACATTTCTGCCTCAATGCATATAAATGCAGGTTGTCTGAATTTCTCCAGGGACCCATATTAATCAAAATATTGTCTGCAGCCCTTCAGAAGCATAGATTTTATCCTTTCAAGTTGTTTTCTTTATTTAAAATTGAAAAGCGGCAATTCTTCAGAGGAATCCAAACATTCTTAATCATTTTTTAATGTTTTGAGAATCAAAACCGCGCGTCATTTGTCAAAAAGGCAACCCTCTCAGAACTTGGAAAATGCTGAAAAGATCTAAGCGCTTGAAGAGCTGCCCCATTTTAGTCTGGGAAACTAGGTCTAGTGTAGCCCGCAGCGCCTGAATTGCTGCTTCCACAGCCTTTGTGTGTGAGCTCGGATTTGGAAAAGAATGGAGCACACAGCAGCGCTGACTGTCCCTCCTGCAGGCCACAGCGTTTTCACTGCTCCACCAATTCCCTTTCGTGCGTCTCTGTTACAAAGCAGGGCTGGAGTCTCTGTCTCTCTCTGCATCTGCTCTTCACGGGCTCCTCTGTTCCCGTCAAGGTGAATCCTGCCCTAAAACAGCTGTGCCTCAGGCCCCATCCACTGTGACTAAAGACAAAATGCAATGGGGGATACTTACACCGACTAATGTGCTGTTTGAACACCCAGCGAGCTACATCCTAAAGCAGAAAACATCATTAAAAATAGGGCAAAATCTCCAAGACAATTAAACGAATCAGTCTCTGTTTTAAACGGGATGAAATCATTGATAGATTAATGTAACGTCCTATGCTTCGTTACTGTTTTCTTTTACTATTTAGATGAATAAATGGTTGCATCCAGAGGTGACTGGTTTTATCCAGTGCTCAAGGACACTCCAATGCCACAACTAGCAGAGAGAGAGGAGCTCTCCAGTGGTTTTGTGACACTGAAGGGGCCAAATATTGATCAAGGGGATTAATGCCGTTCTGCAAGCCAAAACACATAACTGGCCAACCAAACACAATTAACTTGGAGTTGTGAATGTGATTAACAGCCTTCAGTTCAGACATAAAGTGTTAGCTCTACAGGAAATCACTGTTTATTTGGTTGAAAATGTTCATATCGCACATCACCACCACTGTTACTCTGTTTTAAAGCGACATGAATATGTGGACTAAACCTGCTGTGCTTCTCTCTCCAGACTGCGGTTTGAATGTTCACAAACAATGCTCGACTCTGGTTCCCAACGACTGCAAGCCAGACCTGAGACACATCCGTAAAGTGTACAGCTGCGACCTCACGACCCTGGTGAAAGCTTATAACACAGCACGACCCATGGTGGTGGACATGTGCATACGAGAGATCGAGTCAAGAGGTCAGTGTGTGTTTCAAATGACCTGAAGGTTAAAGAGATAATATTCCCCGAGATGTGATAAATGCAAATTTTATAAATACTCAGTGATGTGATGTAAAGCTATAAAACTGGGTGACAACAATTCCAATTAACTAAGTGGATATTTTCCTTTAAAGGACATTAGCTCAAATGATGTAAACAGGACTGTGTGAAAAAACTTTAACAATGGCTTTAGGAGGAGAGATTCCTGTTCGATACTGAAACCGAAACCGAAACCGATACCGATGTTTAAAATAACAATTTGATCCCGAATACCTATGTAAATTTCTGTTTGTTTTTTTTGCTTTGGTTGTTATTTTCCCTCCTTGTGTGTCAGTGAAACAAAGATATCTTGTCACTGAACTGTCTTTAAGTCTTTAAGGCCTTCATCACAGTATCTTTGAATGAACACAAATTCAATCACACAGATTTATGAAACAACCACGAATACAACAAAAGAGATAAATATCGGCCATTGCCATCAGTGAAATGTCGTCTTATTTGCCAATAGCCATTGTCAGCTGATACAGATGTCTGGCTGATATATCTGTGGATCCTTTGTATAAAACAGAAGCCACTGATTACAAGTAATGAAAACAGAGTTATTTAAGATGCGCTTAATATTGTTAAATTGAGAAGTTGTAGTAGTAGTTTCACTCTTAAATAAGGAAAACAATATTGCTCCTCTGCTGGGATGTTATGCAAACCGTCGTTTTAGCTTGTTACTGGTTAAATCTAATTCACTATTGGCTGGAACATCTTATTAAGACAACATTAGATATATTTTCTTAAAATGTGATTAGTTTTGTAATGAAAAACATGCCTGACAAGATTATTTTTCTCTTTAGAAAGAAAAAAAAAAGACGATTTATTTCCCCAAAACAAGCCTTTGTTTTTGCTGTGTACAAGTCAGTCCGATTTTATTAGTGAGTTAATGTTTTCCGGGTGGGGTTGTGATTGAAACAGCTGATGACAGTGCTGGTAATTGTAAAAGTGTAATGAGAAATACATTACTCTGTTTCCTGCTGCCTTAGTTGATTGCATTTCAGTTAAATCATTCAGCTATGTAGGAAACTCAGTGCTGCCTCATTGTCTGCCCTCTAATACACATCTGTAGCTAAGTTTGATTTATGTCTTTATTATTTTGCCCACTGATGCAGAAAACTATTTGCATCTACCCATGTTATTCCATTGTGTCACATTGTGGCTATTCTATCCTTAATTCCGTATGCATATTTAAGAGTTCTTAATGGCATTTCCTAAATTACCCAAGGCGATACATGCAGGTGAATTTTTCTACATTACCCGTGACAGCCTCGACAGTGTCTAAAAGATTGTTTATTTCATGTGTTTTTTTTCTCAAGGACTGAAGTCTGAAGGCCTCTACAGAATATCTGGATTCAGTGATTCGGTCGAAGAAGTCAAGACGGCATTTGACAAAGGTTTGTGTGTCTTTTATAGATTAATGTCAGCTCGGAACATGACGACTGACATTGCGTGCTTACATACGCTTACATAAGACACACAGAACATTTCAGATTAATCAGAAACTGACACATATATGCGGGGATTAGCGTCCATCTGGTATTGTAGATCCTATCCTGACATGTCCATCTCATGCAGGGTTTCACAGTATGGACAGGGGCAGTCTCAGGGGATGCAAACCATGAATGTAGTCTCTGCCTTATCTGTAAAAAAAAAAAACCTCTTCTGCTGTGTTGGGATTCAGTAGCAGACTTAGCGAGAATGAGCCTGTCTTGGCCCTGACCAGTGTGAATTTTAACTGTAAGAAAAACCCTGCAGCAGTGGGCTAAACTCTTAGCCAGATCCGCATGTGGGAGATCATCCATGACAGAGTGTCATTCCAGCTCACAGCACTGTGATGTTCAGTCTGCCAGCACAAGTAGGCCATGGCCTGCTCTGGAAAGCATGCATAACTCAGGGAAAGTCGGAATAAAAGAGGCGAGGCGAATGATAGCAGCCACTTTGCAAGATACAGAGCAAGAGTAGATTTTTTTCCCCCCGTGGTTACAGGATCTCTTTATTCCTGAGTTCACAGTATGATGTGAAAGTGCTGATGTTAGCCTCTTTCGTGTAAAAACTCTTCTTTTCTCCACTCACTTATTTTACAGATGGCGAGAAGACAGACATCTCAGTGAATGCCTATGAAGATATCAATATCATCACAGGAGCACTGAAGATGTACCTGAGGGAGCTGCCTGTTCCCGTCATCTCATACGATGCGTACCCCAGATTTATCGAGGCTGCAAGTAAGTCACAACCAGGCAAATTATTTAGATTTTATCGTCACAACAGGGTGTGTTGCATTTTGCAGCATATAAAGAAGGAAGCTTTGCCTCTTTGCTTCATTCAGTCATAAAATGAGTCGCCTTATAGACCTTATTAGTATTTTCCTTTGCTGAGATTGCTTCTCTGGGTGCAGTCATACAAGTTGAGCTGCAGTTGATTTGTCTAAAGTGTTTGAGGAAAAAACAGAAACCCTTGTACAATACTGACAAATCTAACTCGATAACCATTTGAGAGTATTCACGATTGGCTTCTTGGACATTGAGAAGATGCTTATAATGCTTAAAATGATAAAACATTTTGAGGTTTGTGGTTTGTCATTATAAAGGTGTTCCTTAATTATAGGTGATTCTGTAATTATATCCATCTTTGGAAAACCGCTTCACACAATCCCAGTCCTTTGTTGTTACTGTACTAAAAGCTTTTTTTATGAGCAGACCTGTGAAAATGTGACCTTATACAGCTGACTCCATCACATTTCTTCTCAGACACTAATGGTTTTTATTACCTTGCAGGAAATAATTACACTTCTTTAGCTCTTGACTTTATTCTCCAGCGTCAGCGAGTATATTCTATCCACCTGAGCAACATGCTGTTCTCTCTTTCCAGAGCTCACAGACCCAGAAAAGAAGCTTGAAGCCGTTCGCGAGGCTCTCGCTCTGCTGCCTCAATCACACAGCGAAACTCTGCAGTACCTCATGGCGCACTTGAAAAGGTCAGCCTCCAGTTCAACTAAAGAACAGCTAAAACCGATTTGTTTCTTGGATCAGCGCATTTTTCTAACCTAATGTGTATTTGCAGGGTGACACAAAATGAAAAATTCAATCTGATGAACGCGGAAAACCTCGCCATCGTTTTCGGGCCCACCCTGATGCGTGCACCAAACCTGGACGCCATAACAGCACTCAATGACATCCGCTACCAGAGACAAGTGGTGGAGGCGCTCATCAAAAATCAAGATGTGCTCTTCTAAACTCACATCAGGACTTTTATAGATCAGCGAACTAATCATTCTCTTGTGTAAAAACTTGAATGACGGTTTGTATTACATTGATTGATACATTTTTTAAATGCCCTGTGTATGGACTATCGCTGACCTCCCCTCCGCTGGTCGTGGACGTTGAACCTTACACTTGTACTTATTCTTTGTTTCCCCATTTTTGTCGGGGGATTTCTGCAAACTGACAGACCAGCATGCATGGTGCGAGGTCTTTGTTTTCTGTTGCTTTGTAGTCGTAACCCAGCATGTGTTCAAGATCATGTAGCGCTGCCTGTGACTTAAGTTTTGTCTGTTCTGTAGTAGTTATAGTCCACGGCTGCCTGCTGTGCAGTTACTTCTGTGAAACTCAATGTAAAGATAAGCTACTGATTTTTCGGGGGTAATTTTTATGATGCTGTATTTTTTTATCTCTTCAACTGTTTTTATGTAACCTGCAGTTTCTAGATAAATGAGCCTTTGAGCCTCTCTGTTAATGTGTTCACATTGGTGCATTTGCCTGACCTTAACATTTAAATTGTGTTATAAACAGCATTTTTGGTGAATTTAATTTTTACTGTAATGTTTTATACACAACATGTGCATGATCACTTTAATTTATTAAACCTTTCTCGGAGAAATGAAGTGCTACATGAGTCACGTAAACTGCCATGACGAACATCAACATTAAATCTGTGTCAAATTAAGCTTTTGAGTCTTGAACAGTCTATATACAGCAACAGAAAATGTAGTGCAAATACACTATCAACTCCTGTCTGAGTCTCAGTGTCCAGCTGTTAAAATATAACTATATATGTGTGACCTGTTTGTTATCAATAATGCAAATTTACATTATTGTTTTTTGTCTTTTCAGGCATTAAGAAAAAAAACAGAACATCACCACTTGTTTTCAGGATATTTGGTATTTCAGGCTGCTTAAAAATAACATAACATCATACTTGTTTACCAGCTGCAAGATGATGACCCTGACTAATGAGAATGTTTGCGTTTTGATATTTACGGTGACATGTTGTGCCTAAAAGTCACGCAACACGTGACTGCATGAACCTCTCCAACAACACATCAGTCACACTGATTCACTGTGAGATTAAAACCGAACGTACGACACCTAAGGCAACGCCACTGTGGAGATGGTTAATTACTGGGTGTATGTGCAAACAATGTCACATGAAATTTATACATTTTCAAAATAATTACCCACAGGTTATGTCTTTCCAGGCAATTTCCAAGAACCAGTCATCAGTGGCTCATTAAAGGATCACTGCTTAAACATTGCTGCACGTCAACATTTGATGTTAAATCCTATTTTTTTCAATAGGACTGTAGACATGTATATAAATGTTGCATGTCATATTGTCTGGAGCTTTTTATTCAGCCATAGAATGGGTGTTTGTGCCTCAAATTTCCCCACAAAGCACCTGAGAAGCAATCGCTTCTTGACATATAATCACTCAGGTTTTGTGCCCGCATCACATTGAGTTAATGTAAGCCACATTCAGACTTGTCTCTGGTGATTGTCTGGCAAAATTGGATTTTCATCCAACCGTTTAGCCTCCCCCGCTATTATCATCCATTTTAAATATATCATACCTTCATCTACATTAAGCACTGACTGTGAAAGGAGGTAAACCACACCAATAAAGCTATCGGGTTCTCTATCTGTCGGCAAAATGCTGCGATAACACCATCCTGGAGTAATGTCTTCCAAATGTATTGTATGGTGGATGTGCCTTATTCACAGTAATGAGCCTAAATTTGAAAGTCTGTGATCCATGAGATAACTGACCTTTCTCTGTTGACTGGATGATAATGCTTTCCTTCTGCAGAAGCCTGACTTGAATACATTACAAATACTGAAATACAGAGAAATATTCAGGTTAAAATGTGAACGAGGTGAAACAGATATTTTTATACTGTTTTTGTTCCTGTGTTTTACTGACAGCATATTGTCCTGAATCTAACCAGCAGATGTAACACCACGAAATATTCTGTCTATATTAAGCAACCGGTAAAACTGAAAAATTAAGTACGTGAAAAAAGAGGGGTTGCTCCATTTTTATACAAGAATGTTATATAAAATACATCATATATAGCACACAACATACACATCCTAATCTTCTCTCTGAGTGCTCTAATCCTTCTGTATTGAAGCATAAACATCCAATATGGTGTCCAGTTTTCATCCAGCCCCCGCAGATATTACACAGACACGTTCATTCAGATTCAGTGAACATTTTAATGGCTTGTAGAGCAAACATAAAACCACAGCTCATGGTCCTCTGGAGGCTGAAATCACAGTGTGTGGCCTCAAAAGTCCCACAATTAACACTGGACAGAGCACCAAAAGTGCGCGCTGGGACGACAGGTCGACTGAGCACATACAATGACGCCTTGTCCCCTGTTACGTGACAGACTTGGAGAAGGCGACGCTGGGCTTACGTGGTGTAAATTCAGGTGGTCTGACTTATTGGAAAGAGGGGGTGGGTTGAGACAAATCTCTCTTAATTCAGACATTGCCAAAATGGTCATTTGTCTCTAAGTGAGATGAATGAGGATCACGGTTGAGTGACTGGTTGATTGAACGAACTGGGGATGTGAGGAAATTGAGTCGCCTGACCCATCACAGGCCCGATGGGGTGGGGTAGGCACCGAGGGGAGAGATGAGTGCAACACCTGCCCTCTGATAAACACAATGCAATTTAAAAGTCTGAATGCTCTGCGTATTTTCATTCAACAACGCTTGAGAAGCACTAAGAGGATTTTCTTTTTTAACTAGTGCGAACGTGCGTGGCAGCATTACTTAAACTGACAATACTCACAACAAGGTGCCGCTCCAGAGCTTGTGACTGCATGACAGGAGTTCACTTTTTAGGAGCATGAAATGCACAAAACCATTCAGTGGTCAGTATAATTTAAAAGGGACAATATAATCATTATTACATATCGAAAACGAAATTCTGTACGCATTGTCATTGTCGTTGGCAGCTCCTGGTTATACTTTAAATTCAGGTAAAAACAGTTCAAATCTAGTTGCTCAGAGCTCCTCAAACGGTCTCTGAACAAATTTCAAATTAGAATGATCCAGTTTTCAATCCAATATGTACATTTCTTTCCTTTTCCTCTTTTTCTTCGTCTTCTTTTGGGGGGGTGTGTATTTATATATTTAACATTTCCTAAAAAAATGTTCCCGTCATCTTTTCTTTATTTAAAATAAAACGAATAAAAAGAAACACTTCAACTTAATTCGTTGATAAAACAGAATCTGTGTAAAACCTACGGGACAAATGAAACACTCACACATCCCTAAATACATGTGTCTATTTGTGTATTAGACACGACTACGTACTAATAAAGTGTGATAACGTGGGTGTATCAGTGTAAGTATACATTTTGATGATGTTTTGTCAGCTATTTTATTAAGTCATGTGAGGTCTAGGAGCTTCTCCGACTCCAAAATAGCTGCTAAATGGACCTGGAGGCGAGTCTAAGACTAGTCATCAAGGTCCAGAACAGACTTTTTTTTTTTAATTCTCAAAAGAGCCGCCGCGTTACATAACCTGTATATAACACGTGTACTGTATGCGAACTCATTATTCAATGCGGAAACATTAATAGTTAATGACTGATACAAGACAAACTGAGGGCAGTGAGCATGTGTTGTGTTTTTGCACCTCGAGGTTGTGTGTGGCCAAGTTCACGATGGGATATTTCAGTACTGGATTACTCTGGCATGTTGATCTTATAACAGATGACAAAGTATGCGGGCCTCTCAGATGACAAGCATTGGCAGTCAGTCACTCACATCCGCTGTCAGACAATAACAACACGCCTGCCAGTGGAGAGCTTGGAGGTGGTACAGTAAGTCATTTGCCAGTGCTGAAAGAATGTTTTAGGTGGGTCAAACCTTTTTAATTGTGAGGTGGTCAACGCTCAACGTGTTGAAGCTGGATATCGGTTTTGGATGCCTGGGTTTACTGGCAATGACTACTTTACTTTTCGTTTTTCATCTATTAATTCTCGCAGGTAAGATCTTATTTTAAACCGAAGAAAACATGTGCGGGGGTTGACAGCGGAAATGAGTGTTTTGAATGAGGTGTAGTTTACAGAGCATAGCAGCGTTAGAAAACGTAGACTTTCAAAAAAAAAACAACAAAAAAACTAAAAGAAAACACTTAACCCATCTTTATTAATTATGTTTAATGCAACGCTTAGCAGATCAGTGTGAGATGATCGAATTCCAACACTAATATTTCTTGCACAACTAACAATTTCCCGCAGATCTTTGATTGACAAGGACATATGTGCTCCTTTCATTTTGCTTTCACCACATGAAGTCACCTGCATAATAATGTATAGGTGCTTCTTATTTTACTGGGTTGAATGTCTGCAGATTTATTGCACCGTTCAAACAACATGTTGCTGCAAAATGACTTTCTTCTCAAGGTCAGCTGAAAAATGAAAGGGGATCCTGCTCTGGCTTGTGTCAGATGTGTAGCGGAAATAGCATAAGAATATCTCTATTAACGACCCTTACAGGGGGGCCCATCACATGTTTAAATGCGCTTTTGCCAAATTTAAACCTCAAGTCAATACAGTGAGCAAAATGCAAAGACATGTATACACTGATTTTTTTCCCCCACGGGCCAAAAGCTTTGAGAACATCTGCTTGAATGCAATTGTTTTATGATTATCTTCTAACCCGGGACTGTGTTTTCTTACAAAGGCACACTCATAATCATGAAAAATTAAAACACATCGCCTTTTAAATAAGTGTGTTTTTAATGTTAGAAACAACCGTGTGGGAAGGTTTACGACACAAACGTTTCAAGTGGGTCGAATTACACATGTACATTCACACAGCTATATATTCTTACACCTGTAGTATCTGACACTTGTCACATCTATTTTCAACTCATGTTAAACAAACTAACATCAAGTATCAGGTGTTCTTAAAGCAACATTGTACGCTGGCACAACATTTCTGTTTTCCAAAATACTCAGAGTAAGTCAAGTCAGGTCATAAGCACCGCCTAAGACTCATTTCACTGTAAATCCTGTGAAGTAACCCATCGGCGGACGACCAAAAGCCTGCGTCACGTATGATGAATGTTTGCTTTAAGGCGCTGCCTCGGCCTCCAAAGATGAAACGCGGCTGGTTAAAACCCTTTTCACCGGCTACAATAAGGTTGTCCGTCCCGTCACTCACTTCAAGGACCCGGTGGTTGTAACTGTGGGCCTTCAGCTCATCCAGCTCATCAGCGTGGTGAGGTCTCATGTTATACTATATCACACCATCTGGACTAAGATTCGCTGTCATCAAGTGTCTAAACGCATCTACATTTACAGGATGAGGTCAACCAGATCGTCAGCAGCAACGTACGACTGAAACAGGTTGATGTATTCATTAATATGTTCAGACAAATTTACATATTTGGGTGTTTTTTTTTTAATATTTTGTTTTCATATTATAAATATATCATGTTGTCGAGAGCCCGAGGGGAAGAGCAGAAGTAAATAATTGTAAATGCACCAGAAAGCAAAAAAAAAAGGAACATTTTGATTCGTGATATATTGAAGACACTATTTTAAGATTTTAATGGATATAAAAAAAATACCGATAAGTAAAATGGCTCAATTAGACACATGTGTATAGTTCTTATTTTCCTCTGTCATCATTTTTTAGCTGTGAATCTAGATGCTTTCCATTGTTCTGAGTGTCCTCGTCCGTTTTTTTTTTTTTTCAGCAATGGAAAGATGTGAACTTGCAGTGGAACCCAGAGGATTACGGTGGAATCAAAAAGATCAGAGTTCCCTCCACTGACATTTGGCGACCTGATCTGGTTCTCTACAACAAGTACGTTATCGAACTGCGACTGAACTGTTTCGTGTCCCTCTTTTTCTCCCTAAAACCCTAACTGCTTCGTGTGAACCTGAAGCGTCCAGATTATCCAGAAACAAATCGTACATCACCTGTCAGTGATGTATTGAATCACACTTTCCTATACTCCAGTATGCAGCGTGTGAAAGCTCACATTTCATCAGGCTAAATCTGGCCTCAGTATTGCGGGTGCCCCCCCTCACACCATATGTTGCGTCTGACACACTGCTGTTTTTTCCCTGACAACCAGCTCAGCTGCCACAACAACTTGTGCCAAGCTGAGCTCTGGTTGGCTGCGCTAGCGACAGCAGCACTGATGCATCCTCAGGCACTGATGATGTCCCCCTGCGTTAACATTTAACTTATCATCTCCCCTGTTGACGCTGCCTGTGTTTGTCTGTGCCCACAGCGCTGATGGTGACTTCGCCATCGTTCATGAGACCAAAGTGCTGCTGGAGCACACGGGGATGATCACGTGGAACCCGCCTGCCATCTTCAAGAGCTACTGTGAGATTATCGTGCTGCATTTCCCCTTTGACCTCCAGAACTGCAGTATGAAGCTCGGTACCTGGACTTACGATGGAAACCTGGTCGTCGTCAACCCTGTAATAACACTTTAGACTCTTCCTTTGAAAGAAATTTTGTAACCATAACAACCTATGGAACGTGTTTTATATACACATGTAGGCATGAAAGTACAGCACAAGACACTGCAGTATTAAATAAACCAAACTTAAAAGGAAAGACCCAGATGGACAAAAATGATAAAGTAGGGCTGGACGATATGGCCAAAAATGTTATCACGATAAACATTTTCACGTCGCTCATCATGATAAATGTCAATGTTTAATATTTCTTTCCAGTTTAAAGACAGGTTGTAGGCCCTGAGTGAAAGTTGAAGAAACCAGATGGTGATTTTATTAAATTATAGTAGGTTTAAAAAGATATAACGATATAACGGAATGAAAAGCACGAAAACCAAAAATGACCTTAAAAGACAAAAACACGCCCCTTATTCAACAAGATGAAAATGATGTAAAAGGTGATTATTTGTGATTTTAAATGCTTCTTTACGGTCACAACATGACAAACACTTGATGAACAACAGAACATTTCAGGAATCTAGAGGTAGGATATTCAACGTCAAAATATACACATGTACAGTAAATTAAATAAAACAACAAAACACTGAAACGTTTTAGAAGTACTGTCGCTGTGAACGCAAACAAAATAAACCCCAACGTCGAAAGAAGTCTTTAGTCCTACTTTATAGGTTCAGTATGGAAGATAACTAGTGGTTGTGTACGTAAGTGAAGTTTGCGTTGGAGTCTGTTTTGTGCTGGAATTTGCTGGTTAACTAACTCCAGTGTTAAGCTTACAACTGTCTCTCTTGCCTACATCCATGAACCGCAATATACTAATTTTTATGTAGAGGACTCGGTCGTTTTTTTCCACAAAAATCCTGATGCTCGATCCGGCGTCCTTCAAAGCCTCTCCTCTGCTCGTCTAGTGCTGCAACAGTGTGCAACGCTGACTACAGCTGGTTAAGAAATGCAGCTGTTTTGCAACGTCAAAAAACAACCAACGCAAACTCCATATAGACAAGTTCTTTGAACAACCGAGAAGACTGAAACACTAATAATAAGACTGTACAATAGTTTCAAGTAGGAGACAAATTACACGTCATAATATGAATAATAATATTAAAGTTAAATAAAATGGCAGAAAAAAGACATAAAAGAAGAAGAAGATTTGAATGAAAAATCGTCATTTAATCCCTCTCATTATTGCTTCTTCTCACAGGACAGTGATCGTCCTGACCTAAGTCACTTCATGGAGAGTGGAGAGTGGGTGATGAAGGATTTTCGCAGCTGGAAGCACTGGGTGTACTACGCCTGCTGCCCTGAAACCCCTTACCTGGACATCACCTACCACTTCCTCATGCTGCGACTTCCCCTCTACTTCATCGTCAACGTGATCATTCCCTGTATGCTCTTCTCCTTCCTCACTGGGCTCGTTTTCTATCTTCCCACAGACTCTGGTATGTAAACACTTCCAACACATTTATTAATTTCAAAGAGACTTACGACCAGGGGCATAAATCTAGACAGTGCAGCCAGTGCAGCTGCACCGGGGCCCATGGGGTGGAGACATAGAGACAGGAGACAGAGCAGCCGACTGTGAGACACACCTGTGTTAAACAACAACTTACAACATTTATTAAAGCTGCAGTGCTTGATTCTGTAATGACCTTTCAGCTCATTGTTATTCAACTGGACCGACAGGAAACAAGAATTCCACCCGCCTCTCTGGACTCTTCAGGCTTTAGAAAATCTAGGGTGGGGTTTTGGCTGCTCATAGGTGTTTTCAGACGGGTTAAATACGTACCGATCGCTGCTCCTTCAGAAGTGGCTTGACTTCTCTCCGTGGTGTGAAACAGCGTCAGGTCATCTATCTTTATATTGAGCCTTTTGATTTGAAAACAGAGAGGAGAGCGCTGCAGAAGGAAAGTGTGCATTTTCAGATTCCTTAAACGTGGTGCTATTTATCCCCTTAAAAAGACCCATCTGCCATGTTTTTTCCTCTTTCCTCACAATCCATGACACAATTACATACTTATTCTTATGCACAAATGATAAAAACAACAAAAAAAACTATTAAAAACTATATATATTAGAATCATTTCTAATATTCTTTTGTATTTGTGTCATATACAGATAAGCAATGAGGATTGCAGGATGATATGTGTGTTGATTTTATGTAATGGCAACACTCTATTGGATCTTTGTAGAAGACGACATGATACTGTAACTAGTAAACAGTCAGGTTTAACACGCACAGGGGTCCGTCATACTGGTCTGCACTGGGGCCCAGTATGACGGACCACTGCTTATGACAAATGACGTACAAGACAGAAAAAGGGCTGCACGCGTTGCATTCACTGTTTAATAGTTCTGTTTTTCTGACTACAAGCAACAAAAAATGAAACGTGTTATATATGTATAGTAATAAAACCACAAATCGTTCTGATTGTTGATTACATGCCAGTTAATTTTGCGCTGTGTATTAACTGGTTGCTTCATTACTGTCCATGTGCATTTCCAACCACTTACATTTCCCGAAGCCATCCATTCTCCAGACCATTAAGACTGCCAGCCCTACTGCCAGAAATGCAAATGTACTACATTTCTCTCGTGATTATTTTTGCTTTACGTTCCCGCGGGTTTACGTGTCGCTGGACCGAAGGAATCAGTTCAGTTCAATTCAGTTGCTTTATTTCACCGGTTAAAGTCCCACCGAGATCCAGATTTCATTTGTGAGGGAGACCTGGTCAAGACGGTGAATTAAATAACAAACTTGCCCGGGGAGTAGTTCATTTAGCATGGATGATGTTAAACGTCATCCATGTTTAATCTCGCACGGAGAGTCACGCTGTAATTGCGCAGTAGAAGGCACGTGCAAAAATCAGACCGAAAGTGGCTATGTGTAAATTGTCTAACAGAGTTCCTTCCAATTTCCCATTTATTATCATGATTTTAGCTGACAACATGTTGGACAAATGTGTCTTTAAGTGTGAGTTGTCCTCTTCTGGCTTCTGCAGGAGCTCCACCACAACTGTGCGCATCTGGCAACATTCCCAGAGTGTAGGTCTGCCTCATTACCCAGGGTCCCTCTGTGCTGTCATGTCTGAAAGCAGGCCTTTGCTTTAATGTATAATACATCACTTGATCCCTGATTCTGATATGGCTGCTGACAGGATTCTGTGGAGGAGAAGCTGATGCCAAAAGACGCCCTCTCTGGGATAACTGTTCTCGCTGAGCAACAGAAACAACATGTCTTGTATTCTGTTTGTGTGGAACTGAGTCAGACTCTGTTTACTTCCTCTATTGTTTTGTGTTAGAGACACAAAAAGTTCCCCCTTCTTTTTTCTTTTTTTTTTTAAATGCGACTCGCTTGTACGAGTGAACAATGGCTTTCAACTCTTTGAGTGGATTCCTGATTGAAAGCCCAGGGAGGGGATTGGACTCGTAGATAAGATGCTCACAGAAACAGCTCTCCCTTGTGGCGATGTAATAAGATTAAGTTTGCGTGTTTTCTGAACCAGCAGACTGTTTAATGAGGCAGCTTCATTTACCCAACATCAGGACAATTCCAACAAGCACACGTTCGATATGTGTGCAAACATGTCTTAGTTTCCGCTGGTTTCTAAAAAAAAACACCGTGACCTTGTTTTTAAAAAAACATGGCCGTTGGTTGCTTTAAAGAATTGACATGTAATATAACAGAGTAGATTTTAAGTTGTAAAATATTCATTCAAATGTATTTTTAAAAGGTTAATCAACCTAAATATTTAATACGTTGACAAGATTTATTAAATGTATTAGATTTATTAAATATTTCACATAAATTAATTTAGATCAGTACCTAAATAAAGCTCTAGGTAAAATTTTGTTAGATTTACTTAAATACTTTGTGGCGCATTTTTCAAGAAATTTCAATCTACTGAATAATATTAAGTGTCTTTTTGTTGTCAGTGTATTTATTTCCACTCTACTCAACCACATCTGTCACTGGCCACAAGAGTTATATAAATGATGTAAATAAAACAACTTTTTAATCATCAAAGTAGATTTAGTAGTTTAGTCTTCTTCTGAAATTGGTTCAAATGTAATTAATAAATGATTTAAATACATATAATTCAACTTGATATTTGTGAAAACTACCTTTAGCCTATTCTATTGAGTAAATATTGGTGAAATGAATTCACCCAAGCCTGAATTTCCACAGTAACTTATTTGTCTCTGTGTTGAGTTAGAATTAGCATTTGGCTCTTCAGTATGTGGAACCGACCCTGTTTCATCTTAAATCATCCAATTCACAAAAACAAACATCATTTGTATCATACACAGATGTTTTTATTGCTGTCCTATCCTGGTAATGAATCCCTTAATATTTATTTAGACCCCAGACTGACAGGCATCGCTTCACTGTTGATGGAACAAACACATCTGCGTCTCATGATGGTTTTTTTTGTAAATGAATAAAAACTGCACGTTGTTCGTCGCAGGTGAGAAGATGACTCTCAGCATCTCCGTCTTACTGTCCCTGACTGTGTTCTTGCTGGTCATTGTGGAGCTGATCCCCTCAACCTCCAGCGCTGTGCCCCTCATTGGGAAGTACATGCTCTTCACCATGGTCTTCGTCATTGCCTCCATCATCATTACTGTCATTGTCATCAACACCCACCACCGCTCCCCAAGCACCCATACAATGCCCGACTGGGTCCGCAAGGTGAGCACACAGCGACAGAGACTTCATTTCATCATTGTTGCTGAAAAGCTGAATGACTAAAAAAGAACCCTGCTCCTCCCCTGTCTGGGTAAACAACCTTATATTTTATCTTTTGCTGTATACTGCCATCTAGTGGTAGCAGACAGATTTTCTTTTCTCTCTTATTTATCCTGGCTGCTCCTGTGTTGTTGTTGTTGTTGTCTTGACACAGTGTACATATTTTGTCTTTTATGGCAGGTTTTTATTGAAACTATTCCCAACATCATGTTCTTCTCAACAATGAAGCGCCCGGGGAAGGAAAAGCAGATTAAAAGTATCTATGGCGGTGATTTTGAGATCTCAGACATCTCTGGAAACCAGGTCTCTGCTGTCCCCTACCAGTCGCCCATCACCAAGAACCCTGACGTCCGCAGTGCCATAGAAGGAGTGAAATACATCGCAGAGACCATGAAATCAGACGAGGAATCCAACAATGTAATTCTTCACATATTAAAACACAGCAAACGGTTGTTCTTAAATGTGTCCTGATTATTGCGAGTCACGAGCTGTACGGTCTCTCCTCTTTTTTCAGGCTGCTGAAGAGTGGAAATTTGTGGCCATGGTGTTGGACCACATCCTGCTGTGCGTCTTCATGGCTGTGTGTCTCATTGGGACATTAGGCGTGTTCGCAGGTCGTCTCATTGAGCTGAGCATGCTCTGAAGGCCCGGGAGCTTATCTTTTACCGGTTTGACTTGTTGTTTGTTAATCATTGTGGAATGTATTACCTTTGATTTGAAGCTAACACTGCCAATCCATACATTTTCTATATAACGTGTTGCTCCTGTTTGGTTGCTTTTTTGGTGTTTGATTGTTCATATTTGTCTACGTACAAGGTTACGTTTGATATTTCAGTATTTGTTTGATTACTTGGAAATAATGTAATAATGTATGGGAATAATGTACTGTTTTCCTTGACATGTTTAACGGGAACAACTGAATAAAAATGTTGCGTCAGGGTTATCCATTAGGCACTGCATTGCTCGGTGTAATCACGATTTCAATAACTCATATGGAATTTAGCTCTGTGGCTACTACTTTATTGTATTACACTTGCCAAGTTAAACAGTACCAACAACAATAGTCTGTGTAGTTATGGCTTTACGTTAAGTATTTTTACATGTGCATCTATTTCTGGCAATGCTGAATTTGACATTCAAATACATATGCAAATTATTTACCTTCGCACACATGGTGATAAAACCAAACAGAACCACTTAGAAATTGACCCAGTGAGACTAGTCTGACCACTGATTTCAATCCAATCTACTTTTTGACGTATCGTTTGTAATATCTTTGGTGGGAATCTGGTGAGTCTACAAACTGGGGAAAATCATACAGTATATAAACTTCACACGGGATATTTAAAAGTAGGTCTACTTGTGCCTATGTCTAATACAACAGTGCTAAAATGTAAAGTTAGAGAACATTAAAGAATAAAGAAGCCTAATCTAATACTGTTCAGTTTTTGATATTCAGTGAAATGGACACAGATCAGACCTTGTTATGTATTTTATTCATTACTTTTTTTACACTTCTGACTAAAGGGAAATAAATAACTTTTGTCTGTTGTTGTTGTTGTTGTTGTTGTTGTTGTGACATTAGATTCTGTGACCTTGTTAGTGTATATACTTATATATGTAAAACTACAGTATTCTACGATGACCAGTGTTCTACTCTACTCACACCGCATCCATTTATCTATTTTTCTCTTATGAGCTGGAAACGTCGTCCTCATCAACTCCCTGATATGTAAGAATGGAACAACCCCCATTTCTGGTTGTACTCCCCCACCCTGTCGAGCAGCCTGTATGAGAGCCATTCTAGGGCTGACAACTGACCCAAAGAAGTGAGCCACTGAGATGGTACTGGTGCAGAGGAGGGTTTCCATTCCTTGACCACAAGTTTCCGCCCTAACATAAAGAGTGGTCTGGAGTCAGGTGACGCAAAGATGAGTGGTTACCTAAGATGTGTAGTGTGGAAGAAAAGGGGATGTAATGACCAGTGATTATTCCAACTAGCGTATGTATATATCAGACAAAAACTCACCTCCAAAGCAAACACACTTAAAACTTGAACAACATGAACAAAATAAGCAGTAAGTCAACAATATTTTCCTTCAGATATCAGAAAAGCCCTCCAACAGTACTGTACAGTGTTTAAATGTATGTTTTCACCATATATATAGTATGTGCAGCAACCATTTAAATAAGTTGACAGTGATTTGCTTGTAGATGTTTTAAGTGTTCATCAGACTGATGGCCTGTGGATAGAAACTGTTCTTATGCCTACTTGTTTTAATATACAGTGATCTGAAGTGTCTACCAGGCAGCAGTTCCAACAGGTTGTGTCCAGGGTGAGATGGGTCTGCAGCGATGCCTCCTGCCTGTTTCCTCCGTCTAGAGGTGTAAATGTCCTGAATGGAAGCCAGTTTGGCACGAATTATTTCCTCTGCTGTCCTGACTGTCCGTTGGAGTCTGTTCCTGTCCTGTTTGGTGGCTGAACCAAACTAGACGATGATAGAGATGCAGAAAACAGACTGAATCCTGCAGCTGCAGAAACCAGCAGTTCTTGGAGCAGGTTGAACTTTCTGAGCTGGCGCAGGAAGTACATCCTCTGCTGGGCCTTTTTGATGATGGTGCTGATATTAAAGGACCACCTCAGGTCCTGGGAGATGGTGGAACCCAGAAACCTGCAGATTTCTACAGCACTCACTGTGTTGTTGTTAATGGTGATGGAGGCATGACTTGGGTGCTCTTCCTGAAGTCCACTGTCATCTCCACTGTTCTGAGCATGTTCAGCTCCAGCTTGTTCCAGCCGCACCAGTCGACCGGATGTTCAACCTCCCATCTGTATGCCAACTCGTCACCGTCTCGGACGAGGCAGATGACTTTTGTGTCCGTCTGTGAACTTCAGGAGTTTTACAGATGGGTCCCTTGAGGTGCAGTATTTCAGTTTGCAATATTTCAGTCTGTTCTCTGCATCTCTATCTCTGTCTGATTTGTACTGGTTTGCGTTCGCCTCTATGGTTTGACCCACATTGACTGTTGGTTCTTTATTGAAGTTCACCTGTATTAATAGCAGGGCTATCCTCAGTGTTACATTAGGAACATTCATGAACCAAGGAAACAGTACCGTGAGCTAAAGAAAACAGAACAAAATGTACTTTTCCCATAACAATGGTCAGTGTTAGTTGGATAAACTCTATTATCTATATTTTCAAAGATATGGCCAGCAGTGGCAAAGTGTCTATTAAAAGCAGAACAGATCTCAAAGGGATCATGAACTAGACGGTCACCGAAAGTTAAGTGAGAAGGAGGAGAGGCAGCAGAGTTGTGTTTGTTTAATTTTACCGCCTTCCAAAATTTAGATGGATTAGAATAGGAGCTAGAGACCAAATTTATTTCAAATTTTTCTAAACGAAGCCCAGTGAGATGCTTCTTTAGTGTGTCTAGCGACGGACCAAGCACACACATGAATAATGTGGAACGTTCAGAGGAAAACCATGAACTGGAACTCTATATTTTTTTTTCATAAGGCGCTTACTTATTAAAAACAGAGGAACATTTTTATAACAAAATCTAAAGCAAGTTCAACGTCAGGAATTCCGAAAGTAAGCTTAATATCGCTATCATACGGGTCATTAAGAAAAGCTTGTTCAGTAAAATTTCAAAGTTCGTTCTAACTATAATTTGAGATGAGGTGTTCTTCACGCGTGTGTTCCTGATACATGCAATAGGACAATGATCGCTAATCCCTAGATCAAAAACACCACATCCACTGATTTCATTAGTCCTGTTAGATAAGATTAAATCAGTCCGGGTAGACTTAGAGAGGTTCTTCAGATTAGGTCTGGTGGGTTCATGGATCAGTTGGGAAAGGTTGAGGCTACAGGAAACCTCCTTCAAGTACTCTCAAGTATTAGAAAACCAAATATACAAAGTGACCTTTATTGTCATGTTTTGTTTTTTTCTTTTTCTTATTTTTTGTGAAGACGTGTCTACACCATGCGTGAAAGGGTTAAAATAGTTCCGTTACTTATTATATTTTTAACAGCAGCCTATCTAGTAATCTGTAACCTGTTACATTTCAGGAGGAACCTTCACAACACTGCCTAATATTCACACAACATAGTGCATAAATTCATTTTCTTTTGCAGATTTTCTGAATATTCTTGTTACAGTTTTGGATGGAAACCTACTTTTAATCTGCTAGGACTCATGTATTCCCTTCAAAATCAAAATGTGGGACATTGTCTCGATATGTTGGACATGGGACAAAGAATCCCACACAAAGTGGGTCAGACGACTGCTTCGCACTGGAAATGTCACATGTCTCGTGCCAAATTTGTTTCTAAGACTAATTCAGTTTCTCCTCTCCCTGAATGTTCCTTTGTCCTGGAGGAGGTTTCTTTATAAACCTGAACCCAGTAGGTAGGAGACTTTGCCCATTTTCAGTATCAGTATCAACTTTGTATGTGTGCCCATACAAGGGATTTGACATGGACTACCTGCTCACAGTGTACTTCACATAAATGTAAGTACAAAGAAATAAATACTGGATTAAAAAAATATTCTTGCAGAATATTTACACAGTGCGTTGTATATATATTTACAGTATGTGCAGCAACCATTTTAATAAGTTGACAGTGATTTGCTTGTAGATGTTTTAAGTGTTCATCAGACTGATGGCCTGTGGATAGAAACTGTTCTTATGCCTACTTGTTTTAATATACAGTGATCTGAAGTGTCTACCAGGCAGCAGTTCCAACAGGTTGTGTCCAGGGTGAGATGGGTCTGCAGCGATGCCTCCTGCCTGTTTCCTCCGTCTAGAGGTGTAAATGTCCTGAATGGAAGCCAGTTTGGCACGAATTATTTCCTCTGCTGTCCTGACTGTCCGTTGGAGTCTGTTCCTGTCCTGTTTGGTGGCTGAACCAAACTAGACGATGATAGAGATGCAGAAAACAGACTGAATCCTGCAGCTGCAGAAACCAGCAGTTCTTGGAGCAGGTTGAACTTTCTGAGCTGGCGCAGGAAGTACATCCTCTGCTGGGCCTTTTTGATGATGGTGCTGATATTAAAGGACCACCTCAGGTCCTGGGAGATGGTGGAACCCAGAAACCTGCAGATTTCTACAGCACTCACTGTGTTGTTGTTAATGGTGATGGAGGCATGACTTGGGGTCTTTTCCTGAAGTCTTCCTGATACATGCAATAGGACAACGATCCCTAATCCCTAGATCAAAAACACCACATCCACTGATTTTATTAGTCCGATTAAATCAGTCAGGGTAGGCTTAGAGCGGTTCTTCAGATTAGGTCTGGTGGGTTCATGGATCAGTTTGGAAAGGTTGAGGCTACAGGAAACCTCCTTCAAGTACTCAAATATACAAAGTGACCTTCATTGCCATGTTTAATTTTTTTTTTTCTTTTTCTTATTTTTGTGAAGACATGTCTACACCATGCATGAAAGGGTTTTACGGATGTAAATGTGTGAAGTGTAGTAGCATGTGTGCTCAATTTTTTTTTTTTGTATTTTTTGTACATGTTTATCACAGGAAATAAGCTAAGGCCATAGAGTTTCAGGTAGAAAAAAAATGTATACTTGTACCCTTTTTCTTTCTGTAAAAATTTGAAACGGGTCAATTTGACCCAAGTACCATACAAGGGTTAAAATGCTCGGGTTGGATCACTTGTCTCACGCCAGGTTCATGCCAGGTTCAGGCTCCTTTTTGCAGGTTTGTTTCTGTTTAAACCCGAGCCCGGCGCGAGGCAGCTCTGGCAGGTCGGAAGCCCCGCCCACCACCCCCCTCTGGCGCAGACGTGATTGGTGAAGCCGCTGTTGACAAATCGGGGATTATGAAAAGTGCTGCGGGGTGTCCGCGTTCAGCACCGCGTTCCCGCTGACAGGAAACATGAGCGGGGTCCGGTCGGACTTTTGTGAACACGCTTATACAGGTGCGTAGCATGCTTACGCCTCGCTCCCCCCGAGTTGTTCTCTGGACGACACCATAAAGTCACGTTTTTACCGGCTTATTAACGTTGGCTCGCGGCTGCTCCTAGTATGGCTGCTCCAACCGAAACTCCACTTGACAGATAACATGAGGGGGCGACGACGTTCAGAGAGGTGAGTGGAACAACACGAACTACAAGGCAGCAGTCCCAGTCTGGATAGTTTGTAAGATTTCAGCCTCTCGAAGATGTTTGACTTCAACCACATAGCTTTAGTTTTACTTCGCGGTTTAGTTATTGCCACTTGGAAGCTGTTATCTGGTTACCTTTGAGCTGTTTGTCGCCGCTAAAGTTAACAACGCCTCTGACAGCCCTGTATTTATATGTGTGTCTGGCAGTGCCAAACGGCGGCAACCGCGACATTAGCATCCGTGACAGCTGACACCAGAGGGAGGATCCTGGGGATGGGGACTAGCAGCTTCACCTTAGTCTATGAGGAGGGACACCCAGACTCCTCTGCTCTCTCCTCCACCATGTCCATCGACAAGCTGTTCCCGGCCCTCTTGGAGTGCTTCGGGATCATTTTGTGTGGGTACATCGCAGGGAGGACAAACATCATCACCTCCACCCAGGCCAAAGGGTTGGGGAGTTTTGTGTCCAAATTTGCCCTCCCGGCGGTGCTGTTCAAGAACATGGTACTGCTGGACTTTGGCAATGTCATCTGGCCTTTCCTGTGGAGCATCCTCATCGCCAAAGTGTCTGTGTTTGTCATTGTGTGCGTCCTCACACTGATAGTCGCTAGTCCTGACAGTCGCTACAATAAGGCTGGCCTCTTCTCAATATTTGCCACCCAAAGCAACGACTTTGCTTTGGGGTATCCTATTGGTAAGTATAAAGCTTTTAAACCTACCACCCACCTTTCCTCTCCTCACATGTAAACATACTGTCTAGATGATGCCCATTCATCACATGAGAAGTGTAATTATACGTTTGTTACACAGTAAACTCCCTCAGCAAAGAGTGTTTTAAACCACTGCTTGGTTATGTTTTTGAGGTTATGTTTTTGCCCGCGTTTGTTGGTTTGTTTGTCTATTTGTTTGTTAGCAAGTTAAGCTAGAGCAGATTTTAATGAC
>JAPQRN010000015.1:16764993-16775021 GCA_037367275.1 Coranthus polyacanthus
TCTTCTGTCCTGAAGAGGAAAAGAAAGAGGTATAGTAAAGCAGAGTATTACATGATTCAATAATACATTTAGAGTTTCACATTATGTAACATGTATTTCTGTTTAGAAGTTCCTGAAGTCAAACTTTTAACGTTTCTGGGTTTTTTTAGGAGGGTGAAGAAGAGTACAAGTTTGAGTGGCAGAAGGTGGCTCCTCGAGAGAAGTAAATAATTAATGTCTCAACAAACTAAAATTTTTTTGAACATATTGTTTAGTGCTCTGTCAGAATGAGCTTTTTTCTTGATTTTATGCAAGGTATGCAAAGGATGACATGAATATTAGAGATCAGCCATTTGGAATCCAGGTGAGTGATTCTGCTTTATATGGACCAAGTTAAAAATGTAAGGTTTAGCACATTACAGGGATTAGTGCTGGACATATACTGGATGAACCAGTTTATTGGCGTTGCAGCTGTAATTCTTCAATAGGCAGTGAATTACATAATATTATTTGCCATGCAGAGTGTATGAGACTCGACCTCTATTAACTGTGTGTACCTGTCTTACTGATGGTTATAACTTTATAACACATGAATTAATTACCCACAACTGAACTCTCTTGGTGACATTACGGTCACAGTAACAATCCAAAAATGAGATAGCCAAGAAAGACGGGTTCAGAGGAATTATTAAAACACTGGATTCAAGGTACTGTATGTCTAGTTTATAGTGTTTGTAGAACAGTGTTAAAAGAGTTTGTTTTGAAAAGGAAGCAATATTAAAGTTGTTTGAATATCTGTTTTTAAAGGTTCAGTGTGTGATATGTAGTGACATCTAGTGGTGAAGTTGCAGATTGCAACCAACTGAATACCCCGCTGCCTACGGTGGCTGCAAAAAACACATCCCTCGTTACAGTCAGTGTTTGTTTTGTCCGTTCTGAACTTTTTAGTTAAGGGGATATTAACTCCAGTCCACAGTCAAACATATAGGTGACGGTAATGCAGCTTAACGCTGGATACAAGCCACTATAAAATAGAAAGGAGAAGAAGAATTGCATGCTGAGCTACTGTAGAAACATGACTGACTCTGTGGAGGAGACCCGCTGCCTCTGTGGATGCAAACGGCTCATTCTAAGATAACGAAAACACAATGATTATACACTAATGAAGTACATAAGTATTAAAACTATGTTCCATTTCTACAATTAGATTCTCTAAATTCCCCTAAATCTTACACACTGGACCTTTAAGTTCTGGTTTTACTTTGTTGCTGTTCTCGCAAAAAAACAAAAAGTTTACATTCTCAAGCTGGTTCATGTATACCAATTTTAATGACTTTATATACTGTATCATTTTGTGGGACCAAGCAAACCCTAGATTAATCAAAGCCTTCATTATATATACACGATGAAATAAAAATATTTCCATATCCTTCCTGACAGTAGAATAGGCCACACATAGAAAGGTAATGCAGAAAAAGGAAAAACGTTCTCTGATATACTGGGAAACTGCCAGATACTAACACACTGCCCAGTGTCAGCACGAAGAGTGTGATTTTATTTTAATTACAATGCTCTTATATGTCACTACTATTCTGTTCGTTTTCAAGGTTCGCAACGTGAGATGCATCAAATGCCACAAATGGGGTCATGTGAACACAGACAGAGAGTGTCCTCTCTATGGACTGTCG
This sequence comes from Coranthus polyacanthus, assembly GCA_037367275.1. NCBI lineage: Eukaryota > Metazoa > Chordata > Actinopteri > Kurtiformes > Apogonidae > Coranthus > Coranthus polyacanthus. The sequence continues at coordinate 16,766,661 of JAPQRN010000015.1, forward strand.
GGTATCAATGCCAGCTCTGTGGCTTCAGAGGAAGCAGCAGGTACATATGATAATTTAGATTCTTTTCTTTCTTTTTTTTGTTTATTTTCTGTGTGACCTTTCCATCAGTGTTATCTAAATAAACACTGCTATTTTGTAAATGGATTTTATATTGATTCTGCCCAATTAGGGCTGCACCATTTGGTGAAAAATTTGTGTTGCAATTATTGCGGACAAGATTGTGGTTGTGATTTAGTCTTACTTGCTTGGTTTGTCAAGGGAAATGCACAGATTACTGATCATTTTGTAATGCGCATTTATATTTCCAACTCAAACACACAAAGTTAAACTGGTATAAAAAAAACCTCTGCTCAATGTCACTGAATCCAAAATATCAGCAGACACACACCGGACCTTTAAATTGCAAACATAGTCATTTAAATGAGCAAAGCGCAGATAAGGATGTTAATGTTGTCATATAATTGTAACATTATCACATATATATCATAATTAAAGGAGTTACTAAAAAGTACATGGTGTGGATTTTCCAGAAAAAGTCCAATAATGCTATGTGTTTACAAAAGAAAAAGGAGTCATGATATCTGTTTGATATTCGTGACCGTTTAGCTTTTGTCCATCACAGACGTCGCAGCGGGTGCAGCTACTGTATCTTTCCTCTCAGGTTTCAGCTGGAGCTCCCAGCCTTGAGCTCATTCTGAGTTCTGCAATCAGCAAGTTGAGTAGTAAAGTAATAATGTTTACCCTGGGAGAGTCCAGTCAGTGCATGGTGTTGATGGTGAAGTGCTGTAATGGTCCCCCTCCTGTGCCGGGAGAAAAAATGTAATTATTGTGTATTCTGCTTCCCCTAACTGCTGCTTTGGCAGAGAATGATATTGTATGATTTCCTCAGCCGGAAGTAGAGTGAGTTGATTTGATGTCCCATTCTGTTAACAAAGCCGCCCCTGAAATTCCCACTGTGGAGATAGTGGTTGGCATGGGTTTGACATCAATGGGACTCTAAGGCTGTGATTTGTGCTAACAGGTCCGTCAATGCACCCCTCGGAGTTAATGGCGGAGATGCGAAACAGTGGGTTTGCCCTGAAAAAATGTGTCCTTGGTAGGAATGCTACGGTTTGTGATCCAGCGCAGGTAATTGTCAGCCTCACACTCCCAATATACGAACATACAGATATACTCTTACCCTTGAAAGAGAAAAGATTAAGTATATCTTTGGTAGGTCCTTAGCCGATGATAAATGTGCTGAAATGTGACCAGTTACAAATGAAAACAGATCTTAACGTGTTTTGAACTGACAGAGTTGCTGTCATATAACACAATGTTATATAAATGAGAGTGTTTTACCTGTGTTCCTTTATTCTTGCTGTGTGTTTTTCTAGGAATACGTTGCCAGCGAGGAAGAGGAGGATCCGGAGGTGGAATTTCTGAAGTCATTAACGACGAAGCAAAAACAGAAGCTTCTCAGGTAAAACTGTCTAAGATAACTGTGTCAATACAAAAACCGTGTTTTAATATTTAAATTCTTAAACTGACAGGGAAAACTGAAGGGTAATGCATAGCATATATAGCCTACGTAGAATTTGGTTTCCTACTGCTTTTCTTGATTTTTCTTGATTAGTTGATTGGTCTGTAAAATGTCGGAAAATGGTGAAAAATGGCGATCGGTCTTTCCCAAAGCCCAAGATGAAGTCCTCAAATGTCTTGTTTGGTCCACAGCCAAAAGATATTCAGTTTACTGTCGAAAATATTCAAATATAAAAGGCTGGACTCGATGACTTTTGCCTTTTTTTTCTGTTAAAAAAATTACTCAGAGATTATTGATCATCAAAATAGTTTAATTAATAACGGACAGATATCCATTTAATCGTTGCAGCCCTGTTGCCATCCTTCAGTGTTTAATTCATGCGATTATTTTACTCATAGAATATATGATAGAAATCTAAAAACAGACATCCATGTGCTGCCTTGTTGGACATTGTTAAGTAATGTTTGACATCCTGTTTAACAGAAAACTTGATCGCCTAGAAAAGAAGAAGGCCAAGAAGAAGAAGAGTAAGAAAGAGAAGAAGAGGGGCAAGAGAAAACATAAAAAAAGACATGACAGTGACAGTTCGAGTGACTCCTCTGAAAGCAGCAGTAGTGATAGTGACTCAGATTCAAGCAGTCATGAGAAGTTAAAGAGCCAAAAGAGGAAGAAGAACAAGAAAAAAGAATCCCGTCGGGATAACAGCTCCGAGAGCGAGAGACAAGCCAAGAGTCAGAAAAAGGCCTCTTCTCACAGGAGCAGGTCATCGAGCCCACACACTGGACGCAGGCGGCCTGAAGAGGAGTCAGGCGATTACAGACAAACAAGGACCGACAGAGACGGGAGCAGGAGTAGAAAGCGCAGCCCGGAGAACAAGATCAAGCTGGAGGGAGGTCAAGAGAGAAAGAGGCACAACAGCAGGGACAGACAGAGACCTGGCAGCTCCAAGTCTGCCGTGGACAGAAGTAGGAGCCGCGAGAGAGGCAGGGAGGACAGAGGTAAACACAGGCATCACAGTGGAGATGGTGAGAGGAACAGAAGTAGCGCAGATGGAAGGAGAGGCAGAACAGCAGATGGGAGGAGTAGAAGCAGGGAAAGACGGAAAGAAAGGGAGGGCAGAGGTAGGAGCAGGAGTAGACAGGGAAGAGAGGGGAGCCAGGACAGAGGGAAAAGAAAACACTGACGCTTTGTTTTACTACTCGTAGTATTAAGCAAAACATGAAAATATTTTGAATGCGTTCTGCATAGACTGCATATACTCGGCGTAACCCCTCAGTGTCCCTATATGTACAACTGAAACCAACATCTTGTGCGTCGCTCTTCTTTTCCTCCAGTAGAGGGAAGCAGTCGACAGAAGATGTATTAGATGCCGTTGCACTCGGGTTTTCTTGTACTGTGTGAACGAGTGTAAATTAATTGATTACCATTGGAGGCAATTTGCAGCTATGATCCGTTGATGGGAAAATGTTGGACTCATTTTCATGGTCAGTTGGCCTCTAGACTATATCTGTTGCTGCAGTTTGTTTGGTTGGTTTTTTTTCCTCCTGTCATGATTGTGTCTTTGTCTTTTTGGGGACATGATATTGTAAACTGCAAGGTTGTTGATTCCCGACTTTTTTTTTTTTTTTATTATTTCGATTATTAAAACTTTACTCCTTTGAATTTAGTCGATTTATTTGCAATTTGTGAAATAAAATCTCATCACCACAAATGTACTGAAAATGAAGATGCATGTTTTCCTTCCACGTGACCATATGGTACATTTGAGGTTGTTTTTTTTTTTTGTTTTTGTTTTTTAATTATACGCCACGTCAAATCCCCACACTCGCAGAAACCGGTATTTTGTTTTAATTTTATAATATTTTAGGCCACATTTCCGAGGTGAATAATCTCAGCTGGGTGTCACGATGTGCGTTAAACCTAAAATACTGAAATGTGCTGCAGGTTTTGTTTTTTGTTTTTTTTTCCCCCCCGAGTTCATATCGTCTGAAAACTAATAGAATGTGTGCACAAATAGCGAGCGTGGAATTACAGCCAACGAGAAACTAAAGCAGCATTTAGCTTCGAGAAAAATACCGCTTCGAGATCCTTTTTTTTTTTAAAACTGCTGCAGATTTGTATTTTATGTTTATTTTATGTAAAGACGGCATGGTCGACATTTTCTAGTTTATTAAACCTGCTAAATGATACAGAAATATTCCTCCTACTGTTTAAATTTAATGCCTGAATTACCTGACACGTTAAATCTCCAAAACAATAAATATGGGGGAGAATAAATTTTTTTTTTTATCAATAAAAATGAACAAACTTTATCTCAAAATCAAGCGTCTTGTTTTGCTGAACGTGACGTCCAGAAATACATTTCTGACGTTTTTTATTTTATTTTATTTATTTTTTGTATTTAAGTGACGCTGCTCGTTTTTCTTTTTATATTTTGATGAAATTCAAATTGCCAATCTAATTTGATAGTTTTCACTATCTGCCCGTTTCCTTGAAGCCGTTGTTGCACAAAAGGAAATGAAAATAATTTCCCTCTATTGCCTTCTGGTCAATTTAACATCCTCTTCAAAAAAAAAAAAAAAAGGAAAAAAAAAAAAAAAAGAGGGTGTCTGGATGAGACGTATTCCCAGTCCTGGACTCACGCTGTAATTATTCCCCGGCTTTTTCTTGAGTGTCGGACGCTGCACTGGGTAAGCACAAAGAAGTCAGAGAGCATCCTTGAACCCTTTCAATACGGGGCCACTGATATTCAAATAACATGCGGGCACCATTTGACTGCGCTGAGCAAAGAGCATTTCAAATTCAACATTTGCATGTGACTCTTTGCCCCTTCTTTTTCTAAAGTTTAAAAAACTGTTCCCATAACATCTTTGTGGTTTCTGGCAAAGAGAGAGAGAGAGAGAGAGAGAGAGAGAGGGGGGAGAAAAAAAAAAAAAAAAAAAAAGAAGAAGCCATATCCTTATTCTTGGTCCATCGATTGGTATGCAAATGAAAGCAGTTAATTTGGACAATTAGAATAAATATTCAGGGACCTTTGTCATCAAACCCCCCTGGAAACCCCCCGATAAACTGAAACTGAACAAAAGATGTCTCGGAGATTAATTAGATATTTGATAAGACACGAATCCCTAATCGCAAATACAAGACACATGGGGCTGCGATGTGCTCCAAGTCATAATTAATACCATTTAACAAGATTTTCATTTGGGCATGAAATGTCTTTTCCGGGGCATTAAACATTGATCTATTCCGTAGGGGAAATAGTGAAAGTCAAGGTATTATAGGTGATTTTAGCGGGAAAAAAAAAAAAAAAAGCCTGAACAGCACTGAAAAATGTTAAATAAATTCCTAAATAATACACACGTAATTTTATTAAAAACTAAAACAAATAAACAAAAAATATAAAATCTACATCACACCATTAAAGCCTTTTTAAGATGTTTTAATTACGATAAAATGAAAGTATTATACGTGTGACTTTATACAGGTAAACATTTATATATAGATATTTTTTTAGCAAAGAAATAAAATGGTTAACCGAAGTTGAAAAAGCTGTGTACATACATATCCACAAAGTGCGTCGAAAGTAAACTCCCTGATTTCCAGGATACCAACACGAATAAAACAATCATAGCCTAACATTTACATAAAAATAACACATAGTTAGTCGTCATATACAAGATGTAGCCTAACTCACATTGTCCAGCCAAGTTCAACAGGTTTCGCACACCCTCTGCAAACATCCATTTCATTTTCAAGTTGTCCCTATAAAATTCATAGGCCTGCAGTAAATCACTCTGGGGTTTTCGGATGGATTTACGAATGAAATACTCGTTACGCCTGCGGAGAATATATTTTTTAGACTTTGCAATCGCTTCTTGGAATATTTTCTCCCTTATTGTCTGTCAAATAAGACCCGTTTTCAATGCTGTGCAGTTTTTTTTTTTTTTTACTTTAATTTAATTTTGGGTGGCCCTATTAGGGCTCGTCGTGAGGAGACGGATCCTTAACAGTGATTCTGGGATTTACCCCCTCCAAAATAAGTTCTGGGGACTCGGACCTCGGGGTCTCCAGGTTACTGGTGTCGGTGTCACTGTCGCTTCCCTTTTTGCCTCCTCCACCGGCCGTGTGCGTTTTGATGTGCTTGCTCAAATGGTCACTCCGCATAAAGCGCTTGTTACACACCGGGCAGGCAAATCTTTTCTCGCCGGTGTGGGTGCGAAGGTGTCTCTGGAGTTCATCTGACCGAGTGAACCTTTTGCCACAGAAAAGCCAGTTGCAGACAAAAGGCCGCTCGCCGGTGTGCCAGCGCAAATGCGCTTTGAGGTGAGATGTCTTTCCATACACTTTACCGCAACCTGGAATGTGGCAGCTGTGAAGTCCCTTTCTCCGCAGGCTGGCCCCGGCGGGTCCCAGCCGCTCAGCCTCCTGGCAGTTTGGACAGTCACATGTTGCTCTGCCGGAGTACCGCCTGGACGACCGCGAGGAGCTACTTATTCCTGAACTGCCCCCCGAGATCATGGCGTTAGCGGCAGAAGCGTCTGTGTAAGTGGGGATGACAGTTTTGAAACCGTCCTGCGTTAACAGGTGCTGACTGGTCGACAGTAGATGAGACGCAGACGGGCTGATTCCAGTGGAGCTAAACGCCGAGTGGGTCAGGGAGGAGAAATCCGGGTTGTAGCCACTCAGCTGGGAGTGGATGGCTTGGGGCGTCCCGGAGTGCAGCGAGGTCTGGAGGGAGCTTGCAGGATTCTGGACATCGAGCCACGATCCGGGATTAGTGTGGACATCCCACCACGAAGACGCCCCGTTGGCAACATCACCCGAGATGGTTGAGTGGAAGCCGGACTTGTACCACGACTCGTACGGGTGCGCCATCCCCACCCGCGGGTAAAGAGTCTCTGCTGATGTGTGGACTTTGGAGATGAAAGCTGATTGCCCAGACTCTTGAGATGTGACGCTGGCAGAGTTGGAAAACAGACCGCTGTACTCTGTGGAAAACGCAGACGACGTCGGGGAGGTGGAGGCTAAGCAAAAGGCGCTGTTGCCCGTGCCACTAGTCGGTGTTAGTCCTGTCGATGCGCGGCTCGTTGCTACTGTGAAACCGGGCAGACTGGATCCCAAGTTACAGCTGGAGGACGATCTTTTCCACGGATGAAATCCACCTTTTGAGAAAGCGCTTGAGTCTGGTAAAGTTGTCAGAGGACTGGTGTTGCCAATTTTGTTGCAAGTTGCAGCCAGCATAGCTAGAGGTGTAGTTCCAAACCGTGGCTCTTCCTGAAAAACACAAAAAGTTGGACTTTTTTTTTTAAACAGGCAATAACAAAGAGCATACAGCCAAAAGACCTTTCGCTTATGTCGGATAAAAAAAGTACCCAACAAAGCAGAAAATGTATATAATGATTTTGACTGTAGGTTGGATAATAAAAGTGTAATTCGAGCCAGAATAAATATGTTTAATAGGCGTAAAACAAGTAGGCTAATAATGTCAATATAGTCACCGCATCGACTATGAGCTGTAAGGCTACAGTGAGGAATGACTAAAGCACTGCAAAGTTTGTTCAGTTGTTTAACATATCGCCAAGCTTTGCATGTAGGCATATCTGAATAGTTTTTTTTTTTAATACAAACAGCCACAAGGGGTTGAAAACTAAGGCGTGAAAGCATGCGCGTCTATGAAAGCACCCGACACTTTTTTTCTTTTTTTTTTGGCTGCAGAAGAAAATAAACTACGATAACTTCACACGCGGAACTTTTGCGCACAAACGCGGCGCCAAACTTACCCCAAGTATAGACGTAGCCATATCCAGGGTGTGTGCTGTGATGAGAGTGTTCGCGATTTCGGTGCTGTACGGGTCCAATTTGATGCAGACGCACCGTGTTTGACTCAGGTCACACGGTTTCTCTCTTGGCTCGCAGCTCCCCAACACTACCTAGTTGTAGAGAGCGTGTTCTTTGAAGTACAGCTGGCGAGGACGCGCAGCCAATCTAATAGCTGCGTTCCTGGCTGAGGATGAAGTCAGCCAATGAGAGACCTAACCGCAGACAGAAACACCAAAAACCCCGCCGTCAATCATCTGTTGTGCAGCCTCTGCTCAGACTGTCATACAAGACACGATTTGGTATTTTTTTTAATGCATACAGTTATTTTTATGTATTCTCACACGAAGGCTCAATGTCTCCTTTCATTGCTGAATTGAGTGCACACGTCAGTTCACCAAGAGGTAAGCTTTTCACTAATTTTAAAGCGTTTGTGGATTGTGGGGACGCACTCTCCTCGGTGTGCTCCTAGGTTTCTCTTCTGATTTTCAATATTCAGATCATGCGCAACACGTCATTGAGAAATTGTAGGTATTTAAGCTCAGAGTATCCTGAACAATGTGAGAGACACTGTTATTGACGACGGCTCTATCAAAACAGCACAGCCGACGTTTGTGCGCGCGCGGGGAACGAGGCTATTTACGGGACGCGGAGGGGAACAAATACCGTTCCTAAAAAAAAAAAAAAAAAAAAAAAAATGTTTAAAGTCCTTGTGTTCCTGTTGGAAAAAAAAAAAAAAAAAAAAAATCACAGATGGATTAAGTTTACTGAAAAGCTGCAGAAACAGGCCTGGCAGCGCGCAGCTCGCTCCTAAAGCCGCGGTTTGCGTTATTTATGAGCTGTCTGAATAAAATGGCTTGACACTGAACATATGAGGGGAAAAACAGATTATGACTCGTAATTGATCAACTACTTTTAGCCAAATCCACGCGCGTCCGTGCTCGTGCGTGCGGCCGTGTTTGCGCGCGCGGACCTGCCGTATACGCGCTCCCAGTCACCCCCCCCCCCACACACACACA
>JAPQRN010000015.1:16775121-16786385 GCA_037367275.1 Coranthus polyacanthus
CTGGAGAATCAGAAGGAGTCCTGAGAGCTGCTGCTGCTGCTAAATGGTCTTCTTCAGAGCCTCATTACCTAATCATCAGCACAGCCACGGCTCGGCCACAAATGCTCAGAGCAAGACTGTCCCCTTTTTCTTATGTTCGAAGCAATTTTTCTCTTAAATCATGCTCCATTTTGTTCATTTCTTGTATTTTAACTGAATTTTGATGAGTGTTTAATAGTTTTAAGAGAGAGGGGTAGAAAAAAAAAAACAAAACAAAAAAAAAAAAAAAAAAACAGATGCTCTCCATTTCACGCAGGCTGACAGTCAACCCTGTTTTTTGCACTTAAAGCCAATTTGGGTGAAAGTTACTTTGACACTGTAAGCTGTTTTCTTTCAGCTCTGACACTTGCACACTGAAAGAAGAGGTTAAATATATTCCTGAATATTTCATTGTATTTGTTATGACTTTCCTGTGACTCCCACTGTGCTTTTTCATGTGGATGCTTATTTTTCCCATATTCTCTGCAGAAAGTAATGATTTTTTTTTTTTTTTTGGCTAAATCTAATCACTGTTTCACATTTGATCTCACAAAGTCAATGTCATTGATTCTTTTGCTCTAAATCCTTTGCCTTCTCTGTGTATGTTCACATGAAGTACCGTTGTTGTCGCCGCAAAACAGAATACAGATACTGACATCTTTAGCTGATATCTCTGTGTGTGGGTGTGTGTGTTTCTACCATCTCTGCAGGTGCATTTGAGGATGAGGATATCATTCATGTTGAGGGGACGGTGGACCCGGTGAGGGATATGGAGATCATCCACGAGGAGCTGAGGCTGAAGGATGAAGAGATGATCAACCCTATTATTGACAAGCTGGAGAAGACGGCCATTAGAGGCGGTGACAAGAAACTCAAACCAGAATACGTGAGTCAATGTCCCAGCAGGCCCTTTGCTTCCCCTCACAGCAAGGCACAAATAATAACCCTCCCACACACATGGCCAGGGAGAAAAAAAAAAGTATGTTTTTTTTAATATCCCTCCAATAGGTCTCACCCCTCCCCCCTGCCCCGTTTTTTTCCCTTTCTGAGATTGAAAGTGATCGGGGGTCAGGGGTTTTCTGCTGTAGAAATCATTAATAGAGAGTTACTTATTCAGCTGCTGACCCTGGGTCACAGCACTGGGCTAATGAAAGTGTTTCCACACAGCTCTTTTCATCTAAAGTAATACTCAAATCATGGCATAGCTCTTGCTCATGCTTATACACCTACAGCAGCTCAGGAAATTGTGTAAGGCCATACAGTGGGTGAAACAGATGCCTATATCTCGCTATGAATACCGTAAATGTTTGGTATATACTTTGACAGACGATTCTTGGTTACATGATGTGCAGGGCAATATGTGGGTTAAGATCAGAAAAAAAAAAAAAAAAAAAAACACATCCTAGATGTCAGCTGAAAATGTATGTGGATGCACACACATTCATGTGGTCATATTGTTAAGGTAATGAGGCTTAGCAGCCAACTTTAACAGCGATTTGGTTGCAAATGTCTTCTGATGCGCTTCCATCATCGGAGCAGGATAGGATGGGCCAGCACACGAGGGGATCTGGCCTTTCACTTGGAGCTGCATGCCCAATTTCAGGCCCCGACACACTGAGCCTCTGACCACTCATTACGCTAACGAGAGGGGCTATTTCACCTGCTGCAGAGGCCCCGCGCCTGGTTGGTTCCCGTCAGAATAAACCCCCCTCCTTACTGCCAACAGCACTTCCCCACACCCCTGTAGCCCCACAGGCAGGAGCCATTCAGGCTAGGCAGGTGGCCGCTTACGCACATAATTGCTAACCATTTTAGGCAATGAATAAAAATGATCTACATTACTTGTCAAAGGTTGTGCACACGTCGGTAAGTGAAATCTATAGAAGACCTCTTTAGATGGCAAAGAATGGTGCTTATCAAAGGCTGCACCAAGCTTTTAGATGGGAGGGATTGTGTGATTGTCTCACAAACTGAGCCTTGCTTTTGACACGCTCAGTTGTGTGTTGTCACATATAAACATGTTTATGTCAGCATCCATGCAGAACATGTGCATCAGGTCTACGTGCACAAGTGTACAGTTTAAAAGAGACAATGGTCTTTGTCTTTCTGTGACAGGATGCTATTAAATAAAAGGGAATTTCTGTAAAACTGAAAATGGATTGAATACATCCCATCCCAAGTCTTTTTCGCGACCTTTGATATCAAACTGAATTTATTTAGTAACACCTCTATTTTCAGTCTTCTTTTTGTTGCCTGAAATTTCAAGAGCAAGAACTACGTCTTAAAGTTACTTTTATGGCTGTGAAATGAAAGGTAACTTGTTGAAATTATTCGGTGTGTGGCTATCATTACATTTGTAAATCTGATATAAAAATGCATGATGATACACGATAGTGGACGCAGTAGTTTAATAATAAATTGCTCTACTAAAAATTCTAAATTTAATTAAAATATGGTTTTAACATGTTTTGTATGTAACAGTCGTGGCTAATTACAGAAAACACTGTGTTGCAAAGCTGAAAATATGTAAAATAAAAAAGATATACATATATATAATATAAAGAAATGAAAAGTTAGTTTTAGTTTGTGTCTTTCCTGTCTTGGAATGAAAGTCTAAGGTAGATATTTTGCAGAAAATGCAGCAGGTGTTAAAAAAAAAAGAAGATTTAAATATACCTTAGGATTTCTATGCAGCATATATTAATTTAACATATCACTGTGATATATTACTGTGGTAAATATACTAATATATAATTATACAGTTTTATATTTTACTTTGTAGATGCCGTGAAAATGTATAAACTAAAGGTTATAAAACAATGAGTGTATCTTGCTTTTGTGATTTAAGTAGGAGAAATAAGATGTCGGGACAAGATAGAAGAACATAAGACGATGAGTAAAAAGTAAAAAAAATACATAAACTAAAAGAAGATAACATTTCCAGGTTTTACGTGAACTGCTGCACTTGAATATTTTTGGTTACGGAAATGAGATTTTGTCAGGACCAAATGAAAAATCTGGAATTTATTGAAAAATAGTATATTGTTGTTGAAAAAATTTCTGTCAGGGTGAAAAGCCACTTAATATTCCACTGTGAGTTTCATTTAAATTTATGTGCATGCAGCAGCCCAGGGCTCATATTTATGCATTGTTATAAAGATTTAAATCCATTTTGCTGGTGCTGTGTTTACAAGAACAATGTTTCATTGCTTTTGTTCGTTTGAATCCTCAAAATCCCTATCCTTACAAAACAATAATAAGAAGCCGGCCCACCAGCGGCGCTTCATGGTGGCAGGCGTATGTGTTTGACCCCTGTGGGACCTATATGCCTTTTATTAACACCTGCCTGTTAGAGGAGCGCTGCACGGCGGCTGCGAGCTGATGAGGGAAACCTGGAGCGGGTTCAGCCTGTGTCACTGGCCGTTTGCTGTTTCCATTTCACAGATGATTAATCTCTCTGTGAAGACTTGGGCCGGCGCGGGCGGAGTGTATGCAGGTCTTCCTGCGCTCTCTCCCGCTGGCTGCACTCTGGCTGCCTGACTAAAAGGCCTTTAGAATTCCTGTGGAGAGAGATGTGCAGAGAGTGAATGCAGCTGGCTGGGGGTCAGTGTGTGGAGCTTTTTCTGCCATTGTGTAATTGAGGCTCTGGCAGGATTTTTTCCTCAGTTCTTTCAAAAGGGAGTATGATTGTGAAGTGCTGCAAGGGTTTGGGGAGGGAAAAGGAGGTAGAGGGAGTGTTGCAGGGGGTGGGGGAGTTTTTATATGAAGGGGGAGGTCAAGTTGACAGGAACAAAAAGAATGTGTTCCGCTAATTTCTGTGGGGCTGGATCAACAATAATAGGCTCAATTTCTTTATTACAAATTTTATAACTACCTCCCTCCCATTTTCCCACCCTTTTCCGCTTCCAGATCCTGTCAAGACCCAGTCTTGCCTGTGGTCTCAACCCACAAGTACCTCAGTAATGAATGTGGCATACATAGCTGGAAATTCTCAATATTTTCTCCAGAAGAAACAGTGAATAATTACTTCTGTATCTCACTTGTGCACATTCAGTATGACTACATTCTGCAAAGTGTGTGAGGAAGGACCAATAATTTACACCTAACTAACCAACTCCCAATTAGTTCCCCGCTCTATCCAATTTTGTCCTCTCACTATCCTTTTCATTAAACAATCCCGATGGAATATTGATGCTCAGAACAGTGACGCCCCAGAAGGCATTTCTCATGATTTAAAGGAGGGAAGGGGGTCTTGTGCATGCCATCCCTGTCAAAGCCAGGCCACTCCTGCTTGAATACGAGCACAGCTATTGTTCATTTTGGCATCAGGATGCCATGCATTTAGGAAATAATTACCCCATACCCTGCTGGGTTTATATTCTTTTTCATCTCCTTTAATGGCTTCTTGTTTATTCTCTTTTAACCCCAAACAGGACATTATGTGCAAAATCAAGAGCTGGGTGGTGGATGAAAAGAAACACGTCCGCTACTATCACGACTGGAACGATAAGGAGGTAAGTCTTTGATGTTACAGTTTTATTCATGTGATTTATTATGGTTAAGTAAAGTCCAACTGCTAATTCTTGGTTTTCCTTTTTTTGAGCAGCACGTCTTTTGTGCAAATCGCAAGTTGAAATTATGCACAGTCTTTGGTGGTTCTATTTTGACATTACTTTTGTACAAGCTAATGACATCTGGCCATGCTGATCTTGATTTAGAGGCTTTATAGTTGCTCCCCACAGTGCCTATACACCAGACCCTAATTTGATTTGGCTTCACTTATCTCTGTCTGTGCTGTCTTCAAAAGCTACTTTGGAAAGTTTGGACACTTAGTATTTGCCTTGTCTGTCTTTGTCTCAGATCGAAGTGTTGAACAAATACTTGTTTTTGACATCCAAACCGATGATTTACCTCGTTAACCTCTCTGAGAAAGACTACATCAGGAGAAAGAACAAATGGTGAGTACTTGGAGGACGGGCGGGAGCACTCATTAATCACCACCGAAGAGATGTTTTTCTAATAATGTATCAAGTTGCAACGATTTTACTAGCTTTGATTGGATCTGCATTTTAACTATGGAAAATGTGTGCATGTGCCTGCATGTGCCTGCATGTGCATGTGCATGTGCATGTGCATGTGCATGTGCATGTGCATGTGCATGTGCATGTATGGTGTGAGAGGTGTGTGTTTTCGAGTTAGCCTCACTGATCTACTGACTGTGGTCTCCTGCTGACAGAAACGGTCATATCTTTGCAAGAGGATCTGCCTGGAGGTGGCACTAAGTATGCTCTAACACAACAACCAGCTCAGCCTTAGACTCTGCACTTCATTAAGCCCATACTAGCATATGGTCTCCATTTTCTATCGAAATTTCTCATTTCCATATGATATCAAAGGGAGGCAAGGCTTTAAATGACAACAAAACAAACATGTACAGTCAAAGCCAAACAAGTGATTAATATCATGTGGAGAAGGCCAATAAATCATAAGGATAACACTCTGTAAATAGTGTATCTAAAATGGTTTTGCCTCAAATATTTGGTTTTGTCTTCACATGTTGTTGCTCAAGACAGTAATATTAGTAGCATGCTTTACAAGCTTCATTTTACAACCATGAGTTTCCCACAGATCACGATGACAGCTGAGGCTTTATTGATGAACAGTGAGTAAAAGAAAATTTGCTTTTAAATGCTTTTCAGAAATGTACTTTTTACTTCGGCACAATGAACAATCTAAACCAAGGACGCACTAATCTAAACTTCATCACCGTGTTTTCAGGTCTGTGATACCCTGTTTGTGTCAAAAGCACTTTTTATAGTAATGTTGTCATCTGGCCACAGTGAGAGCACATAGAGGACTGCTGTTAGACATCCATTATATCTGAAAGGGCTACTTTTCCTCACTACAGCCGTTTTGTCAATAACACCAACTTGTGAATTGTTATCGCACTTTTCCAATTGCCCTCTAAGCTTGCGGTGTCACTTCTTACAAAATTTGTTTTTAGTGCTTTACTTGGCAGCATTGTATTACAAGGGAAGTTGTTTACCGATGACTGTTTGTTAAAATGTTCTTGACACGAAAGTATGACTGTCAGACGGAGGGAGGAGGAAGAGAGCTCATAAATCAAATGATTCATGGCATGTGGAACATCCGTCATCAGTAGAAAGAGGTTTTTTTTTTACGTTGCGTGTGTGTCTTTTTTTTTTTTTTTTTTAACTGTGTGAAATGCAATAAATCTCAGAGTGTTTTAAACAGGCAAACAGTAGTGCTCAGGTGTCCTGGGGGCTCCGCGGTGAACAATACTGACATCAAAGTGTTGATGTTTGACAAGTGATGAGTCACTTCCCTTGTCCAGAGTGGAGCTCACACCTGTATGGAGATGATTACAGGTAGATCTAGCTGGCCCTAATTGTACAATAAATGCTGCTCTCAGCCCTAATGGCAGCTAGTCTGCAGCAGAGACGCCAGACTGCCATTTGGCTGTCGCCATGCTCTTGTGTTTTTCCACCAGCACAGTTGAGATGATGATACGGTTAAGAACTATTCAAAGCAAACAGCAAGACAAATTGCAATCTCAGCTTTAATGTGTGGAGGAAAAGAAGGCGAATCCTAGAATGAAGCAAATAAGCCAATTTCATCTGTGTCTCTCAGGACACTCATTCAGGCCTTATCACAGGTTTAGTTTACAGTGCTTTTTCAAGTGCTTTTTAACATTTTTGCTGCGTTTGGTTAATTGCGTGTTTCCAGTCCCAGTACAGGTAAATGTTATCAATTTTACCTGCCTTGTACCGTAAACATTTTTTTTTTTTTTTTGATGTCTGTGTGACAGTTATGTCCGTTCAGTTCAAGTGTGTTGTAACATGTGGCAGCATTTGTCAAACATGCTAGATCACAGCAGACTTTTGAGCCTCCAAAACAGTCCATTGATAACTAAGATCATCCTGTTTTGAGTATGGGAACCACATACCAAGCTGCCCTTGTTTAGACAAGAATACACAGTATTAGCTTTAGCAAACCATCATTAATGGGGGGATCAGACGAGGAGCAAGGCCTCCTTTCATCCCCAGGTTCTCTGCTGGAGACAGTACATCATTTACTGTTGAGAGGAGCACATGGCTCCAATCCTATACTGTGTATGTGTATGAGAATGCGTACATGTGCATGTTTGAAGTCTGTTTCAGAGGCGACTCCATGCTCATTTGGATGCTGGCGTAATTGCGGTGTGGAGATCAAAGGCGCGCTGGCCGAGTGATGTTCCAGAGGAGACTTTACCACACAGCCCTCTCCTCTGTGCAGAGGGGGCCGCCTGCTGCTCACCGCTCCCCTCTCCCCTCTAGCCATGCACTGCCCCCTGCACATCCCCGCTCGTAAAAAATGATTAAGGCCGCATTTGTCATGTGTTTATGACTGAGAGGCATTGCGTGATAGGGAATGGCATCTACAAGAGTCTATCAAGAGGCTTTCTCCTCTTTCCTCGGCGTCAGTGAGGCCTGGAAGACTTTTCTGTGTGCCACAGATTGTAGTATGTGTGTTAGAGAGGGTCATTAGAGGACTGTTGATGATGTGGTGACTGCGGCCGGCCCAGCGTTAGCCTGTTTTCACTTGTTAGTTAAAATATTGTTTATTTTACAAGCTCGTGCCCTCGCCATCTTTAACATTCTTCGTTTCTCGTAATAGTTTTGATATCAGATATTTTTTTTAATCCTCAGAGAATTAAGAGCAGTCATGTTTTGCAAAGGGGGAAAAAACACAGTTAAAAATACTCCAGATGTGCTGTGATGGTTTTTTTTATTTTTTTTTCTTCTTCTTGCCTTTCTTTTTTTCTTTTGGACAATGTACATTAAAGTAAATTGGTGGCTCTTAAGTAGATGAGTTGACCTTTAAGGAAACCAGCAAGCGTGACCTGTCTGTGAGTGCCTCTGCCATGTGGGTTCTCCTGGTGAGTGTAAGAACTGCAGGGTACCATTGCTTAGAGCTTTTATTAACTGTGTGTGTATTGTGTGTTTTCTTACATACAGATGTAAATCTGTATACGCAGTCACTTGTAGGGACTTGGTTCCCTTATGAGGACAAAATGAATGTGTCAGTCAGTTCGTCTGTCTGTCTGTCTGTATAATAGTATGTGAGGAAGAAATGGAAGCGTGTGTGGAAAATGCATCTATATGTCCATCTATTCCAAGTCTTATTACTACATCCACTTGCACTTACTTGGTAAATCACCGCTTTGAACATTATTTGCCTCTCCAAGTGTTTTACATGTGGTGCTTCTTTTGTGCTAAACTTTGTATTTTAGGGCAGAAAACAACAACGTATGAAGTTGCTTTTTCAAACAGCCTGTTGATCTTTTTCACCACCCCTGAGGGTGTGAAAAAGAATTTACAAAATTTGTCTGGGTATGGTATGACTCACGAAATCATATATCATACTTTTTTAATCTGATTCTTCAGAAAACAGTTACACTAAAAAGTCGCTTTATTGTGTGGTTTAGATTCAGTCCCATCAAAAAACACTGTTTCATTTTGAGGTATTATTGAGCAAGACTCTGTTAACAAATCTCATGAAAAGACCAAAACCAACAATAAATTGATCCCCTGACACACTCTAGCTTATTATTCTTTCTTTTTCTTCTTTGTCTTGCTCTGTTTTTGTTCCAAATTATTAAAAACACATCTATGAGCCACATTGTTCTAATTGTTTATTTCTATTCAATTCTATATGAATCATATTGCAGACCTAATGTGCATTAAGGCATAGATAAAGCACTATTCACTTAACATTTACATAAAACTGCCCAGCTGTTTCTATGTGTGTTTGTATATTTATATAAGTGTGCTTTTTTTTTTTTTATTCTGGGAGACAGGGTAAGAAGTCATGAGGTTAAGGAAGACGTATTCACACCTTTCTGATTTTGGTGTTTTCATGGGATAGGTCAAGAGAAATATATTGTATTTAAAAATAAAAGCCAGTCTCATAACTCACCTCTGGTTCTGGAGTTTAAAGAAATCTAACCACGGTGAAAGAAAAGGATAAGTGGAGAGAGGCAGAGAAAAAGCTTCCTCTGTGTCTGATACTCCACTTGGCCTGTAGGAGGAGCTTTGACAATTAAAGTAAAGGAAGCCCAGACAAGGGTTGCAGCTTGTCAAGTGTGGCCTCACTGTTTTGAGAACCTGTGTAAATTTGACCCGTGGTTTCTCTGAAGAGATTGTGTGGTTAAAGACCCTTAATCTGCTGTGTTGACTCGTATTTTGTTATAGTAATTTTTTTTGGTTTTGAAAATGCCCCTTAATAAATTAGGCACGCATTTTGTTTTTGTCTGATGATTTCCACAAACAGCCAGCCATTTCTCAGTACCCTTCAAGATTTAGAGACAGAAGATGAACTGAGATGTGGGGGACTATTATGATTCACTGAAAGCCACTCCATGAAAGCAGTTGCTGCAGCCCACTTCAGCTACTCCAAACCATAATTCCCATAAACACAACTGAAACTTTATTGAGTGCAAAACCACTGGCTCCATCCAAGTTTTTAGGAACTACTATCAAGGGAGTTACAGTTCATGTTCAAAGCCATGTGGGAGATATACGATCCCTGGGTCCTTTTTATTTTGTGCACAGACGTCCACTCTCTCCTTGTGCAGTGTGGGATCCTAAGAAACACTTTCCCATGCTAAGATGTGTACCCGACTGGCCACAGTCAGTCCTAATGGATGCCTTTAGCTAGTTTTTCAATGAGAGAAAAACAACAGGAGAGGCTGTATAGTAAAGCTGAAACAGATGGTGCTAATGAAGTCCTGTTGGTCTGGTTAGTCTGCTAGACTGTCCCTGGTCCAGGTAATGAAAGGACATGTTGACATGTCACATGTCACCCCATTGTCTTTGTTGTCTTCTGGTGGTGAAGACAGACTTGTGTTGTTATAACTAATGATATAAAACCCAAAGCAAAGCAGCCACTTGGGTTGTTTTTTTTTTTTCTGCAAGCGGCCTCTTTGTTATCCAAAATCCCATATAGATCGTAACTTGTCCCTCATTTGTCCGTCCCAGTCCAAGGTCCCAAACTCTGAGTAGTTCTCCTGCAGTTCTTAATGTATTTATACAGCACAACATGTTTTCTTTCTTGTGAAGGCGCCCTGGGAATTGTTTCCCTGTAGTTTGCCATCGCAGACATAAAAAGAAATGGCTGTGAGTTTCAAGTCAGCCTAATGATACATTCTGATAGCTTTGGCTTTGTTGAGCTGTGCTTTTTATTATCTTTGTGATAAGGTTATGACCGATACACATGCCACAGAGAGCAGCCTGCAGCCTTTCCAGCTCTAATGAGACAAATAAATGAATTTAGTGTTGCCACATACAGCTCCTGAATGCCTATTACCAGGATTATTGTTGAACTGTTATGAATGGGGAGAAAAAAAGAAGCCGGATTGGAAGTGGGCATGATTGGCTGATGTTACATATGTCCTTGATTACCTTCCTTCTGCTTTTATTCTAATAAGTGGCATTCTTTGTACTCCGTAGGACAGCTAGACAGTCTGACACACGATGAGAATAAATATTGCATGTGGTAGACATTAAGCTGTCATCCAGGAAAAAAAGAAGAGATGGAGAAATCTATGTGGTGTGCTTCGGCACTACACTTTGCCTGCTCTTGTCACAATTGTCACATCTTGATGACTCCCCCACTCTCCCCCAGCCCCCTTATTTTCTCTCGCCCAGTCAACTGCCGTGAATGACAGGATGGATACCCCATATAGAGAATTATTTTGGGTGATGTAGGATGTACTCCTGTGGGTTACTGTTTGAATTTTTGATGTTTGCCTTTTTTTTTTTTCACCCCACTCACAAAATAGCTTTAAACAAGGCCGCGGCTTTAATAATGTGTTCTCAACAACCATCGTGAAGATGAAACTGGAAATGATAGTTAGGTTTTTATCTATAGCAGCATTTGTGTTTAAAAAATGTAATGAATGTAGTTTTCAAAGAAAAGAAAGTTGTTCAAAAAAAAAAAAAAAGCTTGCCACCAGAACACCCTTGAGGTTTGTTTGAGGTACGATGTGAGATGATGCTCTTAATTAAAGCTGCTCCCATTGTGCCTGTGCTGTGTTCTGTTTCCTCCAGCCCATGATTGCTTTGAAGACTAAAAGAAGTTGACAATATTGGCAATAGTGTGTGCATATGTGTGTGTGTGTGTGAGTGTGTCAGATCTCCTTCCTTCTCGGGAACTGATGTGTAATGCCTTTCCATCCGGCCATG
>JAPQRN010000015.1:16786485-16809983 GCA_037367275.1 Coranthus polyacanthus
TGTGTGTGTGTGTGTGAGTGTGTCAGATCTCCTTCCTTCTCGGGAACTGATGTGTAATGCCTTTCCATCCGGCCATGGCCACAGGGAGCAGAGAGCGTCTGCACTCTTGTTGCTCAGGAGCTCACCACTGGGAGGATGAAAAGCTTCCCACAGAGCCCCCGACTTCCCAGCCTCAAAAGCCACCATGAGCTCATACCTCTCATTTCTGTCTCCCTTCACAGAGGAAGGAAAAAGGAGGGGGATTGTACGCTGTGTGCCGCAGCATCCTAACCCCCTAGGATGCTTGTCCCTGCAACCTGGGACCAGCGAAACAGAGGGAACCCTGGGTTTATTCCTTGATTAGTCTCTGCCAGCCCTGCGCAGTAGTGGAAGAAGTATTCAGATTTTTTTTTATTGAAGTAAAAGTACAGCGATGTAAAATACTGTATTATAGGAAAAATGAAAAGTAAATCTGAGGGCTCATCACATGATTAATGGGAGAGGAAAGAACAACAACGTTCCGATAGAGAAATCTGTTTTCAGTTTCTTCACTTCTTCTCTAACCTTCCAGTATGGTGACACATTGGAGGATTTCAGCATCTATTCAAATGAAACCACATGAGAAGTGGGGGAAAAAGGGAAAAATCAATATTTGGTGGAGCTTTAATAACTCAGACATCTGAAAAGTGAGGCCGACTACACGCTGCTTTTTGTAAGACGTCAGAAAACAAAAAGCTTGGAAACCACGGCTTTAATCTTTAGCAGTGTTTCGTATTTGAAAAGCCTGTTATATTATCTGCCGTGTAAAATCTTCATCTTAAAAGTAACTAGAGCTGTCAGACAGATATAGTGGAGTAAAAAGTAAAGTGTTTGCCTCTGAGATGTAGTGGAGTAGAAGTATAAAGTAGAAGGAAAAAGTATTTGAGTAAATGTTACTTAAATACTGCGAAATGTCCTAAAAACACAAAGGCTAGTATACGCAGGTTCAGGTGCTGGGCTCTGCACCTGTGGGTGTGTCAGTGATGAAGCTGTGGTGGACGCTGGCACTGGATTACTCTTCAGGTCTGTCAGCATTCAATTGCATTTGAAAGGAGCTCTTAAACTGGAGGTGATGGCCCACCTTTTACAGGCTTAACTGGCTTAGCACTTCTAATAAAGCCTACCTGTACGAATGTATGTCAGACGCAGGCCCAGGTCATTGTCTCAGGTAGCTGCCCCTGTACTTTAGAAACTCCCATTGTTTTTCCCTCCTGAGCCATTTAAGCAGATCAAAGCTCTGACAAAGCCCAGGGAAGCCCCAGGCATGCGGAAACACAGGAATTATCCCCCCCTCAGGATTCCCACACAAAAAGACAAATAGACTAGCCCCAGAGGGTGGCCCCCTGTGGGATATCTCCATTCAGATCCAGTCTGTTGTGGAAGCTCCAATTGTTTGGTTTTTTTTTTTGTTTTTTTTTTTTTTGTCATTTCACAATATATTGAGCTTTAGGTGTTGTAAATCCAGCGGCATCCAAAGCACGACAGTTCAGATGTAAGGTAAACAAATTGATAAACAGTTTGTATGGTGTTGCTTTCATTGCTGCAATCACTTAAAAAAAACAAAAACCCCTAAAGTAATGCATATCATGTTTTAAATGAGCAAAAGTTTGATAAAAGCACGCGTAAGAAAACAAAATCTATCGTTCCGCGTTGAGGGCAGCAGGAAAAGCGCAAACACGACTTGTTCCTTTGCCTTGTTTGAGTCTTCAAACTGGTGAATGATTAGCAGAAATAATGTCCCTGTCACCCTTAATCACATTAAAACGTGGTTAACATTTAATTTTTCCCACTTGATATGCAAAAATTTCCACTTGATTTGCAGCAAAGGCCATTGGAATTCCATTATAAAAAGAATAAAAATTTCAGGCATCATTTGTTCAGAGAAGGATATCGAGACCAGAAAGTGCTGAATCTTTCTATTAACGGAGCAGTGAGAGATGGCACTCAGAGCTGGGACATAATGGGAGACTAACAAGATGCACACACACACACACACAGACAGACACACACATTTCGCACCAGATTTTTTTAAAAGTCGGACTTGTAAAGCCTGCACATATAAGTTATTAATGTAAAATGTTGACATGGATGATTACAAACAAAGTCAGGCCCATTTCTTATACACAGAGGTTTATTTGCGTAGCATATGTAATGTTTGTCCTAATCTGTATATAATGTTTTAATTTATATTTCTCTTTGGCTCCTGTTTTCCTCATTCTTAGTACGCTGGTTTTATTCAGCTATATTTCTATGTATCTATATATTTTTAATGCACCCGTGTCATCGAATCAAATTCCCGTGTTTACTGTACATTCTGAGACGTGTCGTAGGTTCACATCAGCTCTTGACTGAAAAAACGAATTTACACAAATGGCCTTGTTTATTTAAAATTTCATGACTGACTGAAAGGCAAGACAAGACAGACAAAAAAAAAAAAAAAATACTTCTCCATGTTTTACATAAATATTTCCCCAATTTACACTTCCATGTAAAATTTTATCCAAATAATTGGAAAGGACATAAATACAAATTGCAAAGTGGCATGGGTAGACGGCGGTGATGTTGACAGAGCTGGTTTAGGGAGTCGTGTTGACGGAGCATCAAAGCTCTTAATTGACAGTGCTTTGTTTCTGGAGTTGAGGAAGGGGGTGTTTCATGTTCCTGTAGCAAGGTGTTTGTCTGGTCCTGTGTCACTCAGTGCAAGGACCCAGAGACCCCCGTGCTCATTTGCAGCTCACGTTCTCCGTCTCGGCTTCACATTATTAAAATCATCCCTCAGCCTTCTACCAAGAGCCTCTTTGTTACTTGGCTGGCTTGGCTCAGCTCTGTCAAGTCTTCACCAATTACAGTCTCAGGTACAATGGTCTATTCAAAGGATCACAGCCCTTGACTGGTGTGGAGAGAGTGATTTGTGAATCATTATTCAGCCGCCTGTAGAGAACGCCATACCTGAGGAATGCAAATAACGTGCCACCAAATAGACAGCTGTGCTGCTAAAAGTGACAAACTACAGCTGTTATTATCTCAGATTGAATTTTTTCCCCTCTTGGAGCGGCTGCCATCTCTTATGTTTCAGGTTTTTGGCTTTGACTAAATGTGTTTTATTTTTCCCTCTTTTATTGTTGAGACATTAGCAACCACCTTATTGCGGTGGCGGTCGAGTCTGCAAACACAATACAAACAGAAAGGGAAATATTAGGTTGCAGCTCCTAATAGATGTGCAGCTGAATGGAAAGACAGGCAGGAATATTAGGCATTTCAACTGTACCCTTTAGTGTTATTCTAGCTTGTTTGGAAAAACATTTAATCAAAGCAAAACTGTGGTCTCCCTGGGCCCGTTACTCTGTCATATATTATATATTGATAATCATTAGGCTGGAGCAGCGATATGGTGCTGTAGGTGATAAAGCAGTGACATTGTTATTGGAATAGATGTGGTATTGAGGTGGTCGGGTCCCTCCCAGTCTTTGATTCTTAAAGGCTTTAAACAGGAAACTAGGATTACAGATAATGACAGGGACCCCTTCGAATCAATCCAGCCTAGGAGCTCTGTCAGGCCCGCCGTGTGAAAATGGATTTATGTGATGCTGTTCTTTGAGTCCTGTCCAATCCCAGCCTGTGAGCTTGTAGAGCTAATCTCATAATTGCCCTAACCCCCTTATATTGTTCTGACTGAGAGTTACCATTAACTGCAAGGATATCTTTGTCCTGCAATGTCAGGTGTCCTGCTGGACAGGAAGACTGAAAGAAAAAAAAATACACCCAGGCACCTAAAAGAATGACAAAGACATTTAAAAGTAAGAAAACACTTGGTGGGCAGGTTTTGTACTTCTTCTTCCTGCCTTTACTTAAATGTTTAGTTGGAGACTCGAGGGAGATTGGACTTTATTCAAGTACAATTAGAGAGAAGAGTCTTTGTGTATGAACTGCACTACGTACATTTACTTAAGTGCTGTACTTTTACTCAGGTATTTCTATTCTCCGCTGTCTGATATTTATACTCTAAATTGCAGAGTGAAATATTGTATTTAGTTACTAATACCTTAGCTTGTAAAGCATGGACATTTGCTCGTGTTTCTTTGTTACCAGACAATTTAATCTGTAAGTCCTTCAGTCGTATCTATTATCTCCCCCTGCTGTGTTTTTAATGCAAATCAACTTGTTTCATGTATTTTCTAAAATCATGTTTCGCTTGCTTTTATTCCCGTGCAGCCATCTGCCTCGGGACATTCATTTGTTTTTCAAGACCCAGTCACTCATTTTTGAAAATCCTTTTTAATTTAACTTAAAACCAGACCGAGATATTATTCCCGCATACTGTCGTTTCAAGAAAGCAACTCAATTGTAGAGAAAAATGCCATTATTACTTTTGGTCTTTTGCACATTAAACTCCAGAACATTAAAAAATATAAATGAAATTGTCTTTCTCCTGACCAACACACAGTCAAATGCTACACATTAATGCTTCATTAATACAAAACTATAAATATATAGTCTAAGGTATTTTCAAAAACCATCACAAGAGTCCATTAGTCTTTTCATAGTTGACATTCGTCTCTCATAATAACACTAAGTACCTTTTTTTTGAATGCATTCAGATTTTGAATGCAGGGCTTTTTCTTGTAATGGAGTATTACATTGCTCAATTGCCTCTTTTACTTCCTCAAAGGCTCAAAATACTTCTTTTTTTTTTTTTTAAAAACCTTTGTGAATATGTGCTTTTGGTATAACTTACGAGAGAACTTTCAGAGAGAGGTCAGGCTCCTTTATGACACCTCTTGAGTGCGGTCTCCTGCATGCATTCGCATGTTCGGCCGCTCTCAAGGAATATGCTTGTGCCGGCGGATGCCACATAGTTTCATGTTAATCAATGATGTTTTACCAGGTTGGTGAAAATCAAGGAGTGGGTGGACAGTCACGACCCCGGGGCCTTGGTCATCCCCTTCAGCGGCGGCCTGGAGAGCCAGCTACAGGACAAGAGTGAAGAGGAGATGCAGAAGTACTGCACAGAGCACAAGACGCAGAGGTTAATTAGCATTCAGTCTCCCCACACTTTATTATCAGCTGTGTCCTCCATGCACTCCTTTAATTGCATGTGCTGATAGAATAATAAATGGCAGAGTAATTACCATTATAAAGCAAAGGATCCCTCTTCTTACTGAACAACTCAGTCAAAGGGTTTTCCTCTAAATTAAGTTTTTAACTGTCATCTGTCATCTGTAGGTATAATTATAACTTGGGCATTTTGGGTTTATTGTTCTCATGTGAAAACCTCTATGGAGAGAAAAATTGTGACAGCAGATTTTTTTTTTTTTTTTTTTCCCCGGCACAGAACGAGGCATCGGGTTGAATTCTTAAAAATGCTAAATGAGTCCACAAGCTTTCTAATTAATCAAAGAAACCATTGGAGAGTTGAATGTCTTATGTGAAATGAAGTGACCTATCTTATTCACTTAATGAGTTTATATTGGAATGAATGGGGCCTTTCCACTGAAATGAACTTTGTGTAGAAATCAGAGGCAGAAAGAAATCCTTAAGCAGTTTAGTCTCCTCGATTCAAACTGAAATTTCTCTCCACCAGCTCCCTAAGCAAGATCATCAAGGCAGGCTACGCAGCCCTGCAGCTGGAGTACTTCTTCACTGCTGGACCAGATGAGGTCCGTGCATGGACCGTTCGGGTAAGAGCCGGCTGCATGCTGCGCACATGCATGCGGGTGTGAGGGTGTGTAGCAGCCGTACGCACACATACACACTTATGAATCCACGCGGTGTCCCATGTTCCACCCTGCTGGCACCCTCACTGATATCGCACACTTTCAACTTTGTCATGGTTGTGCTTTAGCTAGTCATTACAGGCCAAGGATAACTTCAATTACTGGTGAGCTGCTGAACGGTGAAAGTGGGGGCTACATTGATTGAGGAGGGCAACAATTGATTTTGCCCATTACGTCCATGAGAATGTTTCCATCCTGTGCAGATCTGACTGCCTCCTCCTGCCGCTGGAGATAAGGAGCCTGTGCATTGTGCCTGCCTAATCTGTGTGACGGAGGTTGTCTGTGCCAAAATTGATGTCGCTTTTCATTCGACTGTTTGTGGGCCTTGCTGGGGGCTCCTCCTCCCTGTGTGTCTCAGTTTACTGAACCCGGCCCGTCAAGAGCTTTGTGCAATGTGATCGCAGCATTTACATCAATACAGATGTTGGTTTTGCATGCTCTTATTATGGAAAGATCCCCTCTTTTTTTATAAACAGAGAAAGTGAGTGAGTGCAGTTATAATAATAATAATGCATCTCACTGGTCGAAAGGTACATGTTTTAAATTCAAATTTACAGCAAAGTTACTTTTTGTCAAACTTTAAAGGAGGGTGTTATTTAATCCTATTGATGTTAATATTGTTTTAATCTTGCTTTACACTGAATAACTTTTTGAGAAGCTGTGTTTATGATGTGCAGGGTGTATTTTAATTGTTTTTTAAGAGTTTTTAAAAAAAAACCCAACCCTCTAGTGATTTCTTTAGGTGTTGTTTTGTCTAAAAGTTAAGAAATTTCAGCAACCAGCATCAGATTGTGGACAAATACTCAGCTTTTAGTTTTCAGAGTTTAAATAATTAAGGCATGAACATCATTAGAGAAAACGTTTCTCTGTTTTTATTCAGTGTCAAGTAATGTATGCTCAGAGAAAATACGATCGTAACAACCATAGATCAGCATGACTACATGGTATTTCATGATATAACAGCGTTCACACGTGGACATTTTCCCTTTCAATCCTAATTTGAGATATGTAGCCAAATGTGCACATAAATTACCTGAACTGTTTCAGGTATATTATGATGTCCATGCTGCACTGGAAATACATTCATTTAACACAGAAGCACATACTGTTTACAAAGGGTGGTTTTGGTCTTGATTTCAGTTTTATAAATATTAATTCTTACAATAATATTAGCTCTTTTTATTTTTCCATCTTTTCATTTCTTTTTGTCAATGAGAGTCGAGCTCTGTTGCATGAAAGTGAACATTTCTGGTCTTGCGAAGCTTTAAACCTAACACTGAACTTAATGCTGTGTTTTTATTTTATCCTAGGACTTACCTGTTGGTAAACGGTACAATAACAATACATAAAACCTGCCTCTGCAGAGGATCGCATATACTGTTACATTTACCTGCAATGCTGGAATAAGGAAAAGATGATTTTTCCAAAACTCAGTTTTAAATTTGGTTGAAAAATGATCTTGAAAAGATTTTAAAAAACATTAAATGTACGTGTCTGATACCTGTAGGCAGCCTGATGCCATACAGCATTTACAGAAAACTCATTTATTTTAGTGTCCTTTGCTCTTATTGGAAGAACAACAAAAAAAGTAATTAGTTGTCCGTACAACATGAGAGTTTTACAGTTTGATCCTTAGAGGTCTTGCCAACAATATGCCTCACGCCAAATCTGTTGACAGATATTCATATTTTGGTCCGAAATGCAAAGCAACAAGAACGTCCCTGTTTCAAAGTATTTCACCGCAGCAGTCAACATGCACATCAACTCTCTAATTATAAACAGCCACAAATCTGGACTCATCCAGACTTTTGAAAATCAAAATATGAAATGTATTGTTGAAGAAGATACGGCGGTGTAAGATATCGGCACAAGCGAGGCGTTTGATAAATATGTTTACTATGGCTTCTCAGATGTTTACAGGCCTGAGGGGGAGGTGAGCTCACCACTTTTTTTTTTTTTTTTCTCTTTTTTTTCTCTTTTACACGGGACACATTTTAGTCAGATGACATCACCGGGCTTGCGCTCACGCTCGTCTCAGCATGACTGATGTCTTCGCTGTTTACAAAAAAAAAAAAAGTCCCGAAACACTTCAAAGGCATCCTCAAAAACACGCTTGTCCTCTCCCACATAACTGATTACATCCAGCCTTGATTGTGTGTGAGGGGCATTTAGTCAGGTAAGCATCAGTGAGTAACTATATTAACCCAATACATCTTGCATTGTAAAAACTACACTCAGTAATGTCGTGTTCCTAAGTCCTTTAACATGCTTTATTAGGCAGCCTCGAGGTGACCATTATCTATCAGCCTGCTCTGCATAGCTCTTAACTAGGACAATGTGGATCTCTTGTAATGCACCATATGAAAAAAATCCCCCCCTTAATCTATTTTTCTCCAGATAGACAAACCTTGATGCTGATTAATGGTAGTTAAACTCACAAGCACTCTGTCAATGAGATTGCAAAGAGATGGTAATGTATTAGAGTCATTAAATACGCATCATTCTTTTGGCATGAAATATGTTGACCCCAACCTGATTATATACATAATTAAAACTGCTCAACAGTTCCTGAGCACAGTGCTGCAGAGCAGAAAGAGAGAGGGAGCAGGTCGACAGGCAGGAGTCATAATGATACACAGCAACCACGTCACTTATTTGGGTCATTTGTCATTTCCGCTCAGCATTATTTCAGCGCATATAAATTGCACATTTTATCAGCTGTGTCTTCAAGTGTTAAAGAGAATTCAGTGTACAAATAACTTAAAAAACTATTAAATTGTTATTTTGTGCTTTGTAAACTGGCTTCGGGAGAAAACAAAATGATATTTTGCAATTTCAATCCATGAAGACCAGTTAAACATACGGTTGGACGAGAAAATTATTGCTGTTTATTCAAGTCAATTTAAAGACAGCAAAACAGATTCACAACTCAGGGAAGTCCATAACAATGGGGAGTAACTACTTACATGTAACGTAATTGACTTTCAATATAAATGTAGTTGCAATCGCAATTACTGAGAATAAACGTGTAATTAAATTACAGTTACTAATCGCAATGTTAATGATTACAGATGAATGTATGTAGGACATCTTTCATTGCTGGGAATTCAACAGTATTTTCCATGTGAAGTCAGAAAAGGGCTCTGACGTTACTGTACAGGGATGGTTTAGATTTGTGTTTTTAAAACTCGTCAGCTTTATCGCCCATTTGTAAACGTTTGTTTGAAAACTAATGAAATGTAATAGGTTACGTTACTGTGATGAAGTAACTAGTTACTCTGTTATTACATTTTTACCAGAGTCACCAGAGTCAGAGTAACTAGTCACCTGTACCCTATTACATTTCAAAAGTAACCTGTCAGTACCGCAGTGGGAATTATTGAACATGTTTGAAATGAATTTCAATTACAAAACTCTGGTGTATCAAAATGGCAAGGCCTGATGCAGTGAGGTCTGCACCACCGCCGCCTCTCACTGCAACACTGGGTCTTGCTGTTATGACCGGAGAGCTGAGCAGCGACCCACAATGAGGCAAGATTGCTTGGACAGAAATCAATACTGCCACGGAATGGGAATCAGAAAGCATTGATAGCAGTGCTGGGTTCTTATCGGTGTCCAGGCTGCCCTAGCAGGGCACAGCCGAGTGGAAAGCTATCCAGAAATCAGGACCGAGGCAAGAATACCCCCGACTGAAAACACCCCTGAGTGCTGCTCACGTCGCTATCACCCTATCAAACACCATGTCGACCGCATGCTGTAATCCATCTTCTCCAAAACAATTCATTGTCCTCTCTTTTCCTTCCTTGTGACAGAAAGGAACTAAGGCTCCACAGGCTGCAGGGAAGATCCACACAGACTTTGAGAAGGGCTTCATTATGGCGGAAGTAATGAAATTCCAGGATTTTAAAGAGGAAGGCAGTGAGAGCGCTGTCAAGGTGAGCAGTCAGGGTGCCAGAGGAGATGAGGGGAAGTCTCCTGTGATCAGTGGAGCTGACAGTCACCACACAGCTCCTACTGCAAACTGCTCTTCACCTTTACTCAGGGGAAGAAATTACTGCACACACTCCAGCACCACTCCTGACAAGCCAACACATTCTGGCTCTAAACACTGCCATTCTGCTCCAGCTGTGCATATCTTTATCACAATGTGTCTTAACTGGCTGATGGTAGTTCTTGATCGCAGCTCTGCACAGTTTCTCAGAGGTAGCACTTCTTCACCTCACCAGGCATTTATCAGATCTATAGAGTGCGCTGTTGGCTTAGAGCTCTCTGTTTCCAAATCCCCGAGCTACTGTAGACATGTGACAGTGATATAAAGCGGCAAGTTAAATAAAGTGTGAAATACCTCAAATGAGGACTGTTTCATGGATCGGTAGCACAGAAATGTGACTTGCATATCTTACTTTTACGATGGCCAGTGTTTGTTTTGACCTTTTAACTGGGCCGTGGGTTGTTCATGTGCACACCCCTGTCAAGTGTAATAACTGATTTCATGGTGAATTTGTGAAGACAATAACTGGGTGCAAC
This sequence comes from Coranthus polyacanthus, assembly GCA_037367275.1. Classification (NCBI taxonomy): domain Eukaryota; kingdom Metazoa; phylum Chordata; class Actinopteri; order Kurtiformes; family Apogonidae; genus Coranthus; species Coranthus polyacanthus. The sequence continues at coordinate 16,796,805 of JAPQRN010000015.1, forward strand.
CGGCAGCAGGTACTTTTACTAAATGTGTGTAAATGCTTTTCTTTCCTGCTGCAAGAAAGGCTTTTGCATTAATTTAGTTTCATATGAGCAAACTGCAGGAATTCGACAAAACTGAAGATTTAATAATCAGTTAATCAACACTGTCAGATGCCATTCGTATTAAAGAGGTAAACATTTTAAGAAAAATTTAATTAAATTTACCTGCACAAAAAAACCCCCCCACTACATTCAGCTCTCTGAATTGAAGCAGAAGTGATTCCAGCCTTGCTATATGTCACATTTGGGAACAGCAGTCCTAATCCATGCTGTTATACTATCACTGCCATCAACTGAATTTGCCCACTTGCAGATTTAACTGATGTAATTATGGTGACACACAGGGAACCATGGAGAGCAGCGTGGAAAGGAAGCACTATGAAAACATTTAAATCTATTTACTATTCAAGCCTTTTTTAATAAGTATTTGATATTTAATGCAGCAGCGGTGTATTGTCCACACCCTCCATAAGCAGCAAACAGAGGGTGAAATGTGTCGGTCTCTGGGGGTTTTTACCATTGTTATCCGAGGTTGAGATCTGAGTGTCAGGTCCTTACTCCATGCTCTCTTGCTAATCCCTTTTTGGGCCTCATAAGAACATGAAGCGTTTCTGACTGTGGCATTAAGGTCCATGCTATTTAATGCCAGTTGTGGGAATAGGCTCTCTGAATAGGGCCAGTGTATGGGGATATCACATTATTAGTAATCATATCTGCTTAAGCCAAGCTTGCTGCTCCAGATGGCTGCTTTCAAGTGCAAATGAACCAGTTAGACGTGTCTGGTTTAATACATACTCAGGAATCACAAATAGCCATTGATTTTTTTTTTTTTTTTTCCTGTCTCCCTCTCCATCCAGTGTTTCTGGTGGTATTGAGCTTGGATTAAATGGTCTCCTGAGCCTTTAAAGGGACATTGATTCTTCTAATTAATTGTGCGCTGTGCAGAACCAGAATGCATAAACCTGTCCGTATTAGCACTTCAAGTCAATTATTTTGAGTTTGCAGGGAAGGAGAACAAACACTTACTGTATACAAAAGAAATGTTAGAACTTATTTTGTTTCCTTGAGAAGTTTGATAGTGCTGTAATCAAAGACTTATTAACATTTTGTGCTTGTGCACATGAAACTGAAATGGGCAGAAGAGAGGATTATTCACTCAGTGGGAATTCAGAGCCCCCTCCCCAAACAAAACATGGATACAAGTGCACGTGTGTGTGTGTGTGTGTGTGTGTCTGTGTGTGTGTGTGTGTGTGTGTGTGTGTGGCAGAGAGAGAGAGAGAGAGAGAGAGAAAGACGTAAAAACACAACACATGACATTTGCAGTTGGAGTAAAGTTATTGTTTGTTTAAAGATTGCTTAATCCTTCCCTATTAGTTCCCATTATTATTTGTTATTTACACATCTATTTAGTGCAAAGTATTGCACATTTCACTTACGAATGAATAAATGTACCTATGTGATCATCCATAACCTGCACATTATATGGTATTTTTTTTATTGTTTGTTTGCTTTTATCTTGCAGGGTGCAGGAAAATACAGACAACAGGGAAGAAACTACGTCGTTGAAGATGGAGACATCATCTTTTTCAAATTTAATGCACCAAATGCACCAAAGAAAAAGTGACACAAGAACAGTCTGTTGGTTGACATAATTGTCCGTAACCATTTTTTCTCTCTTTTGTTTCTTTTTTTTTCTTTTCTTTTTTTTTTTTTTCCATCCGATACCTTTTTCACACATTCTCACTTTTTGTTCTCCTGTAGGATAAAATCTCGCCCCTGTGCCAAAGCTCAGGTTCAGTAAACTCTGACAGCTTTGCTATTTAAGATCAGGATCAGCCCCCCACTCCAAATTGTAGCAGCATTTGAAGAAGCATATTACTCTCCAGATACTTCATTAATCTCCATCACGGGTGCCAGCACTGACACAGCTGACAGCGGGGACAATGCCACCTGCTCCTCTCCCCCTTCTGCAGATAATGCATGTTTTACAGTAGCCCAGATGTCTACACTCAATAAAACATTTGACAAAACCAGTCTGTGTGTGTTTTGGGATGTCTGTATTGAGTGGGAAGCTGCATGGGGATGGTGATAGCAGTCCTGCCGACCACTGATTAGAGAATTAAAAGACACAGCTGACACTGACTGTAGCAGAGAGGGGACAATTATAATTAAATCTGTTAAGTGATGCTGATTTTAGAAGGGCAAATGCAGGATGCAGGTGTTTTGGCCAAAATATGTGGTCAGTTTAAACCATTATTTATGGAGTGATTGAGTTAACCTTTCGTTTCCAGTTTTGATTTGAGTTATGATTGATTCACTGTCACCGGGTTCAAGTTTTAAGAAACTGACATCTATAGCATCTTTGTTATGTTTACAGCTTTCTTACGTCCATCCCTGAACAATGAGGACAAATGCGCACCTTCCATGAACTGAAATATTCATTCAAACCATGATTTCCAAAAAGTCCACCTTTTATAAAATTTTGTATAGTATGAAAATAGAAGTTGACACAATCCTCAAACACAACCAGAAAACGATTCCTGTTGTCTGAAGTAGTGTTTTTCTCACCCCTATACTTTGTGTGTAAGTGTTTGTGAAGCATTTATGCTGATGGAATTGTATGGCTGCAGCCGCAGTGCTCCAAAGTAAGATTGTATTCTCCATGGGAGTCCGAACAAAGAGCTGTGGATCAGCAGTGCTTTGCTGAATATCTTGTAACCATTAAGACTGCAGAGAACAAAATGGCCTTTTGATGGGAACAAAAAGGATTGAATAAAAATGGTCATTTTATAGAGATAGTATTGCATATCCAAGTTTTGGATAGGATGTTTTATGGAGCTGAAGCCTGTGCTAGCACTACAAAGCATAGTGTTTGTCATGGAAATAAGGTGGATTATAGTCTTTAAAGTTTGAGATCAGTAGCAAAATATAGGATAGTGTTTATTGTGGTTAGATGGAAAGAAAAACAGATGGCAACATGAGTATCAAATAACATTAAGCCTACTTTGTTTGATAGTTTTAGTAATAACTGCTGATTGAACTCACTCAGACATATCTCATGCAGCCGACAAGAACCTCTTCGCAGAAAAGTCGTTTGCTACCAACATTAACAGCTTACTGTATGTATATACCCTCCACCATACAACAACAGGCTGTTACTGTTTTCAGCTGACTGTTTTCTGAGTGAAACCATACAAATTCTCTGGAGAGCACAATGGGGGCTTGAGACAAATCTGTTTTTGCATTCTTCTCAGGGTGGTGGTGGTGTTGGCCAACCTAAACCCCACAGTGAAGATTATTCATCTGCTGTAGTTTTGAGGCTCCGCGATTGACGAGTTGTTCCCAGTGGTCTGGGTAGTGGAGTATTTTGTTTTTCATAAAGCGACAGTAAATCATTTCAGGGCAAGTAATAAAGCTATTTAGAATCATGCAGATGTTGTATAGGAACGAAACACCATAACAAGTCTCTTGTTCTGTAAGTACATCCTGAATGATTCAGGTTTTAATACCAACAATTCTGCTGTCACAAGAGAGGCAAGAATTATTGAATTATGGGCTCACTGGGCGTGACTACATCGTGAAATGCATCTCTACCATATGAACACAATCAACATTTAATGGTGAAAAGAATTATCAATGAAACACGTCTTAACAGTTTCAGGTGACGTCGATGGATTAACGGAACCAGCATCTTTAGAAATAGCACGAGTCCAGAAATGTGCCACATTCTGTGTTGGTACAAATGTTCTGTCAGCACCATTAATCAAGCGGTGCCACGCTGCCCCGAGGCAAAACCACAGTGGCATCAAACCAAGAAGGGCACAGAATGGAAAGCTGGCTTTAAAACACACCCAAAGAACAGGCAGCTATTGTAAATCACATGAACACCAAAGACATTTGAAGAAATAAAGAACAAGGAATGTGAGTTAAAACAAATAAACATATAAATAACTCCGACACTTTTCAGAGCAGTTACTGTGCACGAGGGATTCTGTTGAGAAATTCAACGGTTATTATACAAGTATTGTATCATATCATTACAAAGAGGAAATTATCTCTATTTTGGAAGACAATAAAATTGTTGCCATCTTGTAATTATTGTCATTGTGTGACTTCTTGGCCACTGGATACTGTGCACACAATAGACATGAACTGAATATAGAATCAAGATTTTACTAAAATAACACTTCATGTTCATTTCTATGCAACAATTTCCTCTTTGATTTATCGCCCTCTCTGTCAAGTTAATAAATCTTCACCAGTATTAGTGAGGAATGCCATAAACAGCTCAGAAGAGCCTCATAAAGGAGGGTTTAACTCGTGACCAAGGCTTGTCAAATTTAGTATCATTTTATTTGGATCTTGTTGCTGCTTGTGTCTGAAGCATAAAAATACTTTTTTTTTTTTTGCTATTCTTGCATCTTCAGTTCAGGTCACAGTATGGGCTGTAATTTTGCTACAAAAAGCAGCAAAATAGAATTCAAGCGCTGAAATATATTTCTTAAATGTTGTCTTCATTTCATCCAAAAAGTTAAACAAGCAAAGTGATGTCAGAAAACAACTCCTGCTGAATCACCTTAATGTCAAGTGTTTTCCTGCACATTTTATATTTATTAAAGTCAAACAAACTGTTAATGTGCAGTGTCGTGTGCACATTTCTTTATTGTCACTTGTATTTTCTACAAAAAGCACATTTATCAGTCATCACATCATCCATATCTATATATAAACAAACTAAATGCTTTTATTGGGGCGTACTTTTCCACTGTACCAACCAGACCGTAATCCCATTTAGATATATTGTTTTTCCAAAATTGTAGATGCTGTTTGTTTCAGTCGCTGTTTGTGACTGAATATAAATACGTCTATTTTATCTCTTTGCTGCACAACAGCAATATTGTGTTTGCGTTGTACCTCTTTTAAATCTCTTTTACATCATGAATCATTGCTACTGTTTTGGTTCTTGTATTTGCACAGCTTTTTTAAACATCTGTTTATTTACCTTTTCTTTTTCTTTTTTTTTTACTGTTTTTTGTTGCATTTACATTGTGCTGTGTTTGTTTTTTTTATCTCAATCTATTTGCTTTTTTTTTTAAATCCCTCGACTTGTACAAGTACCTTGTTAAGAAAGATGCTATATAAATACAGATTATTAATACTATTATTTACTGTAGTTTAAGGAAAGGTGGGAGATTTAAACTTCCCAAACTTTCACATATCTTGCTTTAAACTCACCACTTACAGAAGTTTATTCTTCTTCCTCAAACAAAGAACACTTTGATTGTTCCTGTGTCAAGTGTTTCAGAGTTGTCTATAACACACATTTGATATTCCATCCACACTTTCTCCATGCTGCACCAGTTTCAATTTTCTCTCTCAGGTCCCATTTACAATGTCCCACAAGGTGCCTCCAGCAGGGCAGTTTCTCTCCGTGGGGTCACTCTCTCTTGGACTGGCCTTCATGAAAACAACTGTCAATATGTTAATAGTAAACACTCAGGGCCATTGTGGACGGACTCCTCCTGTCATATTTTGTCTCCTGCATTGTGCCACACCAACAGCGTCCACTCCTTGGAAATTTCTGTTAGAGGCTTCTGCAGTGAATAATAATGTTTTGAATTTCATCTATTCATTTGGCCCATAATAATATAAAAGAAAGCATTTCATTTACATCGTATTCCCTATAACAATAATACAGTAAACTGTGTACATGCAAATACAAGAAGATCACATGCCGTTGTTTACAGTTATATCTATCACATTGAATTCTTATAGATGTTCAGAAACTCCCACTGGGTAATTGCCCCACAGACTTCACAGATTCTTCTCATGAGGTGAATACAAGGTCTGTCGATACAATCTCATTTCCTTTGTTTGCAGCTGGAGCTGGAGACACTCACAGATCTGAAGACAAACACGGATGCAGTTATATGTCTCACGTAGGCCATGCACTGCATCCACTAGGGTGCTGCTTTTAGGATATTTGACTTTTCCCTTTAACTTGGAGGTCTTTGGAGGAAATTGTTGATACGTTTCCAAGGACTCCCGGAGTAAGACAGACATAGCTGTGAGGTTTTTCTAAAGCTGTTTCCATTGGCCTGTGTTTACCTGACACTTGGATTGACAGCAGAGTGATTGGAAATATCCACCATTCACTGCCGTGAGCTCCTGAGTGCACGGAAAGTGCTTTTGTAGTCTGGCTGTAATGGGCCAAGTTTGAATTGAAGGTTGAAAGAAATAGCCTCACTGCGGTCGCGCACTGTGAGGAACTGACACACCACAAATAATACTCAGAAGTGGAGTCTTGATAGCATCACAAGCACAGAGCAGGCACAATAGCATGCAGACTCTCATTTCAATGCACTTTCACAATGTTGTAATGTGCACAATCAAATGGAGGGAAGAAGAAACTCAGTATAATACAAAAAGATGTCAGATTGAGTCTTGTTTTTTGGTAAATAATCAACACAAAATACCATTCCACTAGTTGAGGTACGTGCTTTATTCTTTATTTTAATTAACATTAGCTGCCACTAAGGTAGCAGCTACTCCTCCTGGGGTCCACACATGACAAAAACATAAAATAAGACATATAGCACAAGTAAAAAGTCCCAATAAGTGCACGTTCAAAAGTAAAGTAAAAACCAAATATCACAACGCATCTGATCGGATCCCATCGTAGCTGTTCAGGTCAGGGTTGAGCTTCAGATGTAGTACTTTGGATATTATTTGTTTATTTGTTTGAGTTCCTGTTCCTGTTGTCCCCTATAAAAAAAATATCATACCAGGTACTGAAGTATTGCTAAATACTTTACATGTTCTATGGGAATATTTGAACCACAGTGCAATAACTTAGTGCATACTATAATGCACTAAGTTAGATAAATAACTCAAAAATCTGTTAAAAGTAAGAAATTTTCAGATTTTACAGGCAGCAAATTTCTGCATTCTGTATGGTGATATTTTGAAAGGGGATTGAAAGGTACTGGAGTATTGCTAAATACTATTATATGGGAATATCTGAACCTGCGTGTAACCTGTATTTATATTACCTGCATTACCCAGGTAAGAAAAATAACACCAAGTATGTTAAAAGCAAGAGAATAAGAAGATCTTGAGTACTTTTGCAGAAAAACAAATTTAGTGAAACTTGTGTGAAACTTTAGTGAAGTTTGCAGATGATGTCGGAGATAGACTTGACCCGTGAGACTTTCAGACTGGTATATCTTAGCAAACAGCTGGAAGGACATTGTGTGGGCTGATGACCATAATAATAGTTAGGATGAACTAAAGGCAGATGAATCCCATGTATTTAGCAGATATGGTGAAAATGTTGCCTTTCTGACTGTATCTTCCATCTGTTATTTCTGTTTTGGTTTGTTATGGGCGTTTGGGGGCAGCTTTCACACTGAACATGTCTGATAAACTGGCAATAGCACGGTAACCACAATCAACAGCAAGCTTGTAAAACTGAAAATGCATAATAAACAGGAACAGACTCCAACAAAGGACGATTGACATGTTAACTGACATATAACACTGCGGCGTGCAAATCCAATAACCAATCAGCTTTGTGAAGAGCGGCGGGATTTCCTGTATGTGACGCAAGTACTCCCAGTCAACAGTGGAGGCCCCACCCTTTGTGTTACCTACCGCCCGTCAATCAAAATACAAAAAAATCTGACATTTATTACTTATTGTACAATCAGTGTAATTTGCTGATCATGTCCGGTGGCTTGTGACTATCAGGACTGTCCGTTTCACGACAAGTCACGCAATGACTGGTATGTAATATTTGTCCTATTCTTCACTAACGTAAGCTAACAAGCTATCTCAGGCATCCTCTGGCTAAATTAGCTCGCTAGCAGGCTAACAGCGCTGCTTCTCAGTGATATTGCTAATCATGTCCGGCTAAGTTAGCTGTAGCAGCTAACCCTGCGCTGGTTAGCTTAGCTAACTGGGTTAGCTTGTTTTAGTACACACCACTAAGTTATCTTGGATTAAAATAATTATTGCTGCATTTGTGTTTTATTAATTGATGTAGCTGCAGTTAGTGGCGATGGTTGTGATTTTATTGTTAGCTAGTCTACTGACGTTATGTAAACGTTACATATGTAAGTCATATGTGTGGGCATCAGGTTTGTTTAGCTAACGTTAGCTTCGGCTGTTCTCACTCCTATGTGATTTTTACTACTTAGCCCCAGAACAGCCAATGAAAGCAGCGGATATGGACGTGAACAGCAGTCACGGCGACTTTCTACAACAGGAGGAAGGCAGGAGCAATCAGGTAAGGTTTTCCCCTCGGTGTTGTAGGTCTCATTTATACGTCGTAACTGCGTTTTCCGTAACAGAGCTGTGCCCAGAGAAGTTCACACATTTCAAACTTGGAGGGGATATTGTTGCCTTTTGATTTGAACCCTTTAGGCGGCTTGCAAACCCCTCCTCCATTGCTATGCTTAATGTGACAGATCTTAAAGGCCAGTCGGACATCAACAGTACTCGAGTCTTCTCCAAGGTGCTGCCTGAGGGGCTCAACAAAATCCTGTCACCCCATAAGTTTGCTCATTAGCCGTGAGTCACACTTTCGTGACCCACATTAATGGCCACCCACTTTCTTCCTTTTTAAACATTGTGGGTAGGACACTCAGCTATCACAACTCGACCTGCTAGCAACCACTTGCACTAAGGTTGGGTCACCTTGGTCAGTGGTGGACAGAGGTGCAGCCGGGGAGGGAGTAAACCAGCACCTCTGCTACAGTAGATGTGGTGCTTCAGCCACTGCTGAACAGAAGTGGTGGTAGAAGTGTAGCTGAGCTTTTGCTCTTGGTTTCTTGAAATTATTGCCAGTGCAGTTTGGTGTGAAAAGAAGAGGAGGTCTCCACTAATTTACTCACAGTCTCAAAATTAATTCCATATGTTTATTTCAAATGAACTATTATCTAACTTGTGCAACTTTTACTTAGTAGAGTAGACCGCACTACAGTGAATGTAAGTGATAATGCACAGCTTTTGTCCTTGTGATGAAGCCGAAGCTCAAACCACAGAAAATACATTGCATCTGACCCTAGGGGAGCAAGAAAATACTGATACACTTGAGTATCGCAACATTATGTTTTGAGATACTGTCTTGATTCTGAAAATCACTACAGATTTTAATTAGTAGTTTACATAGAAAGATACATGGCAATCAGTGCTTTGTTTAGTGTTGTGTTTAAACCTCCACCATGTAGATAGCAATGTTGTAGTCTTTCTTTAGCCTTTTGACTCCTTCGCTCCAACATTTTATTTGGTCAGGTGGGTTCTTTATCCTATGATTAGATTTATAAAATCACAATATATCGCCTTACTTACAGTTTTGCAATCTATCACAATATATTGAATCCTAATCCTGTATTTTGATACATATCATATTGCCAGATTCTTGCCACTATACAACCCCCTAGCATCCTTTATGAAGTTCCACTTAACATATTAGCCACCTGTTATACTAACTTAAGGTAAATAAAGGGGTGCGCTACTTTTATATTAATCTAGAACGTGAATGAGCATTAATTAACTTGGTTGTGGTCGGACAGTGAGTCCAGTCCTGGGTCATGTTCTTACCAAATGACAAACACACCAGGAGCGACCGGGAGCTGTCCCCGCATGCCTGTTGGACCCTGCTACCGGGCACTGGTAAAAACAAGGTAAAATATATTTAAGAGACAGGATAGTCACATGAACTAATCGTTTTTTTTCCGAATATAACGTCCGTTCGAATTTTTTAAAATCGCGATCCATTCCTCCATTTAGCATGGGTGATACTAGATGAGTAACCTATTTGTTATAAATCAATCAGTCTGAACCTTAAACAGATTAAAAAACAACAGTAAATACTGAACAAGAATGTAAATGTGAAAGAAATTTCTTGCCTCCTCAGCCTCTCCTACTTCCAATAATTTTTTCTTTTTTCTTTATTTATTTTTTTAATTATTGGAGCATGCGCTGTATAGAGACAGATATTGCAACTAGACCTCTAACTTTGCCTTTGCACTGCTTTATCTTGATGTTTTCATTTTGTTAATTCCAATCACTTTTGTCCGCAGACAACAGATTCAGCATCTTCGCATCTTACTGGGACTGATAAATGGGAGGTTTTGACCCCCACATCAGCAGCCAAGGATGAATCTGGAATGATACATATCCAGAGTCAAGGAATATTAACATCAAATGGACAGTTTGTTCTTCCTCTTCAGAACTTACAGACTCAGCCAATCTTTGTGACGTCTGGAACGGACACCTCCTCTGCCAATTCAGTGCCTAACATTCAGTACCAAGTAATTCCTCAGATTCAGACCACAGATGGACAGCTGAGCTTCTCCACTTCTGGTGTGGAAGGACCGACTCTGAGTCAGGATGCCACAGGGCAGATTCAGATCTTGCCTGATGGTAGCCAGAGTCTCAGCGTGGCATCAACTGCAAACATCCTTAATAACAACCAGAACCTCATATCACAGACTGGTAATGTCCAGCAGATCCAGGGGGTTTCCATTGGCAGCTCCACCTTCAACAACCAGGGTCAGGTTGTTACTAATGTGCCTGTGGGATTGCCTGGGAACATCACTTTTGTTCCTATTAATAGTGTGGACTTAGACTCACTTGGCCTGTCTGGTGCTCAGACTATTGCGACTGGGGTCACTGCTGACGGCCAGTTAATAATGACGAGTCAGCCTGTGGATGGTTCAGAGACTCTGGCGAAGTCGGATGATCACCTCTCACAGACACTACCAGTAAATGACTCAAATGCAAATGCTGAGATATTTGTGCCAACGTCTTCCACTCAGCTACACGATCCAGCAAACAATTCAGGTCTGTTGACACAAGACACAGCCTTGTCATCGGTGGGTACAGAACAAGTCGACTCCAGTTCTGGTCTCCAGGAAGGCTTCATCCAGCAGAATCCGGAGCAGAGCATCCAGGTGTCCTCTGCTCAGCCCATCATCCAGCTCCAGCAGGTGCCTGTTCAGACCAGCAATGGTCAGGTGGTCCAGTCAGTGGCAACAGGTGGGCAGGGCCTGCAAAACGTGCAGCTGATCAACCCGGGGACCTTCATCATCCAGGCCCAAACAGTCACGCCATCAGGCCAGATACAGTGGCAGACGTTCCAGGTGCAGGGTGTGCAGAACCTGCAGAACCTTCAGCTGCCTACAACACCACCCCAGCAGATCACCTTGGCTCCAGTCCAGACCCTGTCGCTTGGGTCCAATCCAGTCAGCATCAGCACAGGGCAGATCCCCAACCTGCAGACAGTGACTGTCAACTCAGTGAGCCAACAGGATGGAGATATGGACACCCCTGGAGGTTGAGTAGATCTTTTTATCATCAGATTATACACAGCAAGCAGTGCCCAGTCAAAATTAATCTTATTTTTGTATTTTTATAAGAAATTTTAAAATAATAGAATAAATCAGTAGCACCATCATTAATGTTATTATCAGCAGCACCTATGACAAGTCAAGTCAAAATATCTGATGTGAAAAACACCTATAATTGAAATGGAGGACAACCAATTGTGTATTTGTTTTAAGGCTGATATAGTCACCATAGTTTGGAGCAGAAAAAAGCAGATATCTGATTAAACGGCTGATATGACTTTATTAGAAAACTGAATAACTGTTAAACTGAACAATGAAGTCAAAGTAATAAATACCTAAATAAATAGATCTGGATCACTGAACATCAAACAGTAATTTATCAAAAAATCTCCAATTAAACATCAAACTAACTGTAAAAAAATCTTCTAATTCTGTTCAGTCATTTTGTCACTGAGCTGTTACGTGGATTTAAAGCAGCTTTCACTGTGGTGCTATTTTTCTTGCTTTGGCTGAGTTGTTAGAACTGGTGGTAATATTAACAAACACATGAATTTCTCTGCCTTCGCTGCTCAGACATTCGAATAAAGGAAGAGCCAGACTCTGGAGACTGGCAGCTGAGCACTGACTCGACCTTGAACACAAGCGATCTGTCACATCTTCGCGTCAGACTGGTGGATGAGGAGGATCAGTTTGGCCAAGAAGGCAAAAGGTTGCGCAGAGTGGCATGTACTTGCCCCAACTGTAAAGAGTCAGGCGGGAGGTGAGTTAGCCTGACTGTTACTCAGTCTTGCTCACACTCTGTATACTCGCTGTGTGTGGATGTGCACGGGGAGAATAAACACCTTAAATATCTGTACCTGTGTTTCTCAGAGGATCCAGCATGGGGAAGAAGAAGCAGCACATCTGCCATATTGCAGGCTGTGGGAAAGTGTATGGAAAAACATCGCACCTGCGAGCACACCTGCGCTGGCATTCAGGGGAGCGACCTTTTGTTTGCAGCTGGATGTTCTGTGGAAAGAGGTTCACACGCAGTGACGAGCTGCAGAGACACAGGAGAACACACACAGGTGCCCTTTCTTTGCTCCCTCAGTGTTTGCGCATCAGGAAAACATCAGTAAAATGTGTTAATTTGTGCCCTGTAAAGTGTGAGTCATGTAAGAAATAACAGTGTTGGTCCCACTCTGGATTTACATGTAAAATGTCAGGTTACGATTGTACACTATTGTGAAAAACCAGAAATCCAGTTTTCTCAGACTTGGTGCTAATTTTCCAGTTCAGGATGAGGTTTAAATGGTTCACTTTGCAGCTTTTAACATCAGAATATTTAACAAATTTGTGACAAGAGATTCCAATAGCAAGGATGTCCCAGAGCTTCGGAATTGTTTTTGGAGTCTTCACTGACCAGCTGTATGTACTCACCGAATCTGATTTGAGTTTTAGGGAATAATCTGTTGCAGTTAGTCTTTAGTAATGAGATGAAGCACACAGCTGAACACAGTATGTGTTCCTGTAAATGCAAGAAGCAGCAGTCAATGAGGAATGCATCCAAATATATCAGGAGATAAGTTCTAACAACTGGATGCGGTTCACATCAGAAAGTGAGTTGGACATGTTACATGTTGTGTTTTTTAATGTGGAGCGTTGTAAGTTATTTCCTACAGCCTACAGGCCTCTGACGCTTCAGCCCAAGGTTGTATTTGAGAACGCTGTCATCTGCAAGCTCAGTTATGAGCAGTTAGAGCTCACAGTTAACTTTGGATTTTCAGTAAGTGATCATTTAGGCTTTGCA